>VZZY01002065.1:298546-397393 GCA_013400335.1 Eurystomus gularis | reverse complement strand
TGATCTAGAGACTGGGGTGCTCAGAAGTGACTTCTTAGTTAAAAACCCCACATCTCCCCTATCCCCCACAAAGCTACAAATGTATATCTCCTGCTATGATAATCTTAGCACTCAGTTCAGTTTTCTTGAAATATGTTGAAGATTTTGCATGCATAAAAACTTAAAACTTTTAGTCTTGAAGCTGTATAATCGCAGTGCAATCATAGCATTATGCCAAAGAATACACACAAATATGCATACACACAAATATGCATACACACAAATATGCATACACACACATGCTTCATGTGATTATTAAACTCCCTCGTATTTTTAGTTAACTCTTCATTGTTCATTAATGGGTCATCCACATTATTTTGAGCCACAGCTCTGCCTCCCTCCTCCACTCCCCCAAAAGAATTCAAACCCTTACCATGCCCCTGATGGATGAACTTATGGGACCACGAAGCAGACAAGACCTCCTGGAGAGTAGGTGAATTTAGAAAGGTGAGTCTAGAAGTCACTCCCCTGTAGCCTGTTGCCCTCCTGAACCTCTTTCTCCAGCTCTGCTGGACTCCTCGCCTAGAGCTACTTCCCTCTTGCTCTGCAGTTTTTTGGGTTTTTTTTTGAGTCCCAGTCCTATTAAAGCCTCCCATCCACTCAGGTGAAACCACTAGCCTGGATTATCACACCCCAACCTCCACCCCAAGCCTTGACACTTATGGTTACCAGTGTCACAAGTGCAGGGAGACTTCAGCTGGTTTACATGAGATAGCCTTGGAATTAGCACAGTGGTACTCTGTATTTGCTTTAGGTCGTATCTCTGCTCAGATCACCACTAGCCTGGCAATCGTGCCTCTGATCACCAGTAACACCAGCTTTTGTCTTTTCTGATGCACTCTCATTGCTCTAATGGAGAAATGAGATTTATCACACTGTGTGTAACTGCATGTGTTTACATCTGTAGGTCCCCATTTAATAACTTCAAGATGCAGTGGCTAATTTCAAAGAAAATTTAACAGCAACTGAGGTCTCAGAGATATGAAGTTCATGCAGGTTTTATGCAAATAGATTTCTGGATAGAGAAAACTGCTCTTATTAATGTCACCCACAGAGAAAATGCTAATAAACTCACCTTTTATTAGACATTAGAGAGTCAATGTAGAAAAGAAATGCTGGAATCCCAGCTCAACAGTCCTGCTGCTTGAGGAAAAAATTGCATAATCTGGATTTAGTTTGCTCTGGGCCACTGCAACCAAAGATAACTCTAAGAGTCGCCTGTATAATCTTTTATAAATTAGTAAACAAAGCCCACCCTACATTTAAGGTGAAATTTCTCACATTAGTGACAGGCTGAAGATTAATTTTAATCATTTATTTTTAGCTGGCCAGTTCCTCTGCCACTGAAAATCAGCATGAGTTCACAGGCATGAATAAAATCAAGCTGATTTTCACCACTTTACCCCTTATTATTGTTGGGAATATGTTCCTTCTTGCATCTCTGAGTTCAAAGGGGAAAACATAAATAGCCTTTTTCATAAAAAAAAAAGTCAAAGTGGGAGGGGTTAGTGGGCAAGATTTTTCCAGTGAATAGGTCTTGATTTTGCAACTGGCTTCCAATTGAATCCAAGGCAGTCTGAATTTGACTTTCAGGCTATCTGCTGAGCTATTTTCCGAGGCGTTTGAAACAGATCAGATCTAACAGCAGTTTCTTCCCTTAGCCAGGGCCAGTTTCCTATCAGAGGTGCAAACTCAGATTTATCTACTACAAGAAGCTTAAGAAAAAACACCCTTTTCCTCCTCCCCCAGTCATTGGTTATCATAAACAAATCCCTCAGCAGAAGCTAAAAAGAAGATACTTCGAGGTTAAAAGCAGCCTTTAAAAGAAAATGATGTTGTACATCATCCCAAAATTTAATATGACTTTATGCACAATAGTAATGTGCCTGGTAATGCAAAGATTTTTCTAAAGTAGCTTAATAACAATCCAATATTCTCTTCCTTAAAAAATGAAAATGTATGTCAAAAAGGGATCTAATGTAGCTGCATCTTGTATCCATTGATGGAGAGAGCTGATTTACATAGATAGCATTTAACATACTATCATCATTATCCTATCAGTCTTCTGTCTAATCTGGAAGCCTTGAGACAGAGTTCTCAATGTTCTCTGAGGTAAAAAAATACCAACCAAAATTATGGTAAAGGGGGAGAAAAAAATCAGCAAGGGACATATGAATATCAAATCAGATGAGATAAAAATGGGATTTTTGTTTTTTTGTTTTTTTTAGCCAGCATAGTATGAGCTTAAAATGCTGAAAAGTAGATAAAACAAATGATGTTTAAGACTGTAGCACAGGGTACCACAATGATGAGGAATAAAAGAGAGAATTATGTTAATGGTTGGGTCTGAGTGTGCTTGTGGAGACTGCTCGTAGATTGCTTGTGATGGCCTGAAGGATACAGATAGATAGTGTGGATCTCTGAAATCCAGATGGTATATAATATTAATTTCCTTTCCCTCTTACACCCTTTTGCATGAATTTAATGCTTGTGGAGGATGTAAGCAACTGAAGGAGGCCTTCTACAGTGAGCAGGATGTGGTCATATATAAACCTAGACAGGGTGAGACTGTCCCCACCGAAGTCAGTGAGGTTTTGTGCTTCTTTCTTTTTGGACCAAGTTTGCACTAAATCACTCATCTTCAACACAAGTGTGTGGTTATGGCAATTTCTCCTACCCCTTGCTCTCTCCTGCTTTTACAGCATTTCTTTAAACCCAGCAAACCCACCAGTGCCTGCACCTTTCCCAGCTCTGGTGTCTCCCCCCACACCGTGAAGGGCTGCCTCAAAGCCCCACAAACTGCCCCATCAGCAGGCAGGATCAGGTCTGCAGGTCCCACTGCTGCAGCTGCCATGCACACTTCCCACCTCCACCATGGGACTGAGGTGTTCAGGGTAGAAGAGAAGTAACAGCACTTCTGTTTGTCCAAAATCCTTTTCTTTTGAAAACAAGGCAGCTAAGCAGGTGGCAGCTCAGAAAGGCATATGAGGAGATCAGGGCAGGGCTCAGGTCAGCAGGTTAGGGCATCAAAAACAGCAGAAGAGAGCCGGCAGCCAAGGGCTCCCACACGTGAGGTGACATTACAGCCCTGCGGCTGCCTTTGCTGCACTCTACACCTTTAAACTCTTATTGAATGGGCTTAACTGCAGCCACGTGAGCAAGGCCAGCACTCAGCTCTGATGCTGGGTCATATCCAGGAGCCACTCAGACTGCACTCTCCTCCTTACGGCTCTCTGTGCTCCTGCTGTGGGGTGGCATCCCCTCATACATCTGTGCACCACCCAGGACATAGGGCAAGAAGACATTTAGCACAGAGCTCTAGGGGCTGCAGCATCCCGTTAGCATCCCACACACGTGATGTTCCTGCTCCGAGTCCATAGTGGATGCATGGCTAGGCAGAGCTTTCTCTACCCTTCCCTGAATTGAACTGGATGGGGTATGTGTCTGCTACAGACCCCACAGCATAAGAGAACATGGTTTTCCTTATGGTCTTTCAGGGACCAGTATGGTCTTATAGGGACCAGTATAGCTTAACTACTGAGTCATCCCACATCTCCTGCCAGTCCTTTGGCTGATGCCCACGTGTTTGCCTGTTTGACAGATTGGTTCCCTCAGTCAAAACTAAACAACTTTCATGGTGTAAGGATGTGGTCGCCCTCTTTGTCTGAGAAGGCATGGCAGGAATTCCCGCAGCGGAAGTGCCCCAGGCACTGATCCAAATCTGCCTCAAGCGAGTGGACTCGAGCAGATTTTAGTGTCGTTTGGATCAGGTCCTTCCAGAGCAGAAAGATAAAAAGTAACACTTCCAGCAGAAAGCAAGCGTTTACCTTTCCCTGCATCCCATCCACCACACAGGTCTCTGCCAGGACCACGAGCTAGCCTTGCTCATAGGAGGGTGCTGCGCAAAATCCCTACTAACAGCCATTACCCAAAATGAGCACAGCGAACTGGAGGGCAAAAAGAAATGGAGAATCCCTCTGGTGCTGTCTGTACCACACATGTCCCCATGTCATGCGGCTGCTCAGTCCTCCATTTAACGCTGCATCTGCCCCTGCATAGAAGCAAGTATGATGCAATATAAAGCCTGGTCTAGTCACTGCACCTAATTATGAGGAAGAATAGAGCAAATTTTACCCCTACATGGACATGGAGTGTCAAAGCCATGCTGCTACTGGCAGAGTTCCCCTGTGGTTGCAACTATAGGGCACCCAGCAGGGATTTAATCCTGTTGTAAGTAGCATTATCTTGAGCTCAGATATTTGTTCTGGGCTTCACAGGGTTAGCAGTAGGGATCAGTGCTGTCTCCAAAACCTAGTGGCTTTCAAAGTGGAACGTGATCGTTTTATTAAAGGGATTATGTGCCATTGTTTGTTTGGAACCACAAAGCACTGGACTCAGTGACTCGGGAGGTGCCTTCCAGTCTTTTGCTGCTGTGTCGCTAATTGAAAGAAAAGCTGCTGGTTCCCTTGTCCTCAACATTTATCATACACAAATCCCTTGGAGATCTTGCAGAAAGTTTCCGTAGGAGCCCAAGGATCTTGGGACGTGAAAACTCTTTCTGAATTTCTGACATGTTTCCTTGTCTCAATTTCCTTTATTTTTCAGAAGTGGAGGGAAAACTGTGACTACAAAAGAGTTGCAACATTATTTTTCATGAATGCACCTTGCCTCACCCATCTGATACTGTCCATCTCAAGCATATGCTGTCTGATCAACAGAGCTCGCAGCAGTGCAGTAGACAGGAGAAAAAAATGGCAGAGATCCAGACTAGTACAAGCCACTCTCCCCACACCTAATCTAGACCCAGGTTTTAAAAATATGTCCTAGAAAATAAGTTGCACAAAGTGAGTTGCCTGGAGCAGATGAGAGAAAGAAAAAATGAGATTCAGAAACTGTAACAAACTTCTTGCAACAAACCACAGGGTTAAATGGTCTTAATGGAACTCTAAAGAGGAAAGTTCCCTTGGGGAGAAATAGACGTATGGATCTTACCACCTTTTGGATGAGTGGGTACTGCTTTGGTTTGAAGAGTCTCTGCCTGAGTTATTTACCTCCAGTATGGTCTCTGGGCCTGTGAGGGAAAAAGTTGATGGGCACCATGCTCACTCATGCCAGTCAGGCTCATGTGACTTAGAAGTAAGACTGAGGTTTCAGCACATAAATTTCAGTCCAGGGAAGCAAAAATCAGATCATCTCACCACAAAACCAGGAGAGAAAGGGAAAGACTTTTCTTTAAAGGAGTTCATTTGGAAGAGATCAAAACCAAATCTTTTTCTTAAATACAGTAACTGATAATGCCCTAATCCTGGAGACAGACATCTAAGCAGATGCAAAGGACTCGTTGAAGACAAGCATTAGTGTTTGTAAGATAAAGCCTTTATTGATACTTAGAGTTCCATCAGTTTAACTAAATGTATTTTTAAAACTCATTTAGTGAAAACATGCAAAACCCTTGGGCAGACACTCTAAAATTGTTTTAATGGTTTTAAATTGAATTGGCTTCATGATTCCTTACTAAATTAAACCGTGCTAACTTTAAATTGTTCTGCAAGTAGCCATGCAGTACTGTGCACAAGATTAACTAAACCAAGTTTTAAATCCAATTTCAGTCAAACTACCTTACATGTAAGTGTGGAAAAAGCTTTAAATACAGGAAGATCGTTAAATATAGGATGGTGAAATAGCACCTGGCTAAACACACTAAACACACTGAACCTTGTCCGCTGAGCCTCAGAGCTAGAATCACTTCCAAAAACTGATATATTTGCTTTCTTAATGGCTCTGTACAGTTTTTAAGTACCCAGTTGACTACTGATAAATGGTTTTCTGGAGTAAATCTCTGCAGCTTTCACATTCATTGGAGTCTGCTGGGTTCAACACTCCAGGAGACTTAACAAGAACTTTTAAACTTTTTTTTTTTGGTTCCTCCATGACTTTCTGAGAGTGAAAGCAAAGAGGTGACATTAGAATGGCAGCACCCAGAGACAGCAATGACAGCTCCACAGACTATGATACTGAAAGAATGACAAGTATTTCTAAAGGCTGCTTTGACAACTCATACTGGAGTTTTCCTTTAAGTTACAATCATTTTTCTGAAGCAGCAAAATTGGTGCCTGAAGGATCTGAAAATGAAGAAATAAAGTTGTGTAAAGTTGGCAGTATCTTACAGTGCTCATCGAGCATCAGTTATATATATAATGCCCTGTCTTACACCTGCCAAAGTTGTCTCAAGGCCCTGTTGCTGTGCCATGGTACCGTAGCTTATTAATAAAGCTACTGCTCCGCTTCTGGCAACTCCATGGCAGCAAACAGGGAGCAAGTATGGGATGATGGCCGGGGCTGCCACACTGGTACCTGTCCTGCTCCCTTCCGATCCCTCTCAGTCACCTCCCAGGCCTTCTTAGGACCTTCCCAAGATCTGATAATGGGACTGTTTGTTACCTTTTCTGCTCAACACACTCCTGGTTCCTAAGAGGGGTCACTGGATTAGTGTCATTGTCATTAACAGTTTGAGGTTTTCTCCTTGCTCTCTGTGCAGAGCCACAAAGGCAAGACAGGATCCTGAAGCCAGTAGGGAAAAAAACAATTGCTAGGTTGTGACTCATCCACAGGTCAACTCCAGCTCAGGGCCCACAACTCAAGCCCTAGCACTTCATTACCTCCTGCACTCTCCATTCAGGGCTTAGCTTGAAGGTTCAACCTAACCCTTGAAATTTGTTTTCAACTGCCTAGAGAAATGATTGCTTGCCTGAATAATTCGGTTGCTGTCAGCTTTATCAGCTGGACATCAGATTATTATTGTTTTGTTTAGAAGGCAGCAAATCATTCTATGCAAAAGTGAGAACCATCTGTGAAATGCAAAAGCTGGCAACTGGACAAACACCAAGATGTCAGGGAACTTCTTTAACCTTGCCCGCCTGCTGGGCCTGATGCACTTGATTGACACGTGGGCATCACCCTGCTTGGTGCCTTCCACCAAAAGGCCAACATCCTTTAATTTTGGCTCTTCTTGGGACTGAGGAAATTCCTTCTTTTCCAAGCCAATCAACAGAAGTTCACTGAGATTTATGGCTTTGATGAGTGAAATTTTCAGCCTTGAATCTACAGACTGCCACTTTAAATGCATTATAGAGATTATCAGCAATGTATCAAGGTGTCTTTGCAGGATGGTATAAACTTCTACTGCACTACTTATTGCCATAAACCATACTTCCAGGTTTTTATTTATATGCGCATTAGCTCAATATGATTGGATCTGTAGCCAGCCCTGGGGACTGGAGTAATTTATATATATCAATAAAGGTCTCCAGCCAGCCACTGGGTGCTCTAAGGGGAACAGTAGTTCCATTTAAAACATTAGGAACTGGAGAAATTGAAAATAACTCTCTATTTAGAGGCCAAGAAGTAAGACAGCAGGCAACAGAGGTCCCAGCACAGCAAGGCTATACTAAAGAGATTGTTAAAATGTCATTTCACTTACATATAAGGCAAAGGGAAAAAAAAAAAAAAAAAATTAACCCTTTCTCTCCCATGCTTGCTACAAATAACACTTGAAAAGGAAACATATTCTTCAGACCTAAAGTGTTTTAAATAATCCCAGAGGATATGACCATAACATTTTGAGTGATGCATTCAAAGAATTCAGGGGAGTTTACTTGCAAAATCAGTTTTAAAAAAGACAGAAAATCTCATTACCTTCACATTTGTTAATGTTAGAGCTGAAACATAAAAGCAGCAAAAAAATCCCTCAGTGGCTGGATTTTACTAGGCACAAAAGCCTACAGGAAGAAGTATCATCTTCTACCGAAAGTAGCCAAACCCAATACTATTAGATTTTAACATTAAAGTGTCTTTGACTGTTCTTTTCCTTTAGCAAGCAAGGAAAGCATTGCAAAAGCATCTAGCATAGATCTGCTGAGGTTTACCTGCCTCCACTGCTCCTAAGTTTCCCCTGGTTCATGGATACACTTGGCTGGTAGGGTAGTCTAGGTTTTAACAGTGTTTATATAGTAAAAATTTCATCTCACAGTGAACTTTAATGACCTGTAACTCAAACTCAGCTTGATCGACTTCCTATAATTTTTTCAAAAATTTTCTATAACTTTCTGCAAAAGATAACTAGCAGGTCAGAAGGAGGATAGGGCAAAAATGTTCTAGACAGAAAAAAGCCATATGAAGCTACACAAGAAAAACGGGCTGTTGGGGCTTGCTGTAGTCTGAACTATGGAGCTACACTACTCACATGTCAGGACAAAAAAGCATATGGGATTGTTAGAGAGAAGCAGCATATGCTAAAAGATGGCCTTCCCCGGTCACACTGCTCTGTATTTTCTTTGCTTTGAACTAGAAAAGCAATAAGAACATGCAAGCTCCTTCTTGCCATCCCTGCCCCTCTTCTCTCTCTCATTTGCAGGAATGAAGTGCCAATGTTTCATTTTGCTTCCTCTAAACTGAGGATTTTTTTGAGGGTCTGAAACCCCAGCATATAGGAACTGCCTCCTGCAAAGTGAGCCACTTGGGTTTTCTTTCTCTTTGCTTAACCTGGAAAAAAAAACCCTAAAACAAGCCACCAGTGTGGTGCTAAACTGGGGAGTAGTCATTTCTAAGCAAACATAGCGTGGCTGATGTGACCACATTGCGGAGGGAGTGAGCCTTCCTCTCTCTCATCACGCCCCAGCAGCTCAAGAGGAAAAAAAATTGCTTAATGCATAACAATGCCATTGTGTGCAGGAGAATTCCTGCCTCGAAGGAAGCGTCCCCACCAGAGTCCCTGCGTGCGGCTTGCAGAGCTTTGAATGCTCCTGCTGTCCCTGTGCCGCAGCCAAACTAAATCCATTTCTATTCAGAACTCAGATACTGCCCTGCTGTTCCATGTTTTGTTTTGTTTTTTAAAGGTTTGTTTCTTGTAGTGGGTATTTATTTTGCAGTGGATTATGGTTCATGAGGCTCTTCTTTTCCAAGGATATTGCTTTCTGCTCTGGGGAGATAGTGTGGGCTGGTGGATAGAGCCATTGGGTAGAGGCTATGGAGACGTGAAGCGTGGTTTGGAGCAGGTCATGCCCTGCAGCCTCTCTTCCCATCCCTCCAGGAAAAACCACCCACCCTCCTAGTTTCATGCATGGTTTCATTGCTCCCACTGAAGGAGTGGTTGCTAATTAATGTCATGAAAGCGCTCTATTTAATTATTCCAACAAGTGGGCCTGAGTTGATACCCAGGTCTTGTGTTAGACCTTGTGCCCTGGAGAAAAGTCATCCTAGGATACATAAGTGGGTGGAAAGCATGACAGGTTGTAGGGGAAGGATAAATGTCAGGAAGAGATGTTCGGGTGCAGGCCAAAGGTGAAGGAAAAATGCATGGAGAAGTATCACAGCATGGTAGCTGATGAACATGCAAAGTTTGCATGATCTACTGATAGTAAACCGCTCTCTTGGATAACAGAAACTGGGCTAATGCCTGTGGGGGAGGCGTTACTGCACTGGCCTCAGCGGCCACTGCCTTTCATGGACAGCACACAGCGACAGGACAATCCCTGTTCAGCTGGGACTGTGCCCAGACCTTGGCCAAACAAGAAGGTCATGGACAAGGTCCAAACTGGGAGTTCTGAAAATTTTTCAGCATGGCATCAATGGTCCTTCCTAGTTGTTGATAATTATGATTTTTTTCTGAATTAGTGCATTAGTGCCTCCATATTCTCACTTTTCTTGGAACTGCAAGCACACCACGCTGCAATGGCTGTGTTATTCTAACATTATTAAATGTACACTCTTTTTTTATTAGGCTTTTTAATAACATTTAAGTTGCACTCCTGGGAATTTTTGCAGAAAGGGAATGTTGGCCAGCCTAATTTGTACATGAAAATACCCCATAGGCCAAGGAAACAAGATTCAGATGAATTTCACATAACGTATGACTATGAATACAACAAGTGCTGAAGGAGCTTTGGGGTGTAAAACCATTCAAGTAGGAATATTTGAATCCCATGTGTTGTGCTCTCTAGGCTGCATCTTGTTTGTGCACATTACTGCTTACATTTTGTGTGTATTTTTGCTTCTTTAGTAAACGCACCCAAGTCTTCTCATTCCATCTGTAAGAGGTGCTTTGTTACACCCCACAGTGGGGCAGTGGAGGACTTACTGCCCTTACAGGAGACCCTGCTCTGCATATCAGTCCTGAATCTCTTCATTCCCAGGCACCAGAAACATAAAGTTCTTAGAGATGTCCTGGGTGAGTAGTCCAAGTGGACTCCCAGTCAGGAAGTTCGTGGGTGTACAGTGATGTTAGAAGAGAAGGCACTGTGAGGACAGCTCTCCTCTCTGGGAAATCACCAGCTTAGGCATGAATGGGATCAAAGCTCTGGAAAGGAGCAGGCTGCCAATGCCAGCTAATGTCTCTGAACACAATTCTGTCCATTTTGGTCTAGCTGACACTGCTGTTAAGGAGCTTTTATCTATAATCAGCTGTTTATCCTCTTCCTTGCTACTTCATTATCCCTTTTCAAAAAGCATCTGAAATAATTTTAGAATAGTAAACAGATGAAGTAACTTTAAAAGGGAGAAAACTGTACATAATCCTTTCCCTTTCCCTAGGAAAATCATAGCTTTGACTTAAATGTTTTAATTTCTCTCTCTCTCTAAGACAGCTAGCACATGAAGATCCTGACAGAACGGGCTGCAGGAATTCACAGGAACATCACTGCATTTCCTTGCTTACAGCTGCCTTCACTGCTGCAGGGCTACTGTTTTCCTATAATACTACGCAGTTTGAAAAGTTGAGCTGTTAAAAGTGTTAGAACTGAAAATGAACAGCATCAGACTTGGAATTAAAGTGTCTGGAGAGACGTCCCTGTGACAAGGCAAGGACTCCAAGGAGCAGAGTTCGGCTTTTGGTTTTGCCAAAAGCTCCCTGACTTACCTTTCATGAGTCATTGAATATGTCCGCGCTAATTATTCTCTTCCTTTTGCTTTGTTCCTTTAGAACCAGATAAATAACATCTTGTCCCCAACAGTACTGAGCTATTTTCAAAACAAATGCTGTGACACTATCAGGAAAATTATTTAGGTAACTGCTAACTGATGAGAAAATTGTAAGTTGCTCGTGGAGCACTTTTCTCTACATCCAGTCACTAGCACTGGAACTCAGATCTGGCTTCAGAGCTTGCGGAACTCATTGTTAATGGCAAGAGCACAAAGAAAAGATGGGAGAGGGGAGAGACTGGGTCACAGAGGTTCAGTGGCGCAGTCCCTTTCCAGGGCTGCAGTACTGCGTGGGAACCCTGACTCAGCAGTGGGAAGCGAGTCACGTCTCTCTAAAGCTTGCAGGTTACTCTGTGGTTTCTTTCACACAAAGTTCGTGGGAACATTTTGCTCAGTTTCATGACACAAGTCCTGTTTTTTCACTTCTCATGTTTCATTTTGAGCATGAAATGATGAACAGACCCAGAACCTCAAAGTGAAACTCATTTTAAACCACCACATTTCTTTGGTCTTTGTTTTAAATCCAGGAAAATCCACAAAATGCTCACACTTTCTATGAAAAACCATCAGCTGGCTTAAGGAAAGATACTAATCAAACCTTCTCCTGATTTCAGTGGGGAATTCCTGACTTCTGCCAGAGTAAGCAAAGAAGATTCATAGCAACAATGCCCAGGATCTATGCGGTGAATTTGGCCTGGCTTTCTTGCTGATAACAAAAAGGTGAAGTGAAAGTAAATGAGTCAGATCAAGACAGTTCTAAAATGGGGTCCCTTTTAGGTTCTACAGTGGACATTTTGCACAATTTCAGTCACAGTCTATTTTCTCTTAACTGCATCTCCACCAACCATGCTGGGTGCAGGAATATCCACTGGAATACTGAGGTCCAAACTCAGTGGAGAAGAGTACAGGGGACCCAGATACAAGGCTTGTGTATGTTCTTTCAGTCTTTCACTTTCTAAACATACATGCTGGCACTGGAAAGACAGGGACCACAGATCTGAAATGTGCATTTGTTGTGCTGTATGGCATACTGGCAACACTAAAGGTGTGGTCCTCCTGCACACCTCTGACAAGACAGTGGTTCTCCTGGAGAGCAATGGTGTAGATGGTTTTATCACCAATTGGGAAGTGGTTGCAATGTCTGACAACAGTGCTGTATATGAAACACATACGAAGACAGTGGAGTGAGTCCACATGTGGCCTGGTTTGCCCATTGCCTTGTCATTTTCTCTTTCCTGGAAGATGAATGCAAGGAAGATGATAGACTTTTCAGAGTCTGGAAAACTATTCTGGTGTTTTGCAATTCTGTTTTAGCTTGTGGCAGGGCTGGCACGGCATGGTGCAGTGAGTGTGTTTGTATCAAACGTAGCATACTCCTAAATAACCCTGATCTCAGACACTGACGCTAGTAGCATTAGTCCTAATCTTTCTATATATAGTGACTTATTGAAAAGGTCTTACTTCAAAACTGCTGCTGCTGCAAAATCACTGTTGCTGAGTAATATGACCCATGATATTTTACATTTACTAGAGCAGATCTATCTCATCCCTGCTCCATTTGATACTGCAACAAGAGATATGTGTAATGAGTTAGTCACTGTGACTCACATAACCTCCATCCCTACAAAGCAGCTGTGTTTCATGCTTGCTGTCTTCTTCTTTCTTTTTCATAAGAAGAAAAAAAACCCAGTTCTAAGTAATTCAAGAGTAAGAGGAGGAGATGGTAGTAATCAGTTCCACCTAATGATTGATCAGTTTGTGAGGAATGCTGATCAACTCCAGATGCTGCATTCCAGTCTCAAAATGTGATCATCAATTCAGAACTCCCATCTGGTTTGTCTGACACCACCAACACAAGAAGTTTTCCAAGAAACTCTAAAAAAAAAAAATGCGGCTGTAGGGAGAATATCTCTGCCCAGACCAGTATATTTGCCAGTAGGATGTGGTAGAGTTCCCTTTTGTGAGTCTAGGTCCTTCTGGTGTCCCTGAGTGACTGGTCTGTTGATGGTATCTGACAGAAAACCACTCTTTGAGATATCCTTTCCTAACACCCTAACTTTCAAGGCCAAGGATTTCTGGATGCCGCTCTCTCTAGCTATGCTGGAGGAGAACTGTGGATGACACTCTACTGTTAATATTTTAACTCCCCTCCAAAATCAGAAGATAATTCAATCCAGCTGTCCTGCCCATTTGCCAGGTTGCACAGGAAGCAATGACTGCCAGCATCTCATCAGTGTTTTGCATTTGCAAAATTTCTTTATTTTGCTTCCTTATTTCTCAGAGCTCCGCTTCCCTTATTTACTCACCTATTCCATCCACTCCATAAAGCAACCATGCCTATGGATAGTAAGGTGCCAAATTCTGCTCCCATTTACTGATTCACTGCTACTGCTGACTTTAACAGGACTTATGCAAGTGTTACTAAGGATCAGTCTATCTCTGACCAAAGTGTCTGTACACAAGTGATCATTCCCGTGCTGCAGTGAGCTCCCCGGGGAGGGCACTTGCCAGCAGATTTGTTGTACTCCTAAACCACATGTGGTCAACATTGAGGTGAAATTCCCTTGCAAGTAAAGAGGCAGAAGAAGGCCAACCCCCACCTCGCAAAGACACACAGAACAGAGGAGATAGGCAACCAGTGGAAGCCTTGTGCACATGCAGTGGTTATGCCCTTGCTGGGTCTGTCTGAACCCCTGTAAACCAGAACTTTTAATTGCAGTTTGTAATAATTTAATGACGGCTTGTCCTACCACAGGACAGAGAAGCCATCATCAAGCAACCAAACATTCAGGCTCAGTGAGCATCCACTCGCAGTCATGCTCTTATCAGGGATGGATAAATAGGAGGAGGCAAGAGTAAGACACAAACCCCACAGGGGGCTTAGCTGCTGCCCTTGCAGGAGGACTCCTTGCAGTGCAAATCCAATCTTGTACTGGAGAGCCAGGCTGGGAGAGTCTGGAGCACCCCCAGGAGCACCCTGGGGCCAGGCAGAGTGTGGCTGTGGAGCTGCCATGCTGGTAGCACTCAGAGCCACCCTGCATCTGCAGCACAAAGAAGCCTCCAGTAATTGGCTTGGTCTAACCAGCCCAGCTACTGCACAACCAAGGTAATTATCTAGGGGGACTTTAGCTGCCCACTGGAAAAACAGAAGCTGGGCTTGGAAACCAGTTGCACCATGAATGATAACGGTGCTGACAGCTTTAAAAGCACTCAGGGACTTTTTAAAACACAGCTAACCCGTCTGAGAGAGCCTTTCACAGGGCAGGAGCTGCAGCCATGCAGGCAGGAAGAGCCAGAGCACTGCAGAGACACAACGAGCTGCTGCCAAAGGCAAAGGGAAAAAATTCCAGATTTACCTCTCCCTGTAAAAATGCTGTATTATGACACTGCCCAAAGCAGCAGGCATGCCTTCAAGGCAAGGGACACCCAGAAAACACAGTGCTCCTCACTGAGTTGTGGCCATCTAGTAGGGACTTCCCTTGCTTGTTAAGTATGTCTTGTCTGTATCCAAGGGTATCTATACAGCAAGGCAGCAATAATGGCTTGGAGACTGATGGCACTCATCTGTATAGGATGGGTGGGTAAGGTGCCCCTACACACTTAAACACATCTTCTTGCTAAATTCCCTGCAGTACATTAATTTTTACTGATTGCTAATGGCTGCCTGGCTGTCTCTAAGGCAATTGGTCCAGTTATTATTAATTTCCAGGGTAGAAGAACAATAGACATCCATTTATCAGTGAGGTGCAAAACAACAGCCATTTTTTGTTGTGGTTGCAAACTGGTTTTTAACTATACAAGTCCCACACTGATTGCGTTTTGAGTCATTTCTTGCTGTAAAAAATCCTAATGGAGCAAACTTGGGGCAAGAATAAGAAAGTGAAATTGAAGCAGTGCTCAGGAGAAATTTCAGTCTCCTTCACTGAATGAGTATGAAGTGAATGCAGTTTTTTAGCTATCACTGACCTATTTTAGACCCTCTCCTTGCCAAAAAAAAATTCCCTAGGAAACTTCATTTGCCATAACATGATTTTTTCTGGAAGGATCAGTGAAAAAAAAAAAAAATCAGAAAAAGTTTGAATATAGGGTCCATGAGCTGCCTTTCAAGCAGAATAAATGGCTTTCTGTCGGTGTTATAACTGTTTCTGTTCAGCCCGCAGGCCAGTGGGGAGAAAAAGTGACCCACGCAAAAGTTAGCATGGCCTTAAATCTTTTCTGACATGCACTGTCTGATAAGGAATCCTAAAATTCATAAGCTCAGCTGGCTTTAAATGCATTTCCTTGTATATGTTATAATGGAAATCTGCTGGGTTTTGCATGCCCTTGTTTTGATATATTTTAGGGGACAAAGTCTCCACTGGCAGAACTGTTTTGTGGACTTACAAAGACAATTCAGTCTGGTGTGTTAAAGGAATGGTTAGGGGAACATAATCACATGATAGATTAAATTATCCTGCAATGCCATTTCTTGCCTCAGAATTGAGATCTAATGGAACAATTTGCAGTGGAAGTAGATGGATTGAACAATTTTTGGTGTCACAAAATTCACTGGTAGTGTAGATTTATTTAAGACTATTTAACTATACATAATTTCCATGTTTGTTTTAATAACTATACTTATTGTCTCGTGTCAACTGACATACGCAGATGAGTATGGAGTGTGCAGTATTACAGAGCAGTAATGTATTAGTACAGCCAGTCTGTCAGGCTACAGTATTTAACAGTCTCTGAGTAGTGTCTCAGTTTCATATTTACACATAGTTTTGCAAACTCGCAGAGGCTTCATTATTGCAGGGTGGGTACAGGAAATAATGGGTGAGAAAGTGTAAAAGAGTGGCAGTAGCAGAGTAGGCTTTTTTTTTTTTTTTTTGAGGTTCTTAAGCTATGAGGTGTTTTTTCCTTTCTTTTTTTGAAATTGTGATTTTACAGAAAGCAAATGCCGGTTTACAGGCAATGGGAGTGGCTAGTTGCCACTGCTGATGCCCACCTGAAACCTTAGTTCTGCCTGAAATAGCTGTACTCTCACATTTTTACTATGTCTCAAAATTAAGGTAGAAATTGAGGAAGATTTCCAAGCTGTTTTATAGTCTTCATTTTTTTAACAAGTGACAGTCACATTTCTGAAAATCCCAAAATTCCAATTTTTCATTTATAAGTAAAGTTTTCTTTCTAAACCTCTTTACGCTTTTTTCCAGACAATCAATTTCCTTTTCCCTCTGTGTTTCCTATGCTCTGTACTTCCATGTATTTACTGTAAAATGGAGTTTCTTTGTAAAATGCTTTGAGGAGGAGAAATTAAATATATTATATGGGAAATGACTATCATTAACATTGATTTACTAGAGCATTTTGAGAATAGTGAGGATGAATTTACATATTTAACTGCAATCTCAGCCTTATTCACAAAGTTTTTCAATGTACATAACTTTGAACTGAGAGTTAATGACTTGCATAAGTTCTGTACCAGGAAGACACCTAGGTGAGAGTTACAGATATAAAAGAGTTTTAAATTATGGGGTATTTTAGGTTTCTTTTGAACAAAGTTATAATGCCACAGTGAATATATTAGCAATTTATATTTGAAATCAATCGAACCATTTGCATGACGCCAGTGCAAGGTTCAGTCAAGACCCCTCTATAGCTGAGAGCATGTTTTATTACCAGTGAAATAATCAGGGGATTCCAGTAGATAAAAATTGCTAATAGATAAAAGTGATATTACCCAGTATTACCAGTATTCATCTGCTATGAATCAGTTGGTGGTGGCTGAACCCAACAGCACAGCAACCTAACCTAGAGCAATGTGTTTTCCTGCATTCATCCGCAAGTGTAAATACTCAAAAGTCACTGAGAGCCTATTGCAAACTGTCTGTTTGATTGTATCACTCAATTTTTGCACTATATCAACTGAATAAATATTCAGCCATGCAGGAAAGAGAAATGACACTGTACGAAATATTAAACTAACACAACATAGCACAATTTTGAAGGTTCAATATTTGCTGCAAATTATCCATGAGCTGTTCATAAAGGTAAAACAATTCACCATATAATTTAAACAATCTCTACTGTTCTGTAAAGAATATACTTTAATAAACTAGCATGCATGTTGCAGATAATCCAGAATGATGGCAGGACATCCAGCAGGGCTCCTTAGGTAATTATTAGGATATCTGTATCCCCCAGTGTGCTGCTTTCTGCTATGCTGGGGCTCATCTTTTTAATATCTGAGGGGGTGAGAGGATGAGAACTACTCATCCCTACTAATACCTCATGCCAAGGGTCTAGAAATTTTAATCAATTTAAGAATGTCTAATCAGCCTACATTGGCAGTTCTGGGGGTCCAGAGTGTTTTCCAGGGTTTCTGACAAATGAGCTCTTCCCTGTCCCATAAATTGCCTCTTATTCTGATTCCAGTGGTGGAGGCATCCCTTTACCTCACACCACACTCGCCATCTTCTGAGGAAGCAGCCCTCTGCAACTTCCGAAGCTCTCAAGAGAGTCAATCTCTCTCCCATGCTTAAAAATAAACTTTTCAGCCTGAAGTCCCATGGGAAATACTTTGTAAGGAAAGGCGGGGAGTGAAAGGAGTTAAATCATTCACACTATTAGCTCAAGTGGCTACTGCAGCTGGTCCAGTAAATGCCAAACCAGCCAAAGCTCAGTCATTTTCTCTCTCACACGCATGGTGTAGTGAAAGCAGAGTGTCTGCAGATTTATTAGCTTGTATATAACACTAAATTGATGAAAACATCCTCTAGGCAACTTCATCTACTTTTCACTTGCCATGTTCCCATGACAGTGACAACTTGTTGTGTTACAGCTGACCTGTCAGCCTCAGCTACTCCCTGTTCATTGGGGGCTGTCTGTCACTGGATGTATATGAAACGGGAGGTGAGCAGAATACAACAGGCAGTTACATACACATTTGTCCCAAACAGCCTGCTTTAAAAACTGGCAAAGCTGACAGTGGATAGATTATTGTTGAACCTTCACATAGATTCATCCAATATATGTCTGCTCTAAGAGACAAACACTTTGCTGAAAACACTTTCACCTAGCTATAAATAATCATATTTCTTAAGCCCATGGTCCAAAAATAGCAGCTCTGGGTGTTTTCTGCTTTTGCAAATCAACGGTGAAAGGAGCATTCATTAGATCCTCTTTTCGAGATAGAAGGATGACCAGCACAAATCACATATCAGGCAAGGAGTGCATGCTCCATTGTTATTGCAGATGTGTCAATCCCTGGAAACAAAAGAATCGACACCCATCTAGGAACAAGCTCCTGCTTAGTTAGCAATTCAGAATGACTTCCAAAAGCAATCCCTTAGTCTCCAATGATATCTATCTGACAACTACTTAATCTCGGCAAGAGCTGTGTTAAACCAGCCTGTCATCATTGCCACCTCTCAGGTGTAGCTTGAAAAGGGAGAGAGA
This sequence comes from Eurystomus gularis, assembly GCA_013400335.1. NCBI lineage: Eukaryota > Metazoa > Chordata > Aves > Coraciiformes > Coraciidae > Eurystomus > Eurystomus gularis. Next base: position 378,940 of record VZZY01002065.1, on the reverse strand, counting down.
AAGAGAGAGAGATCTATGAGTTTCAATCACTTAGAAGAAATTAGAACTTTTTAGAAGCCTGTATGCAGATAGCATTTACCACATTGAATGGAAGATGACAGTTACTATATAGACAGCGTGGTGCAATGCAAAATGCCAGCTTCCAGGTGATTCTACCCCATCTCCAAGGCTGTCGGGAGCTATCAAATTAATGTTGAAATAATTGTCACTTGTGAATACCTGCCAGTGTAACCAAGTCAGGTATTTAAAAAAAAAAATCCCAATTGATCAGCCTCACAAAATGTTCTGAATACTTAAAGAAAAAAGTTTCACTGAGGTGTGACGCTGTTACATATTCATTTCAGCAGGAGTATTTTTTTTTAAGAACAGAAGCAAAAATAAAAGTATTTAAGTTTCCTCATTGAAGCAGTGTTAATATCATCATGGATTCTTTGATTACTTAAAATTCAGCTACTTTTATGACAATAGAAGCAAATAAAAATTAGCTAATGCTTGAACCTCTTGCTACTAGAGTCATTTACAATAAATCTTGATGCCCTTCTCTCTGTCTCATTGCTATAAAAGTTCCCAGTTTGTTGAAGTTCCCTTTTATCTCTGCACATCCTTACAGGGGTTTTATTGAGGTTAATAGTTTTTCTAGGTCCTGTTGTAGCTAACTGTTAAATATTCTTGGTGTCTAACTTAATGAAGAACAGGGCTAGATCCACCGTGTCACTCCAGTCCCATTCTTGGTAGCATTTTACAAGAAATGACGGCATGGGAAACTGTACTCTCTATTCATGGACACATGCAGCCCCAGCAACGGCATCGCACATTTTCTCTATATTGACTTACCAATGTACCTACAGGAAAGAAGAAAGGAATATAGTCTCTGTGCTGTATCAGAGCACTCCCAGCTCCCACTGAAACCACACTTGCTACTTGGCAGGTTTGAACCTTTGACATTTCTTCTAAACCTCTTTAAGGTATCAGGTTGCAGTATTCACCAAGCACACCTTATTACCCAGTACACGCCAAATGGTTACACCTGCATCTTTCAGACATGTCCCTCACTCCTCCACTCTTTGTCTTCATCATTTTACAGAGGGCTAAGTGCAGGGCACCGTGAACCAGCTGCATTTGAAAGCTGCAGGCAGTGCTGAATTCAGCAGACAACTTCTTAGGAGGCAGTTCATGTAGGCAAGACATTGCACCAGTGCTCTGTGACCTGTGCTGGCCATCACGTGAATGCCAGGAACAGTCTAAGGTCCTAGTACACAACTACCAACGCTTTAGTCATCTGGTCCCTGACTACTTGAGGAAGCACAGTACCCTCAGTGATAAAGTAGCAAGGTGTTCAGTCTGATTTTTATCAAGGGCAATTAAGTTTGCTTTCCTCCTGGGAGGCAAATATGGTCTTGTGCTCATTGTTCCCTCGTCCATTGGTCTTTTCACTGCTATATTTGACCTCAAGGCTGGCCAGACATGTCATGCCTTGTGAGCCATCAGCTGGGAGAGTTTTAGTGGGCCGTGAGTCAAGTCCCATACTACCATGTAGAGCCCATGTGCCAATTCACAACACAGGCTGAGTCTGTCAAACCATACAAATGATCTTGGAGCCTCATAGTCCTCTGATAAAGGTTCCCCTGTCTCTCTTACTTCCTACCATCCAGATATCTAAATTCTGTTTTCTAAGCTGATAAACTGAATTCTTTTTTAAGAGCTCCCATGCTTCAACTGATGTGAGGTCTACTGAAATTAATTTTCAACCACTGAATATTTACAGTGAATTAACTATCTCTTCTCTATCTTATTATATGGTGTTAACAAGTACCTAAAGCTATTTTTTTTCTTTTCTGATATGCTTCAACAATTCTTACAATTTGGGCTACATTCTGGTATCTGTACTGTGGAGCAAACTGGAGCCATTCTATACTTACACCAGCAAAAATGAAATAACGTGTCGATGCTTGTGTATATATGAGCATGGACAGAGCAAAGAATATCTGCCAGCAGGGATTTATGTAGGAAATTTATATGAAGTGTATCTGTAAGCACACACCCATGTATTTCCATGGTTAATACATGTTGTATTTAATTGTTATGTATGTATGCATGTTTCTATTTCTGCTTATGGGTAGTTAATATCCAGACAGCGATGTGCAGAGAAAAAAATAAAAGGCATGCTCCACATTATCAATTTCACGCCATATATCTCCAAATTTTGGAGTGACTTTTGCCAAGGGATGAGCCCATGCTTAGGAACTTTTCCCTTGGAAGCCCAGCTCCACAAACTCCCTAGCACTGTCATGACAAAGGCAGCAGCTGTTTTCCCAGGCCTTTGCTGAATTATTCCAGCAGATTAAAATATACATGTATATATTTATGCCGACAAGAAGGAGGGAAAGTGCAACTTCTAGTCAATGCCTAAATTTCCTGCCTCCAAAGCCCAGCTGGAGAGCAGGAGTTATAACAGAAAACAGCAGCACAATTAGCTGGAGTTCTGTAGCTGTCTGCAGCAGACTGCTTGCTCCTGTCTCTCTATAGGTGGCCTCCCAGTTCATCAGTTCATAAATAAGTAATTTGAAATGTGTTCCTGGGGGAAATTTTCCTCCTTCTCTCCTGAACAGACTGTACTCATCAGTTTTCCTGTTCTCCAGGTACCTGGCGTTCTCATTTATAATGGCCAGAGGAACTATGCTGTTCTAATTCTTGCTTCATTACATTTCCTAATGCTTGTTTTCAGCAGCTTCACAACTCCACATTTCTTTATATATTGATAAAAAAAACTCTTTGCATATATTATTTATTGGCACTTTCATGTTAGCTTTACTGCTGATTTAAATGGAATATTTTTACATACAAAGTAAGACTGTGAAGTTGGTTTCAGGTCTGAGGTTTAGATATTTTCATTTAAATTATGTGGGGGAAAAAAAAATAATCAGCAAGAGAAATCATTGTCACTGGCCATCTCCCTCTCCTTCTCATCACACAATATCCAGACAGATAGTTAGCACATACCAATGCTTCAGTAGAAAGGAACATTTTGTACTTTAGACAAAAACACAGAGGCCAGGTCAAAAGCTTACAGAACCAGTTTATAAAGGTTTTTAGGTAGTCAAGGATGCAGCAGGATGTACAAAAACAACTTGGCAAGTAAGTGCTTAATCCTAAATGAACAGCAAAGGAAAACAGCCACCTACTTCACTTAACTCTTTTGTAAATACCTGTAAGTGCTTATTGGTAAGTGTCTATGTTCTCCATGAAAAACTAGGTCCATTGGTACATAAGGAAACAGCCTGACTTATCCACTGCTTGAAGGGAAAACGATGTTAATATAAGTGCTCATGTAAAAGAAAGCAATATGAACCCAGGAAATGTGGTAGCAAATAGGTTAAATATTTTTGAAGTTTTGTTGAATGAACTGATTATGCATCAATAATGAACCTCGTCATCACTCCAAGTGGATAGGCAGTAGCTAGCAGCAGTCACATCCTGTCCTGCATGAAGATGTGCTAATGCCTGCTATGACCACATGCAGCCTTGCTGAAGCCCATAGCACTCAGGAAGGTTCAAGGAAGAGCTGATCATGACATTGTCAATGATAAATGAGGTGTATGGATGTCAACACTGGCACCAGAGACAAAAGGTGTCCTGGAGATACATTTCTGGGGCTTTCTAAGCTCCAAGTTGCCTTCAAAGTGGTGGAAACCAAGACTTCAAGACTTGATTACCCACAGTAGGCAGAGATTTGACTTACTGACCTGAGAAGGCTCTTCTCCTCCATGTTCCCATGAAACAACACCCCTGGCCTTTAACAGCTGCCAACGAATACCTCAGCATGCCTCAGTTATGTGTATGTGACTTTAACGGGTCTGTTTTTCATTCCTCCGTAGAACAAAAGGAAACTCAAAAGCCAGTGTGAGATGGAATTGCTGCTCCCCAGGAAGTCCGATTAGGTACTGACAGACCCTGAAGTGGAATTAGGGATGCAAGCCAAGAGTGCATCTCTATATTACCTGGAATTACCGTGATTTTATATTGCTCTTTTTGGACTTAATCAAAGACACCCATTGACTGCAATGGATGATCGATCAGGCTTTGCTTTTTCCCATATTACAGTAATCAATGGCTCTAATATATTACACAGAACAGTTCACCAAATGACAGATTTAGAAGCATCTATCTTTTCCCTTAAGAAATTACCCTGAAAACACCTAATGAAAAAGCACTTATTATTGCTTCTAGCTCGGGCCAAATGTTGCTCTTAATTAAATCAATGGAAATTCAGAATTGTGCCATTTAGTTCAATAATTGGCTTGTGAATGCCAGTGATAATTTTTATTTTCCTATATTTCAGAAGCAGCTGGAAACTTTCACTGAAAAGATTTCTTTTATATAAAGGAACACTTGGCTTACCATTTTCTTTTAGTTCTTTGAAATGTCTATATAAATTAGACATATTACTGGTTTGTTGGTTGGTTACTGGTCAGTTTATTTTTAAAGCAATATGAAAAATACTTTAACTTTTAAAAATAGAAGGGCTGCTCTGTAAACTGAACTGAGCAACTCTAAAAAGCAAGTCAGTGTTTTTCTCTGATGAAATACACCAACATGTAGTTAGGCAAGACAAGTTCAAGTCTAGTCCTTCTTCTGCTCTATTAGACAAAAATCATATTACAATCAATGGAGAATTGTCAAGCTCAAGTCTTCAGGCGCCATGAATCAGGTCCTCAAACCTGATGAGCTTTGCTTAAAAATATATAATTAAAAATATTTAGAATCTTTTTCTGCTTTTATTTAGGGCTGCACAAGGATTAACCAGAGTTCTTCCCTTTGCCAGCATATTTCCTGCATTGCCACAAAAGCAGGTATTTATATGATGCCTGGAGCTGGAGCTTTAAGAAATGTATTAACTACTTTGACATCCATGGTCATGGATTACACAAGACTAATAATAATTTAAAAAAAAAAAAATTTATGGGACTTGCTATTTTCCAAGAGTGATTAAAATTATTCAGTGAGAGGCAAAGGGAGAATACATTGTGAACCTTCTGAAAAAACATCATAATTAACATAATCTTCTTTTCACCTCGGATTTTCTTTGGTGCAAAGGGAATTTTGTCACCCAACTGATACTGAATTTCTGTGCTAGCCTTAATTATTTGCTGGTTACCTGCACAGCTTAGCAGTCACAACTGAGGCTAGATTTTTCAGAAGAGTTCCTTTCCCATTTTAGCTCTTGCAATGAAGTATATACTATTGGGTTCTGCTGCAACTTTTGAAAAAATATTATTCTTAATGGGCACAGGAAAAAAAGAAAGTTATTGTTTCTTCTAAAGGTTGAACTAGCAAAGAAAACAAACTTAGAGAAAAGGCTGGGAAGAAATGTTTTTAGCAGACTACTTGCAAAATGAAATCAAAACATATTTCAGAGCCTTTCCTTGAAAGGGATGGGGTGGGAAGAGGAGGGGGAGCAGGAGGCAGACAGGCTCCAGCAAAGCACGGATTCTTTATTCCACGACAGGCAGGACTCTCTGGGAGTGCAGGTCTCTATTGCACTTCTCACTTGGGCAACTTATTTTCAATTTTCAGTAGTTCTCAACTGATGCATGCATGTGGGGGTGCTGGCAGAGAGAAAGGGAAAGGGGCAAACAGAGTGACGCAAAATTGGCACCTGACAAATCCTGCAGATAAGTGGCAGAGAGGGCAGGGGGATGCTGTAGCCTCTCTCCTCACGATGGCCGCGTTGGCAGGCGTGTTCTGTGGCTTGGCGTGTGCCGCTTGCTTCCTGCTCGCTATAATATTCCAGGCAGGGAAGAAACCAAACAGGTTACTTTGCTCCAGGAGCACCTCATCTAAAGTCCTCCTCAAAAGAGGAAATGAGCCTATTTGCATTTTCCTACTGAAGCAGGGAGGAATGTTTCTCATTACATTACACTGTATGCTCAGGTTTGCCCCAGGCCTGCTTGTAGGCTAGAAGAGCTCTGAAAACACCTGTATCCTTTCCATTTAAATGCACGCTTCAGACAAATCTTTTTGGAGGCTTTCAAAAGAGATAGACTAATATTTTTCCATGCTCATGTTTGTTTTTTTTTTAATCTGAGATTGCAGAAAACAGAAATTAATCACTTGATTCCCACTTATTCCCCTTCCTTGGATCACTCTTTTATCCGTAAAAGCTTCCCTCTAGGTTAGGCTTTGGCTAAGCATCTTTCTCCACAGGAAAAAAAAACATAAACCTTTTGAAATACACTGTAAGTCGAGCATCTGTCATACACCTGAATGAAAGATTCAAGGGGACATTTCTATTAGGAAAGACTTGGCATGTTCCTTATTAGAAAATTCAAAATCCATTAAGCCATCTCTCTCCTATGGATTTATTCTCTCTGTTGAAAACATCCTGAAAATTTATTACAGCAAGGAAAAGCTACCACTTTAAGGCAGCTTCCTTTTGTGTGGGGCTGTTCCCTGCTGCAAAGGATAGAGTGATCGTTGGGACTGGATCCAAATTTTACTGAAGTCAAGGCAAGGATCCTTACATGAGTCCATATGCATCTGTCCCAGGCTGTGTGGAGAAGAAGCTTTTCTGTCTACAACTAATTGCATGCACCAAAAAGCCTGTCTGGATGAGAGTAAACCTGGCACAAACACTTCAAAGGACCTGAGCTTAAAGATCAATGACTGCATTAGTAAGTAGCATCTATTGAAAAAGCTGGGTGCTCTACCACACCGCAGGAAACTGAGTTCCTGTGCTCCAGTGGATGCACTACCTCTCCCTGCGCCTGGGACGCTCCTCCCGCCCCTCTTCATGTCTCAGTTTCCCCACCCTGTAAAAATGTGAGGCTAACCCTCTGTTGAAGATACATTGTGAGGGCTCCTTAAGCAGCATTGCTCAAGTGCTGCACACTACGGTGAATATTATTATTTACACTTGGACTTAATTACACAGTGCATGTACATGATAGTGCATATGCACATGTGGTTACCTTGGTGACAGCTTTATTCTGATATGAAGTTGCCATAAGAAAACACCATGGGGGATTGGCAGGAATAAGGCCAAGAGACAAATTAGTTCCCATCAGTATCAGCAAGCGAGAGCCTGATGACAAGTTACGTAACAGGGGCAAAAAGTCAGTGTTCCTTCCCCACGTTTTTTTTGGTAGAACACAAATGCCCCCACGCCTTCCCTCTTCCATCATATTTTAAAGTAGTTTCATTAGGGATAGAGTGAGGATTTTTCTAATGCATTCAGTAATTTCTCACTCTCTCTCCTAAACAATGATTTCATGTGTAACTGGCAGGAGATGAAATTTCGACAGCTTGAATCTCTCCTCTGCGCACGCATACACACACACATTCTTCCAGTCCCCTGATAGAAACTGTAATTCCCCTACAGAAAAATGGGGGGAAAACATTTTTTTCCTTCTTTTCTAATGTATAACATAGTTGTGAAGGCTAATTATAAAATAATGTTTATACCTTGGAGACCAAGACAGGAGGTTACAAAAATGCTTTAAAAGTCCCAGTGCTGCAATAGAAGAATTTCATTAACTGAAACAAAGCAGAGCTGCTGAAAGTTTGAAAAACAAAGTATGCGAAACATTAAAAAAAGAAAGCCAAGTCTATTTACTGGTCTGGTACATATCAAACTTTCAAGGTTCATAGTGATTCCTTCACATTCCTAAGTGAAAAATGCAATTAAAAGGTTCATTTTTGTTCCTAAAATCTTGGCTTTGAAACGCACAATGGGTTTTTCCTTTCAAGCCCGGAGGAAGTGCAGAACTGTCTGGTTCTCAAAGAGGTTTCAATGATGATATCCCACTCAGCACCCCACAGGATCAGTCTCTATGTAACCTGGGCTGTGCAGAGAGTCTCTGCAGCACTAACTCCCCAGGAGATAACCCAGTAACACGGGTTTGGGGTACCCGTGCTGTGGAGCCAGTCCTGTCCCCTGCATGCACCAAGTTTGTCCTGCATGGTAGTCCAATGGACCTGGCAACGAGGAGATGAACCCTGACAGAAGCAGTCTTTAGCATGGAGTAAAATATGCTCACAGCCGTGTCCCGCCAACATGAATGTCACATTTTATGAAGTGCCGTATTGCATGCTGCAGTGAGCACTCCCTGCTTGGGCTTCAGCTCACTGCCTGCATCCTCCAAAAGTAGCAAATAAGAGCAGAACCAGCAGCATCTGCTTCTCTGCAAACTCATCACCCTCGAGGTTAAAAAATAATGTGAATATAACGCAAACAAAACAGAGGGGTTATACTGTCATGGGTGAGCTTGCCAGGACACCTAACAAGGGTAACACAGAGCTGAGAGGAGGAAGCAGGGCCTCTGACCCATGGTGGCATGAACCACAAAATAGCAAAGTGGGCTGCATCCCCCTCCCTGGGCCCTCGCCAAGAGCAGCACCCGTGGTCAGCATGGGGCCCAAGATGGGGAGGGTCCCAGCTTGGTCCTCAAAAGGACCATACTCTTAGTGTCACCTCCACCAGCCACAAAGGGCTGAAATGCCACTCCAGTTAAAGCAAATGAAGATTGACTGGAGGCAATCAGTTGTGCTGACTCAGCTCTGAAAGGCACTGCTCCATCATGTGTCTAACATCTGTATGCAAGATCAAGCCACTGGGGAGGGCAATGGTAATGTTAGTGGGAAGGACTGGTGCTAACCCACTGTCTTCAGCCTTTTAGGTGCTTGGGAAACGGGAAAACTCATGACCCAAATCAGGTCTAACAAAGTCAAGCCAAAGCTCTAAACACAGCATGAGCAGACATTAAGTCAAGCAGCAAAGAGGGGTTTGTTAAGATTCATTCAAAATATGTGAGCATCGTTGTGCTGTCAAATGAGGCAAAATTCTCAGCAAGGTGGAAGGCCTGGGTTTGTGTACATTTCCACACAAACAATTCAGATGTGTTATGCTTTAAGAGCAAATAAGTCTGGGAAAGATTGGAAAAATTAGCGATGGCTATATACCTTTAAAGAAAAAAGGAATTCAGCCTGCAGTCTCCTGGTGTGGGAGACATCGGTTTGTACTGTGTCCCCACAGTGCCCTGACCCACTGCTCACCCTCCTGCATGAACACTGGCGTGGTTCATGCTGCTGCACTGCAGGTGGTGCAAAATCCTTCTGCCCAGTACTATGCAGATACCTCACTGGCTCCTCGTGTCACTGGCTTGAGCACTTACTCTCACTCAGATATCCAGGCCTTCAGTGTGGTCAGTAATTGCTGCTCTGGTTGGGAAGTGTCCATTATGTAGGCAAGGGAACAGCCCCTAGAAGTGCCCGGTGCATGCCTGGTAGAAAAGTTGGAGAGCTATAAAACACACACCTGCAAAAAGCATCAGAATTTGTTCTCTTTTTTTCTTCATCTTTGTAAGTTGTCATTTCTGGAAATGTGCTCTTCCACATAAGCATCAACACCTCTTGAGGTCAGCAGGAGAACTGCCAGGTTATGAAACAAGGTAAGATCCTGCCCTCTGGGACGTCAGGGAAGCTCTTCCTTTCCCTCCTCTACTCCTGCACACCCCCACTGCTCCCTACATCCCTTGGAAGGATCTTTCATAGTAAGGGAGTCCTGGGTTTTGAGGTACTTGACACTGCTACTAACTTTGAGGCATCTGCCCCTTGTAGGTCAACTTTGAGCTTTCCTAAGACTTCTTTTGCCTTCTGCATAACCCTTCCTGCCTCAAACAGAGGAAGCCCAATGGTTGGGATCACTAGACTCAAACATCCACAGCTTTTGCCATGGAAAAGTTGTGCTTGATGCCTCACACTGTCACAATCTTCCTACTTGGCCACAAACCTCTCAGTTCCCCATCTGTAAAATAGGAAAAATAGCACTTTGTTAACTCCCAGGGGAACTACGAAGGTGAAAAGCACTGAAGACCGCATGGCATTCAGATGTGTTGCAGCTGGAGTATCGCAGACAGTTACAGCATGGTACTATAAAAGCAATGATATATGTGTGTACACACACACTTTTAAGTGTTCAGGAGCGTAAATCTGGTTTGAAATCTTGCCCTTGTGTTATGGTCTCCAACTACTGATTCCACCTAAAAATAAGTACTAGTAAAACATGTCAGATCCCAAGCCAAGCCAGTCTAAAAGTATTTAATTTCTTGCATATCAGAGAATTCATTTTATTTTGGCTCACAAAGGACAGTCTTTCTGACAAATATATCAAACCGCTTCCGCCTGCTAATCACAAGGGGCAGGACGACCCATTAAAGGAGTAAGATGTACATCCATGTGACAAGCATGGTCGTTTAATAAAACACAACAAGCAAAGCTTCAAAACCTCTACCATAAAAGTGACTCTGAATCTTTTGCTGAGACTTCAATGGGACAAAATCACATTCTTAATTCTAAATATAGTCCCACTAATGGTGAAAGTTTCGCACAATGAAAGCAGGTTGCATGTTTTCAAAGGCACATTATCTTTTGTACTTTTTTTTCCGATAACTGAATGGGATTTCACACAGCTTGCTGAATGTTTATTTGAAATATTCTTTTTTTAATGAGAAAATTCAAAATTTTTCCTGAATTTCAATTGATCCAACTCACAAAGTTGAAGACGAGCGCTTTGCAAAGACCAAACCCAAAATGTCACAAAGATAGAAGTTCAGACAAAACTTCTAACACCTTGTGCTTTTAACACCTGAGGAAAAACTCCAGGGATAATAACATGTAAAGCATATTGGAAAAATGTTGTTAGTACCAGAACTTTTGCATTCTTACCAAAAGAACTGTTTAATTCTTCAGGATTTTTATACTTTTGTCTGGTATTGTTGAACAACTGTTTGAGTCTGTCTGTATTTTACTGAGGCCACTTGACCTTTCCCAAGCCTCTAGAGTTTTTCTCTCTATTTCTGAACAGAGTACATAGACCCCAGGAATGGCAGTATCACAGAGACTTGTGATCAGGCACTTTATTTAAAATGAAAAAAACCTGTTTAAATTTGATCATCTTGTTGTGGGATCTGTGTCACACAAATGAGAATTCCATTCTTGAGCAAACGTGCTTCCTAAGCAAACTTACTTTTCCTCCTTTTCAAGCAGCCTGGGAGATTTACTCCTGAGCTTACAGCAGTTTTACATCCAGGCAACTTCATTAAAACCTTTGGAACTACTCCTAATTATTTACCTCGAATTTCACAAGAGGACAATCAGCCCCTCACTTGCCTTTTTTTTTTGGATATATTTGTTTATTTGCCTTGTATTTTTTCCTGTCTGCTAAAATAGAATAGCGAAGAGACATAAGAGAATTGTCCTTCGGAGAACGTGGCTCTGGAGTTACAGCTCCTCAGAGGGCTTCCATCTGAGTCCTATAAAACTTGCCATAGGCTCACAGGCTACTGGAAACGTTATTTACAGGCATGAATAACCCAAACAACAGAATCCACCACGTGTGAGTTACTCCTCCCTTCCCCTCTTTTCACCTTAAAAATATAGTTGAAGGAGAAAAAAGAATGACAGCAAAGGGAATAAAAATTAGGATGACATAGACGATAATGTAAGAAAAATCTCTTTCTGCTCCAGTTTGACAATGTCATTCATTCAGAGCAGACCAGGAGCTCAGTGCCTACTGATTCAAGAGGCGAGGACAGCTCCTCTTGTGAGGAAAATGAGACATTTTCCTTGGAGATGTCTACGGTTTCTTCTGCATGGAGCTGAGCACACTTTCTATCACTCTGATATAGGGGGGTCCCTATTATAGCAACCTGCACTGTAACTAACTTGCAGTCTCCTTGCTAATTAAAAGCTTTTGTTTCCAATCCACCCACTGAGCTGCTCCCAGGCTGGTACGAGTGTGAGAGACTATTTAATTTCATTGTGGAGGAAGCACATTTACAGGGTTGAGCTTTGTCTACTTGGAGAAAAGTCACCAGAGGATGGGAGGACGGGTGACTGACAGCTGTCAGCGACAGGTTTGTTGCACATTATCACTCCTCTCCTGCTCCCCACCCCCAAGAACACCTGCACAGCCAGGACTGGGAATCTGTGGAGGTTTCACTGCCCCAAAATCCCAGGTTTGGATTGCGTGTCACATCCAATCCAGATTACAACACAGCAAGGGCTGGAAGACAGCCCCATGGTTGATTATTTGCTGATATTTCCTATTTAGTTTAAACCAACTTACTGATTGTATCAGTCATAAAGCTTTATGGAGGTTGGTTTATTCCCCCTTCAAATGGACTGTTCTCCTCTCTGTCATAAAGCTAATTTTATAGTCTTTGTTCATTTTCCTAATCTGCAAATTACATCCTCCTATACTCTGATTACTTACTATTGGAAAAACAGACCTTCTATATTTCCTCTCTGCTTCCAGTTTGAATATTCTTCGTATTATCTTGATGACCTTAATCTCTTTTTTTTCCCCCACTGGCCTTTCAAGGAAGCAGCAAATGCACCAGCAACACGAAGTGTGTCAGCCAGGAAAAACAGTCTCAGCTCCTGTTTTATGCTTAGTCCATCACACTCCCCTCTCCTTTTTCTTTCTTTTTCTTTTCTCCCCTTCTCCTCCAACAGCAAAGACTGTGGGGAAGAAATGGAACTGTGGCAGGGAGGATTTGCCATCCTTGTAGAAATCCTCCATTTCCTATTGGGAAGGAAGGCAGTTTAATATACTGAGAAACAAGGTATTAATATGCCATTGAACAACATTGCAACAAACAGTTCATTTTCTATTTAAAGATATGTTCATTTTGTAAGAAGTGTGTTGATCCACGTGTTCACATTTCTACTTAAAATGGCCACAACACAGCAGCAGCAGTACATGCAGCACGAGAATCAAGAGACATCTCATGGGAAGTCTGCTTGAACCTTCAAAATAAGGGACAGGCAGGTTTCAGGTTGCTCCATGTCCTCATGCTACTTCTGTTCATTGGATGAGCATCCCTAAAACAGATCCTGAGCTCTGGGTTAACATGAAACCATACTGGCAAGCTTGGAGAAGGAAGCCCTGAAGGAGAGAAAACTAATAGATGGCGTGTTGCTATGCACAAGACAAAAATGGTACATATGAGAGAATGAGAGATCTGCCAGGGCACCTGAGCACAAAAATGTGGTCCTGTCCCCAAACCCCAGTTCTTCCTCAGTGTGGGATGTTCTCTATCTGTGGTTTTCATGCTTGTTCTCAAAATATGGCCACATGCTGAAGTGCTGGGGCCTGAGTTGTGGGCTCCAAGTTGGAGCTGACCTGTGAAGGAGTCACAACCTAGCAGAATGTTTTCATTTTCCTATTGACTTCATGTTGAAAAGGCAGAACCTGGCCCACCTGTGTCTCTGTGTCTCTGCCCTCACCCAGGTGGTCATGGTTGGGGTGCTGGGCGAGGCCAGGGGTATTTTAACCAGGAACTGATCAGTCAGAGGAGCTTCCTCTTGAGTGTGGCTTCTGTTGGGGCTGGTTGCTTCTTGCTGAGGTCTCTCAGTGGTGTAATTCCAAATGAGGAGCCACTGAGGGAGCCATCTCCATCTGTTGTGTCCAACAGGCGATGCTGGCACCACAGTGGGCAGTGGAGGAGCTGGGCCCACAGAAACCTATGGCAGGACTGTCTGAAAGAGGACTTCCGAGGGGATGTTGCTGAGTTCAGTGTTGGCCTGTGTGATCAGGTAACTGATGGCAGCATAAGATGATGATGGCTGAACCAGCACAACACATGCAAACTGACTAGCTGTAAACTTGTTTTTCTTGATTTCCTTTTGCAAATCCCTTTGAAAGTTCCTATGAACACAATGGGAGTCAACAGACCACGGTTTGACCAGCACAGCATCCATCTTCTGTATCGGGCATTGCTACTCTTCATAGGCTACAAAGTGGGGAAAGCGAGCTGCACACCTTACTGTCAAAATAGTAGACCTGGTCACAATTCATTCTGGATGGAGCATCCCTGAGCACCTCCTGTGAAGCTCCAAATATTTTACTAAACATCATCTTTTGATGGAGACATTCTCTCTGTTGAGACTACTGGGGCCATAACTTCCATGCCTAACCACAGTTTCTAGCCAGAGGGACTCCCCTGGAAGAGGCCAGCCCAGTTCACAGCAGCGCCCAACAGCTTGTTGAGAAGCCTCTGAAAGTGCGTGAGGACGCAAAGGCTAGGAGCAGTACGCTCGTTAGGTAGGAATTCATCCGTTTCCCTGCCGTGTCCTTCCTCACCCAACTCCTACTAGTGCTTTGCCTGTCTCCCTCCAGCTGCATTTCCCTCTGCTCGCAGCCACCTCTGCTCTTCCTTTCTCAGCATTTCTCCAGCCTCCTCTTGCCCAGCCTTCCTGACCCTTCTGATCCCAGCTCAGCCTCAGCCTCCCTTGGGCTCATTTCTCTCACCCTTTCCTCTTCTAATCCCCTCTGTTCTCTCCCTCCCAGCTCTCCTCTTATCCCGCTTCAATCCTTTTCTTCACCTCCCTCCCATTCAGTTTCTTTTCATTTTAAATCCTCAGTAGTCCTGAGGATTCCGTTTCTCTCCCTCTCTTCCTTCCGACTCTCGCCCATATCTCTCTTTCCTGCCTTCTCTCCTCTTTGCCGGTGTAATACAGTGAGAGCTGCCATTCAAATCCCAATTTGCGATGCAGACAGCGGGGCTGCTCATGTGGCCCTCCCTTGCACACAGCAGCTCCAGCCGAAAAAATAAGATGCCAACCAATTCTAGCAGCCAACTTTTTACTTAAAAACCTTGCATTATTTCACATTAACCGACACTCTCTGTCTGACTGCAAATCGCCCAGTGCCAGCAACATATTTATAGAAGGACCTATGGAAGGAAGGGTTTGGGTTTTTTTCCCCTCCTAGTAAACACGGAGATGCGGGGATTGTTTCATTTCAAATGCATGTGCAAATTCTCCAGGGCGCAGCTCGAGGCCAGAGCGGGACCGGGTCTTCATTTGTAAGCTGTTAGTCTTGGCAAGGCTGCGAAATGTTTTCCCCCGAATGTATTTTACACTCATAATTACTGCATGGTGGGTTTACATCAAACCCCTGTAACTTCGGATGTGTGACACAACCTATTAAAACCCCTGCGTTGGCCGGAGCCGCGGCCCGCGGGCGCAGGGCTGCGGCGCGGGCGGTTCCTGGGCTGCCANTGCGTCCCCCGGGGCCACGGGGGGAGCGGCCACGCGTGGCCCGACAGCCCGCTTGGCAGCGGCGGCTCGGCGCCGGCGCCCGTGGCCCTGGCAGAGGAGCTTCGCTGCAGGGACCGCTTTCCTGTTTGCTTTTCTGGTTGTTGTCGCCTTCCCGAGGGGCTGTAGGGGTGCGGGAGCCCCCGGACGGAGCAGAGCTGTGGGGCCACCAGGTTCAGGAGCTCGTTGTGACAGATGCCCCGTGCCCGCTGCAGAAGAGGGAAGGGCAAGAAATGTCAGAGCGGGCGTTTACTCGAACAGAAAAAAGCCTCTTGCCTTTGAAGTACACTTTGCTCAGCGACCGTTGTCCAGCAGATGAGCTGTGCCCTCTACGAGAATAAGGTGATGAAGTGACTTGCAAATAATTTCAAACGAGCTGTGCCATCCCCCACTGAGGACAGGAGGTGGTTGTTCATTGAGTCAGTGGGTGTTGGATTGGGCCCAGTGTGAATTCAACTGAGTATTTTGTAATCCTTTTGCAGACAAATACTGAAGAGGATGATGTGGGAGGGAGGGATAATTTCACGGAAAGAAAGCTCCGGCCTCCCCAGGCTGCACAGCCTGCTACACTTGGAGAAGAGCCACAAAAGCTCTGTTAGGTATTCCAAATACTAAACTGCTATTCCATAAACACTTGCCTCAGAAATTAGAGCTACATTTAAAATAATAAAAAAACATGAAACAACTGTGCAGGTAGCACCATCCTTTTCACGCTCCGGCTCTTCCCTCTGCCACTCCTGCTAAGATGGGAGGTGGTACCTCAGAGATGGTACCTAAGCGTCTAAGTGAGCGGGCTGTGGAAGGGCCTTTGGCAGATGTGTACCTTTGCCCACTGTCTTGCTTGTCTCATGACTATAATGTCTTGACATGGTAGTAGAACGAGTCAACTGGCCTGACATCGCCTGCTCCAGGAAGCATTTATCAGTGGTGCCGTTTCCAAGCTGGATAGTAGCTACCAAAGACAGTTGAATCTAACATGCTTTTTTGCTCTGTTCCTCATCCTAAATGAAGGAGTCTGGGGCAAAGTTGATGGGCCAGCACCCATTTCTAAGAGTATTAACACAGTGCTGAGGTGGAACTGATGAGCTACACACCTTATGACTGAATATCTGCTCTGCCTGCCTCCACTATAAACCACGTAACCCAACCAGTACACTGGACAGCCTGAAGAGTCAAACAGGACATTTCAACATTGCTTGTCACACAGGAGAGGCACCCCATCTCTTACACCTCACTGAAGACAGCTGAAGCTCATGCTAAGCCTTGTGTGCGCACAGTCAACAGCACTGAATGAAAAGACCTTTCCAAAGTCCACCTTGACCCTTGGAAACTAAAGCTTTTGTAGCAGACTGAAAAATTGTGTTTGCCCCCCAACACACACACACTCCCTTTTCCTTCTTGGAGAGGGCCATTGTCTGCAGGACAAAGTCCTCTGCTGAAAGAGTGGCTCTGAAGCTCTTACCATCAGCTTTGGAAATAAAACATGCTCGCTGTTTCTTTCCTAAGTGAGATGCCTGCTGACCTCTTCTCTCACGTAACATAAAACTTTCACACTTCAACTTCTCTGGGTTTCTTAAAGTAACACTTGAAAACACAAACCAGTCAACACCTCGGGGAGCCAGGGCACTTGGCTGAGGCATTGCACTGCTGTTGTTAAACCAGAGCTCCGCAACAGGAGCCAGATGACTGGGCAGTGGAGACTCGGGACAAATGCAAGTAAGGGCTTCTTGCTAGGCAATACACGGCCATTGCTGCTTCTCCTAGTCACCTTCCAGGTCTCTGTAGTCAGGCTTTTCACCTCCTCTGCACCTCTGATTCCTGCCCTACATTTTGCCTGTCCCTCTTCTCAGCCGTCATCTCAAGAGAAGCCCAAAACACTCCAGTAACACCACTGGTAGAGCCGCATCTGACATTTGCTGGGCAGAGAGAATATACCTGGAGAAGATCTTGGAAACTGAGTGTACTCACGTGTAGTACTTGCTCACAGAAGAAATGAGGCTGAGCTCCGGCTTAGCCGGGCTGTGGACAAAGCACCATTGCCATAGAACTGGACGTGCCATGACAGATTCCTTTGCGATGTGGAAATTGCCATCCACATTTAATTCTGGGGGAAACAGGAGTGAAAATATCAATTGCTCTGGATTTCTGCTTCCCAGCATTTTCCAGGATACTTCACATTCTGTGTTCCTCGTGTTTAAAAGTATGGTAAAGCCATATGCTCAGTGGGAAGAGATTCCTTTGCACTTCGTGCAGCGAGTGCTTGTTTGTGAAGGGCAGCTGGGATGCTCCGGCTCTCCCAGGCTGGTGTGGTGCTTTGTGGATCACACACCGCAGCGCAGGGGAGCGGTGGCCGGGTCCAGGAGCTGCCGTTGGAACACACGCACTTACAGGATGCACACCAGGAGCTGAATATTGCTTCCCAGCAACCATTGCATCACCAGACTCATTTTTGCTTTTCCCGTTGTCCCACGAAGCCTGAACTGTAGCTCAAATCCCAGAATGCCCTTATCAAGATTTCTTGCTGCAGAGAAAGTGCAGTTTTGTCCTGAAAAGCTCTAGATTACAGGTGTTACAGGGTTCCACATTTACTGTATTGTAGTGACTTCCCAGAAAATTGTCTTCACATGCACTCAAAGACTTGCCTTTTTCATTGTAAATTAAACCCAAGATATGAAAGTGACTTCAGGATCTTTCTGTTGCCACCAGGAATAAAGACTCTGCAAGTGCAGCTTTGCTAATTGTTCTGTCAATTACTGCAAATTAATTTGCTCATATTTATTTATCACTGTGCTATCCAAACTGCACTCAGAGCTATGCAATACGCCAATAAAGACAGCCTTTGCTGTGGGAACCTTGCAGTTTTCTTCTGCTTTGCTCGGGAAGTGCTCTATCTGCTGAACCTGCGAGGAAGGCAGAGGAGATGAGGGTCTAATCCAGCATCCACCGGACTGACATGAGTGTGTGTTGGATCTGCCCTCTGAAAGGTTTTTCAGAAAGTGTTACTTTTTATAAAGATTTTTTTTTCTGTGGTCCCATCATTTTAAATGTTCAGAAAACACAATGATAAGCAACCTCCCTTAGCCAAATGAGCTTCTTTCTTTTACTATAATTATGCAAGCACTGCTAGGTGAAGTCAGGTGAACAGTGTATAAACCCAGTTAATATAATAATGACACATGTGATTGTGTGTAATGTGGCAGGCAATTGTACACTAAACAGGAGCATTAGTGGTCACTGCACATGATAACTCACTCTGACACCTCTTATTTTCCACTGTATAGAAAGAAAGAAAACAGAATAATACACTTCCCCATGGCTCCCCATATTTTACAAAAAGCTTGTCATTAAAGAAGTGTAATTTTCTATTCCATTCTCGACAGACGGTTCTTTTGCATAAAATATTCTCCTGCTCTCTGCCCCTTACTCCCTAGAGCTCAGCTCCCAAAAGACGTTAGTCCCCTTTAGAAAAACCTCCGTAGGAACAAGGCGCTCCAATTCACCTAAAATTCAGGGATATCAAGTCTGACAGCTCCACATGCTGAACTCCTGGTCTAAAATGCCCTCTGCTTTTCAGATTCCCAACAACGAAACTCTTCATTGAGAAATTCTAGTTGTTTGTGTATTAGGAAACAATCAGAATCCATCAAGGAAAATATCAATATAGATTTCTTTCCACTATAACACGTGTATTTGTGTATAAATGAATCAGAAATAAAATGTATAGAGCCTGACAAATAAACATTTTATTATATATAACTATAATACTAAATATATCATTCGTCTTCTTACAGTGAAGAATGGCTTCATAGTAAATATCTAGTCTTTTATGTTTTCATAGTGGTTGAAATATTTTTGCACAAAATGCTCTTAATATATATAAAAAATCACCTTTTCACCCTGAAACAAAATTTGTCATTAAAATTGTTAACTTAATTAACATAATCCATTTTCCTTGGCATTCCCTGTGTCTGTTTCTACTGATACTGTTATGAAAGATTTGATCAGAATGATATTTCAAATTATTTAAAAATTTGTTTTCCAAATTTGATATTTTCCTCCTGGAACATCCTATAAAAAAGGGAAAGAGAAAGAGAAACTTGCAAAAGGATTTAGGATAAGGACTGGGGTTTTTTTGGAATATGTTTGCAACATATTTTTTTGGAATATGTTGCAGCAAAATATTTGTGAAAGCCTTGGAGTGTAAATAACTATAAATCCAGTACTATAAAACAGACAACATACATCTTTTTATACTGTTTGCTTAAAATGGCTTCTTTAGTCTTGACCAGCTCTCTGCATTTCCGTATCTGGGGATGGCGTGATTTGTTAGAACTTTTCAGATCATCTATCATTTCATATGCTATTACATTCTACAATACCAAAGCTTAGCTAGATTATCGCTGCCGAGAAAATACAAACACATTCCTACAATATGTGTTTATTTTAGTGCACATTATAGGTGTGCACATAGAAGAACATTCCATGGGAAATGCATTCCTTTAATACATAACTATATAATCCACTATATATGAAGTAATGCTTACTCATAGGTAATTGTATATAGGAACTATAGAGGCAAAAACCTTCATCCCTGTGCAATTTTGTTAGCGAAGGCTTTGCAAATGAAAGTTCAATACAGCCACCCTGGCTGAAGCACAGCGTGCATCTGAACTGCACAATTCTTATCTCACTGGTGGCTCTTGCAAGGAAGATATGAAAGTCTCATTCTTTCATAAGAGGGCTGCGTGGAATTGAGGATTGTATGGTTCTGGAGAGACTTACTGTATAATATCAGAAATTGCTAGACATTTGAAGACAGAAATGTCTTTCTCCTTTGAGTATTGCATCCTAAGTGCCAGCCAGAAATGATTTATACATGCTCATCCTTATTATGGACTACACATAATAAGGGCATGATAGAAATCGTATCTGCATAGATTCAGGCAGTTCCTAGAGATCTGCTGCCAGTTTTGTTTGACAAGACACTCAATCAAGTGAAAAGGTTCAAAATATTACAGGAGGAACCTTCTGCATTTTTAAGACCCAATATTTGTATCCACATAACAGAAATCCTAAATGAGAGCAACATTAGTGTATAGTCACCCTAAGTTGCATTTTACAAAGAGGAAAATATTTTGAGCTTGGCTGCCAGCTTTTTAAAGTAAACATTTTGTTCATTTCATCATTTTGTTAAAATCCAACACATTCCTGTTTCTTTTTTCCTTCCTTGGAAGAATGCAAAACAGAATAATAATGTGCTGGAAAAAGGGTCTCAGAACACATTTTATATATGATTTTATTAACTGGGCTGAGGGTGTTCCATTATACTACTTAATGCCTCTACAGCGCTCTTCAAATCCTACCTATCTTTGAAGTGCAGGTCATTTTCCAAAGAAGCAGATGCACAAAGAAAAAACAGAACACTGGAGAGAATGTTATAGAGAGAGAAATTATAGTGATGGGAATTGACTGACATTCCTTAGAGCGCATCAGATTTTCCATGGAATGTTCCACTGCTCCCATTGAGGCCAGTTCACCCAGACTTGCGCAATCCCATTTCAGTCAGTACCACTACTCACATGAGTAAAGCTTCGCAAGGCTCACTTCTGATGGGCGAGGAAGGAGGGCAGGTCTTGTCCTAAAAAAGACAAAAGCAACTCAGCTTGAGGGATTGGCCTTGCTGTCTCTGATAGAGTTAAACCTCCTCGCATCTTGACAATCCATGGGCCCACAAGTCATTAAGCTGCTCCTAGAAAAGCTTTTTCTAAGACAATGTTGTGCAGCACAAACTGAGTCATATGTAGGCCAAAGGCTGTGCCACAGCAAAGCTCCGAGAAGTAAAACACTCACTCTTCCAGCACTTACTGCAGTGACAGCTTGATAAAATGGTTCAAGGTAGAATGTTCAAACAGAGGGAGAAAAAAAAATTAAAAATGTAATAATAAAGTTAAATGTAACTGTTTTAAAGTATAATTCTTTGGAGAGCTCAGTTTTATGTTGGGCCGGCATTTGAAGTAGCACTAGTCATTATTAACGGGAAGCACAGATAGAGGAGATTTAAATCACTGAAGTAATAAAATCTGAACGAGGGCTAGCACCTTGAAAGGCTCTTGGAGAGAAGATTGCATACAAATGCAATTAAAACGATGCTTATAAAATACTAAGATGTTAATTGGGTTTAGTCCCAGAAGCCCCAGCAGTACAGTATGTCAGAAGTTAGCTGGTTTGAAGTTTAAAAAGAGTGGTTTAATTTGTACACCTTGTCCTAATTACGAAGCTTTCTGCAGCCTGTGTATCGGCATGGTTTATTGTAGCTTAGAGCTTTGTAAAACAAACACACACCAGTTAATTGGGTTATTGCAATGGAAAATTGGGCTGCAGAACTGAAACCTTCCTTGCTAGTGTTTTTTTACAGCTTGTAATGAACGCTCCAGCAATGTCAGGATAGACTGATTTGTAAGGTGTGCAGTTTACAACTTGCTTATACCGCTGGTCCGAAAAATAGGTGATACAGTGAAAACAAAGACTAGCACGATATAATGTTGCTGAGCTGGTGGGTTGAAGCCCCAGCTGGCTTATTTATATCTTGCAATCCCCCCAAATACTCCAGCAGGTCTGAACTCTGCATTCCCACATTTGAGAAAGGACTGTAATAAGGCAGGGAGAGAATACCATGGTTGTTCGAGGAGCCCGCGGAGGCTGTGAGCACCTGCTGGGGGTCCTGTGAGGTCGTGTGTTTTTTCTCATAATCAGTAAATAAATACTTAGAATAAGAACAGAGTAATACAAAGAAAGGGACAGAATGGGAGACGTTACTATTCAAGTGCTGCTCAGGACCACTCTCCTAGGAGTTCATTTGTGCCATTCACCTGATACTCATTTCTTTGTATGCTGGAACACTTTCTGAAAGACAAACTAGTCCTTATCCAGGTCAGGAAACCTCCCATATATGGTTTGCTGTTATTTATTGTTGAACAGGCTCCGAGCCTGGCACCCCTCAAACTTGCACTATAGCAAATCAAAAGTTGCTTTGCTGAGGTCAGTGGATTCTTCCTAATAGAAAGCAGATACCTGGAGAGGAGACTGAGAATCCTGTCATCAGCTCAGCAGCCATCACAGAGACAGTGTGACCCTAACCTTCCCTTACCTGCTCCAGCTCTGCCATTTGATCCCAGATATCAGGAAATGTGCTTGGAAACTTTATGAACTCTCAAATGCTGCAGAGGGTGGTATGACAAGTTGATATGACTCTGATTTAGGTCCCTGATGTGAGGACTTCCTCCAACAAAGGGAATTTCTCCTCTGCCCCCCCGGGAAACTGCACTTTATCAGTCACTTCGGGGTGGTTTCTACTGAAAAGCAGTGAGCTGCCCAGGCTCAGATGGGTTTGGACCTGCCCCACTGTAGGTCACATCGGTGTAAAACCGGTCCTACAGTCAGCAGACTACAGGACAGAAGAAAGAGTGTCCCTTTGCACATCATTACCTCATTTGTTTGTATTATTCATGCCCTTGTGGGCACAGTTGGCTAGTTAGGCACTAACAACACTTTAATTAGTCTTTAGGTAGCAACTAAGTTGCTGAGAGGGGGGAATGGTCACGCAATGAGAAATGCTAACTTTTTGCAGTCCAAGTGACATGACTAGCATCAATAGGTCATATACAATGGGTCTAAGCTTCTGCAGTCTTAATGTACATCAGGTAACTTAGAAATGTGTAATAGTATGTACCTGAGCAGATAAAGTTCTTACTATATATAGGAAATTGATAGTGGTTTTGTATCCTTCCCACTGCTTATATTTGATGGGAAATGGATGCTAAGAAAATCAGTGTGACCATTGGTGATTTCCAGGTTTTCAGGTTGCCCCTTCCCACCTTTCCCAGCCTGTCCATACAGCTATCAGTTCCCTTTAAAGGTTTGCAAAGCCCTGTGTTTTCCAGTCTTGAGTAGCTGCCACCCCAATTGCTGCATTTACAAGCTACTTAAGATACATCAGGGCATAATCTCACCTCATTGAGGAGGGGATTTACATACATAGCTTCCATTAGCATTTAAAGGCAATACGCATATAACTCACAGCCCAGCACAGAACGAAAATATAATTATCATAACCATTGCCACATTGCGTGAGGCCTGCACCATTCTGAGGCACAGGTCTAATTAGCTCTAAGCTGCAGAAGGTTTGAGTGTAGTAGCTTCTTTTTGACTTACCGCTCAGTGCTTGGTCTGAATATTCAAATATATTGTTTCATTTTAAAGTAACTCCTTCATGGCTCATTATGTCATGTCAAAACTCCCTTATCTTAGTGACTTTTTGTAAAACGTCTGTGCAGGCGCATTAAGATACAGTTTTAGCCTGCTCTGTTGATCTCTCTATTCTGGCTCCATTGTTTATAAATTCAAAAGACCAGTGCTGCACTGGTAACACTTATTTTTTATTCACCAGGATTTGCCAGCAGTGAAGTTATGTAACACTAAAAGGAGACTTACATGCACTGTTTCCAGATAAATGCATTTTGTGTCTGCTGAATTCACTTCAAAAGTTTATGATATTTCCAAAAATGGCAACTCGAGTCCTTATCACATAGGGCTTTCAGCTTTCATTGTGTGCAATGTTCCCTGAAGTTGGGAACAGTCACTCTTGGCTTCCTGTACATGCAAAGAAGAGAGAGACACTGCCAAGAGACAATTAAGATTTTCAGTAGATTGAATGAAGCTCAAGAGGGTCTTATTTCTCTTTATTGAGGTGAGAAATGTGTCCCACCTTATCTTAGGGACCTAGCTGACGTACCTAGAATCCCCTTTATGAAGTATTGATTTTAGAATGCTAGATCCATAACAGTCCTGAGGTAAACAGCCGTGCCTGTAAGAGCATATATCATAGAATAATTTCTTTTAAAGGATCTCTGAGAGACAAGTGCCTGTAAACTTGTTTTTTATAGGAGGCAAACTCTCAAGTTCCTTCTTTAGTTTCATTCTCCTCTACAGAATGAAGGGTTTGCTTGAGTACAGGATAAATAGGAAATAATGAGTAAGATCTTCAAGGTTTGGGTCTTCCTCCACTAAAAGCCACCAGGGGATTCCCAAAGGCTGCCTGTATTCACAAGCTCAGCTCAAGTGGGCTGCACATTATGCAGAGTGTTCCCAATGCCACTTGAACTCTGAAGTGCATCTCCAACCACAGATACCTCTGCCTTCTCAAGAGCCTGCAAACAAGCTTAACTCCTGGGCTTGATGTAGGGGATCTTTGCTACTCCTAAGGGTGCATCTTCGCATTAGAGCCAAGGTGGTCAAACAGAAAGCCCCTGCCAAAAGGGGCTTTTCAGACTCTGTCTACAGCTACATGCCTCTGAATCTCCCTTCCATGATGGATGTATTCATCATATGGTCACTGGGCAGCTCAGGCATCTGGCCGACTTGCAAAATAAATTAATATTTTTCTGCTGGATCAGCCACTTGAATTGATTCATCCCATAAGGAAACAATTTCCAGTCCTGATCCAAAGGGGAATTTTTGCATATGGCAGGAGTTGGTCTGTTTTTTGGGTGCGCTCTTCATCAGAGCTGCTCAGTGCAACATGAAATCTCACCCTTAGGTTGTCAGGTCTGGGGCAAAAAAAGAGTGGCAGGGAGGTGAAAAGGGGAGATGAGCTGCATGTG
Organism: Eurystomus gularis; assembly: GCA_013400335.1. Lineage (NCBI taxonomy): Eukaryota > Metazoa > Chordata > Aves > Coraciiformes > Coraciidae > Eurystomus > Eurystomus gularis. The sequence goes on along the minus strand of VZZY01002065.1, from coordinate 354,182 downwards.
CATGCAATATTAATCATCACATTGATTGAGGGTTTCACTGGAGATACAAGTGGACAAAGAAATGTTCAATTAATAGAATGGTACCAGGAATTGATTAGGTGTTACACAATGGATGCTTAACTCTATTCCATTCCAGCGTTTGAGCTTTCAGAAAGTCTATTTGTGTGGTATTTGAGACATTTTGAGCAAAACACTAAGCAATGTATGGCTTGCCTACAATTTAGCATCACTTTTTGACACCCAAGTCCAAATACTATTAAATTTTATTTCTACTTCAATGCAAAGTCCTTGACCAAGAGTTCTTCTCTTGGGCAATTACAGTATCTTGAGGGGGATGGCACAGCTACATTCACTTTCTTTACAGTCACCCTGGGGACCTGCAAGATTCGAGGAAATGAGATCCATTTAAGCGAGTGGCAAATGATGAAAGCACTCTTCTAAGCATACTGTTGTCCACACATGGAATATTATTATTTTACTAAAAAAAACCCCAGAAGTGCCAAACAACAGTTCTCACTGTGCAATTCAAGAAAAAGAAAGATGCTCCATGATCTGTTGCTAAATTCAGCCGTCCAAGGCCCAGCCAAGTCACTATCCACAGCTTCCCAGCTGAATGCCTGTGCCCTTGTTGAGGAAGCACATAGGAAATCTCTTATTTGTAGTATCTGTGGCGGGGAAGAGCCAAAGACTGAAAAAACAGGTCTAACCAGTGTTGGGATATTTCATTCATCAATGTACAGCAACATATCTTGCTTCTTCCATCATCATTTTTTTGGAGGGAGCGGTGTGAAAAGGTACATCGAATCTGAATTTAGAAATGAACTGCGTCCCAGAAGTTTCATCTCTTGGGCATTCAGTCGTTCTATAAGAACAGAGAACTTGCAACAAAAATAATCTCAATTTTTTCACAAAACTTTCTGTTTTGACCAAAAAAAGTTGACAGCTGGAGGGAATGTGGTAAGGGAGGGTGGAATGGAAAATTTTCAGCGAGCAGTTTCCTGGACAATTTGGAAACTGAAACAATCCATCAAGTCATTGAGCTGCCCTTCTGCTGAGGTTGCCTTCCAAAAAAGAGTACCGCTGGCCACCCTCCAGTTTGATTATCACCCTCAGGCCCAGCATCCAGCACGCAAAAGCAATGCTCTGAGGGCCAGAACTCATCTCTGGAGAGAAAGGAAACATCAGCATCTCCTTTTCCTTTCTAGGAGAGTTAGCAAACTCCATTGCATCAGCGATGTAACCTCCTAGGCTGAACTCACACAGGAATCCCTGTGCCATGGCACCACTGCCATTTCAATCAACAGCTGACTCCTTCAGAAAGCCATTGCAAGCCTGCTTTGTTCTACTCCCTGTTCTGGAAGCAGGAGATAAGTGACACACTCCAACTTGTCGAGGGCTTTGGGAAAGTCATCTTGCTGGAGGAACTGTAGGAGAAGTCTCCCTGGGAATGGCAGCTCATATTTAGCCTCCCCTAGATCATGTCAATGTGAGTCTGGAGAGAACAGGTCTTTCATTTTTCTTCCTCAGTAAGCTACCATATGTACCTCATCCCCCACTTAAGCTAAGAGATTGATGGCTAAATTGCTTAACCCTGGTGTTTTTAATTAATTAGGTCTACTTCATAGAAGGTTTAATACAGTAGTTTAATTTAGACTTTGCCCAGTGCATGATATAAAATCCAGATTTATTACTATTTTTTATCAATTTTTATTTTTATATGATTCAGTCACTCATATAAAAAGACTACTGTATGTTATAGACTGTTAAAAGTGATTCCCTGTAGGTGTTGTAAAGTATAGGGTCTATTATATGACAGTAGTGTGTTTATAGCTAAGTTTTGGTGCATTGTTCAGGAATCCATTCAAAGATGGCACATAGAAAAGACATTTTATTCTGTAAAATAGTAAGGGAAAGTACCTGTTCTTTTTAAATATCATCTTACAGTGCTTTTACATAATACTGAAGTATATGGGATAACTATTGCTTTAAGTAACTCAATACTAAAAAGAAAATTACTTTGAATATTTAAAGTATAAAAAAGGCACAACATTTTGTTGATAGCTCTTTTGTAAAAGACCTGAAGAGCTGTAATCTGGTGAAATCCACTGCTACTCTTGGTTAATGAGCAATTTGTTAGTTAACAGATGTTGTTATTAACATGAGAGGTACCTGGTTTATAACAGCAATACTTAATCACTGTGTGGGGTGGCAGAATCATTTATAAGAGCCAATGCAGTGGCATTGTGGCAACTGTAAGTGCTGCCATGTGGGAACAGAAGGTGAAGAGGTCACATATCTATTCTGGTGTACGTGCTTGTGCTCTGTTTGGGGGCGATTCTGGCTGCACTTTGCAAAATTCCAGCAAAAGTGGCTTTAGAAAAAATGCAAGCAAAGACTGTGTGGAGACAATTTTAGTTAGGGAATCAGTTTATATTCTTCTGATTTTTGTCAGATGTATTCTGTTGTGTAAATCTGGACCCATGAGCAAAAAAATATAAAAGATCTTAAGATACAGAGATGACCCAGGGATAGAGGTCACACAAGGACCTTACATAGCCAACAGACAAACTGACAGGTCCCTGTTTCTATGTGACACTGACAGAAACTTTCAGGAAGTTTGGGGATGTTTCCCTTTCATGGAGCACTCAGTTTCCAGAGCCCAGTTTTTCCAATCGCTGGTTTTTGCTGAGAGTCACGCAGCTCTGGCCCAGGTTTAACTCCCAGGATTTTATCTATTAAAGGTATTTCAAGGTAAGCACTCAAAATCTTTATTCTCCTTCTTGAATTTTAGCCAAAGGAGCCCAGGCAATCCTCTTCACACCAGCATATTGCTCTTACTTTCCCAGAGTGCTAAAGAAATACAAGGGCACTTACGACTCTTATGAGGGAAACAGAGGGAAATAGAGGAGAATAAAGACACTGAGGAACTCTCACCATGTCCCTCCTGCCCAGCTGCCAGCTCAAAGCATGATAACATGAAGTTCCTGAGTGCACACCACAAGGAAACCAAGTAAATTGGAATAGTAAAACAAACAAGCAACTTCTAAATATGAATCTTATTTTTCTAGATGAAGATTTAGGTCTGGAAAATCTAAGATTTTTTAAGGCTATGTTTAAACCTTTCAAGGTGCATAGCCACTCCAAAATGCAAGCAGCAGCCATACTTCATAGGAAAATAATGTCTTGACACTATGCCTGTAAGCCCAGATACAAAATGCTACCTAGGAAGACCCTAGGAAAGCAAATTGAGATCCTTCATGTCACCAGATTTAACATCATGAAAGTAGCAAATAGGAAGGAAGGATTCAGCTCCCTATGCTGCCCTTTGCTTCCAGTTCACCAGACATTTCCTCCTTCCTGTAAGTATTGTCTGTCCTGAGGAGACCTTCAGCCAGATAACCTTCATCCTTGAGTCAATCTTCTCAGTCATTGCACAGGCTGTTCTAAAAGTAATGGCATCTTAATGCAGGTTATTGATAAGCTGAAGACATCAGAGCCCCTGGTAGCACCAGTAAAGCACCTTCAGCAGCTGTTACACAAGAGACAAGGAGGACTTGGAAAAGAGCAACCTCTCATTACAACCTTCCTGGATTCCTCAAGGGAAAATGAGGTAGCTGCCCTATGGCCAGTCCTTCCATCAAAGGCAGTGGATACTAAGGATGTGAAAGAGCTCCACCTCTTCAAGTTAGAAGCCCACAGGTATCCCTCTGTAAGGCAAGAAGAGTGGAGACAGAAGTGCAGGTTTTATATCCAAATCTTTCCTACATAGTGTCAACTCAAAGCAAAAGCCTATCGTACTTCTCATGCAAATGCCTGCAGGGCAATTGACAATAAAGGCACAATAATATGTGGTGTGAAAAAAGCTCTCTTAGAAAAAGGAACAAATGCAGGTTAAAAGGTAAGCTTGCAGCTTAGATTCAAATCAGTGTATTGACTCAGCTTTACAGATCCCCAGCCTAAAATTAATTCCACACAATAACTAAGCAGTTGCCTTCCAAAGGTGTTAAGCCTATTTGCGTTTTGTTTGTTTTGGAATGACCAATAAAACAGCTTTAGATTATGTCAAACAGTTCTTAGGCCCATACAGAGGGAGACAGCTGCTCAGACAAATGCTCAAACCCAAAACCATGTTCTGCTTTGTACGTCATCAAATGCTCTGAAAAACCACTTGATACATAGTTGGGAGTTAATGTGACTTCCTCACACCTGCCAAACTGCTCTGGCTAGGTCAGAAATAGGCAGTAAGCTTGCCCACCCGTCTGGGCTTCTGCTAGTATTTTTTTTCACCTAGGAATATTACAGAGCCTTCTCGTATCTTTCTAAATAGTACTCTCCATATGACACTTCTGTCCCTGAGATCAGGTGCTGCCACTGCTTCTTGCAGCATAGAAGTGGTAGATAGTCATGAACATGTACAACCAAAGCTGCCTGACGGCACTTCCCATCATTTTACTTAAGACGATCGTTATTACCAGGCAAGTCCCTCACACAGTTCCTTCTCTATGTATTTATTCTTTTCTCTGTTGCTCCCTTTAGGTGTAATTAAAACCCTCAGACTTGAAATGTGCCTTTAGATTTAGTTTTCATAGGAACATATACTGCATGTTAGGTATAATAAATGAAAAGTACTATGTAAGCTCTGAAGAGAGAATCATGCCAGTGGTTTTGGCATGAGAGAAGGCTCCAGTCCTTATCCACGTTACACTGGTGTCAGTTAGGAGTAATTCCACAAAAGCCAAGGAAATCGTTGCAGTTAAGAGCTGAAGGTGCTCTGTGGTCCCACATTCAGCCCCAGTGACCATATGCAAAACCCAGTGGTTAAGAAACTGGTACTAATTCTGTGTGCCAAGCAAAACACAGGAGGTGCTTTAGGATATAACAGCACTTATTTTTTAAATCCTGAGTCCTGGTTTAAAACCTGTCACTGGCAGGAACAGTAACTTGGAGGGACATGTCCTGGTGTCCCGTTTATCTTTGCTGTGAATCAGAAAAAAGGAAGCAGGGCAAGGAGCACATTGCTGAATGGGTGTTATGTTTCAGACAGGCAGACAGGGCTGAGCCAGACTAATGTACCAACTATAGCAATATTCTCCTGGGCACAGAAGAAGGAAAAGCTGCCAAGAGATGTTTGACAAAAAATATCTGTGGGTGGGCTTCCTGCAAATGCTTCATTTCAGCACACCAGCCTGAGTCCTTCATAGGATGATAAAGCTACGATTCTGGGCATAACATACACAATTTTGATCCTAGAGTGCTCCACGTTGCCAGTTAGGAGAGATGGTTGGTTAATGGAACTTTGTACAGATTCACGTCTCTGCCTTCACTTCAGGGGGCTTGAACAAATGCTTCAAAAAAAGCCAGAAGCTGCAAAGAGAGAAAAATAAAAGGAAAAGACCAGTGCATCCTTTGTCCAAAGTGGTCTCTGTGCTATGACTTATCCAAAGTCTGGATCAGAACTGGTAGGATTCCTCAGAGTTACTGAAAACCAACACAGTTACTTCCTTCTGAAATGTTGATGAGGAGTTGAAACTTTCAGAGAAGTTGAAAATTAAGGCAGATTTTTTAATGGCAATAATGGTTTCTTCAGTGCAACATGATCATTCACTTTTTATAAAAAGGAAAGATGGGATAACATGGCCAACACCAATCAAACCATTTACAATGGCCAAAAGAGATGGAGCTGAAGCCTTCAAGTACTACAAAGAAGCCAAGTAGGGTAAGGAGAAAGATGACAAGAAGTTGGATACAAGTGCAAAATTATTTCCTTTCCATTCAACATAATAATAGACCTACAGCTGACCTTGAAACTTCCAAAAGGTGCCCCTGTATTGAGGCCTGGAAACAGTAGAAACAGCAGAGGGCTTCTGATCTCTAGGAACTTCACTCACTCACTGAACTTTTGAGCTGTCATTTCCAATAAACTTGGCTGCAGATGAACCAGAACTTTTTTTTTAAAGGAAAACTATTCATAGTTTGAAAAAAGAATTGCAGGGATTTTTTCCCTTTGTCGTTCCATTTGACGTCCAAAAAAACTACAATATCCTTGTCGAGTAGAAAGCGAAATAGATGGAAGAGGAAAAGCGGTGAGAATAATGTTACAATGAAACCACAAGCAACAGAAGAGGAAATGTTAAAGACCCCAAACCCAAAGAGAAAAATCAAGCTAAGAGCATGTCTTTAAAGCAAGTGAGACCCAAATGTGCTTAGGGAAATTAAGCGATTCCCTATATGAGCTACTTTCTCATTTTAAAATGGGTTGATAATGATTAGCAACCAACATATTAAATTAATATCTCTTTCTACTATCAAAAGTTTTAACTTGTCTATACCAGACTTGACTCCTAAACCTAAGGAGTTCAGGAAGGTGACCTGAGATGACAGCAGAGGATGACATGCTATTGACTACAGTGAAGAAGTAGGAGGAATGATTGTGCCTATCAATTATTAAACAGAGAGAAAGGAAGGACCCAGTGAATAACTAATACATGGAAGCCTCCATCTCTCTGCTCCATGCAGACTTTCGTAGCCTAGATTTACAAGAACAGAAATCTTTATTATAGACAAAATTTAAGTGTAGAATGATCAAATGGGTTCTCTTTAATTAAACAGTCATAAAAAAACTTGTTTTCTGACAATCTGATGCAAAGCAATGTAACCTTTGGTGTACTAGGCAAATGTTGCCCACATCATCCTGAATGGGGAACACAGAGTTAGGCAGTAATTACACTGAGGACTAAATCCCTGAGTCACTGGAAACCTCCACAAAAAGCTTGGTGGCAGTGCTGATGCAGCCAGTTAGGAAAATCTTGGCTGATAAATGGGAAGAGAAACAGTACAGCAATAAATTCCTATGTCTACTCTGCAGTCAATAGACTTGTCTTGTACTATACTGAAGCTGGTTGTTTTTCACCTTGTGCAGAGAATCAATGCAAAGTTTAGGCTACATTTAAGTTTGCGTAAGCCAAAGCTTTCCAAAGCTTCTAGAGTTCCCATGAGTTCTGCACATGGCTTTTCATTTTCTAGCAGAGAAGGATTGCAATTTTTTAACTTGTTCCAATCCTGCCGCCACTTCCTGTCATTGTGTGCCTGCTCTGCATCTTGTATATTGACCTTTCTGATGTAGCAGAGATGTACAAGCAGAACTACCTTGCTGAGGCCCTTTAGGTCCCAGAAATAGAAAGAGCCTTGCCAGAGGGAGATGCATGCATGAAATAAGATAGCATATGCTACATCTGATAAAGCTTCCTTGGCTTAGCTGTCTGAAAATCATTACCTGTGTCTATTTCTGTAACCTATATCGATCAAAAAAGTGCATGCTCCTTACTGGCTCTCAAAAACCAAAGTTTTAGCCAGATATGATCTGAACTGACATGTCTACCAAAACAGTGATATGCTACAAGAAAGCCAAGGAAAAAACCCTCTCTTAAATGATCCCTTTTAAAATAGAATAAACAGCAAATGATACCAGATCTATTTTCTTTAACTCCTAGAACTACTTTTAGGAATAGATGGAGAATTTGCCTAATCACCTTTATAACAAGGAAGTGAAAAAAGTCTTCCAGGCTTCATTATGATGGGATTAAGTCAGAACAAATCCGCTGACTCCAGTGGCATTACCTCAGCCTTACACCGCTGCATCCAGAACTCCCTCGACACCAGCAGAGCTGCAGAAGGTTTCCTTTGCTGCCTTAGATCCAGATCCCACCATAAATCTCAGGTTTCATTTGGCTGGGAAGGAGGAAGTTTTATTTTTCGAGTCTACCATGAGTTGGCTGTGGTCGTTCTTTTAAAAGGCTGTTAATATTGGAAAACAATGGCTTTAGCGTGGGAAGGTCCAGATCTGTTGTTGATTTGTTTTATGGGAGGCCTTTTAGTAGAGAATTTTGATCCAGAACTCAACAGAATTAGAAAGAGAACAAGTGAAGTCAGGGGACTTGAGATCAGGTTACCTGTAACATTGAGAGTCACCTTCAGCATTACAAGATCAAATGCAAAAGGTATCAACAACCTGCAAGGTGCTGAGCACTTCCAGTGCCTTTCACACTTGGCAGGAAGATCGCGGCTTGCAGGATCAGGCCCTGCGAGTGCCAGGGAAGACCAATAGCCCATTCTGGCTCCTGCACAAGGAGGACACATCCTCTGTCACACCAGAAACACTATCAAAGACTGAGCACAAGCAAGCTGGTGTTAAGTCATCAGCGCACGGGTGCCTCACCGAACAGTTGGGGGTTTAATAGGCTAGATATTGTCCCAGCATTTGGTATTCACAGATAATAATAGAGATTAGGTTTACTTAATGTATTTGCTGTTTAGGCAGATGATTCATGTTAAGCCATTGGCATTCAGTGGCAAACATCATTAGTTCAAATTGTATGAGAGAAAGGCCCAGGAAGAGGAGGCACAATCTGGCCTCTATCATAAACAGCTGTGTTTCTAAATCATCATTTTCGAGTTATTTCCTGTAGTTGTTGGTATATACTGTACACTGAAAATTAGGCCTCAAAAACACTTATTAAAAATTTATACAGCTTATGACAGGCTCTTTCAGAAACATAACCCTTAACTAATTCATGTTCACTTACCCTCCAGTTTTCTATTTATAATACTTTACAATTTCTGTGTATTTGTACTATAAATTATTCAATGACATCAAGGTTTTTATTTTGATGAAAGAATTTTTGATGAATTTGACAGAGTAATTACTTCAAATCCTGTTCTGGATTGCTGTGAAAATATTTAATTTTATTTACTCCAATAAATAATTAAAATGTGAGAGTAGCAAACATACTCACAGTGCCTTATAGCCTGTGACTTCTGTTTGCTTCTCCCTAATTAAAATAGCAATGTTTATGTGTGTACTGATTTAAAATAATAATAAATTATCAATTGAGGAGGGACATCTAAAGGAGGAGGAAAAAGACTCTTGTAGCAACAAGCGCAGTCTTAAATACAGGAAAAAATATTCTGAAGAGATAGGAAGTTATTGATCCTTCAATGCTGTTACATAGAGGCAGTCAGGGTACAATCTGAACAAGGTACATGTTAGTCAAATGAACACTATTCCTTTTATGGATTTAAATTTTAGAAAAGGGCAGTCTTTTAGATGCTCCCAACTGATTCAGCAATATTTTAAGCACATGCTTAACTTGAGCCCATGAGCAGTTCCACTTACTTCAAGAACATTCATGCTCAGATTTAAAGTATTGAAGAACTGTTCTGGCAGTAGCCCAAATCTTCTGCTAAATCAAAGATTAAAATTACAGTGTCTCTTAACTCTGTGATTTAATCCAAAACAAATACTCTTTGTCCTGTGGAAGAAAGCTCAGGTCGTGATGGTCACTGGTCTGTAGGCCAGTGTCCTCTATCTCTTCCAAAGAATTTGCATAGAGCCAAACCTATCTCTACATCTCATATGTAAATTTAGTGCTTTCAGATCAGAGAGTTGAAAGACCAAAAAACTGTATGTATAAAAAATGAAGAAAAGAAAAGCCCAAACTCTCAGAACCTCTTAATTGTTTTACAGGTCACAAACAGACACATATTAAAAGTTTTTAATTACATTGAAGCCATCAAGCATGCAAGTGCATAGTCATTATCGTATAATAACTGGTTAATTACCTTATTAGTTGGCACTTTCTTTTTGATATTAAAACTTGCTCATTATTGCCAAGTACAATGGTGATCTTGTTACCCACAGGCTGCTAACTGACAAAACCTGATGTTTCATGAGAAAATGACTATTTGTATTTCACAGGATTGGAGTGAAGAAGGGATAGGACACTGGTCAAAGAAAAGTAGAAATATCTTGCATTTTTCTAAACTATTTGCCTGGCTAAGAGGCAAATTACAGCAGATCCTAGCTGGCAGTGAAGGACGGAGCTTTTTGGTGCTTTAGTCATAGGTAAGAAATCAGTAACTGTCGGCAAACCATGGCTGAAAATCAGTGTCATCTGTCGACAGTTCGCCGAACTACATGCAAACGGAACAGGTTTCAGTCCAGTTCTCCCCTAAAACACTAAGAGCTTTGAAGCAAACTGGCACTCTGTGTGGCAGCATCAGTGGAAAGGATGTAATCTGAACATTCATAGGTCTGGTGAACTAAATAGCAGAAACCTTGGGACCTACCACTATCCCCAGTTACTCCGTAATCTCAATGGACTCTATCTATGTAACTGAGAAACAAATTGCACCCATCCTTCATCTCCAAGTGCCTTCCAGTGACACAAACAGTCTGCAGGCTAAGCACCACGGGAGATTTTAACCCCAAGCACAGGACACGACACGCTGCAGAGGGCTCCGGATGTGGTGCCGCACCGTGGGAACTCGCTCCCAGCTCCCACACAGCTCGGTCATTCTCTCTGTCCCTCGCGGCCATCATGCACACACACACGCAGACACACATGCACAAAGCCACACACACCCCACAATTTCATTGTGAGCTCTGATGTGACTGAAATTCATGGCCGGTAATAAATCCTTGCTGCCAGTATCGGGTTGGATTGCACGTTGGTGGGTTAATCCAATAGCAGACCCTAATAACACGACTTTCAGCTTGCTGCAAAAGCAATTTCTGTGCAGTGTGCCATATTTCTATGGCAGTGCCTCAAGTCACAACGAGTAACACGTTCTGTCACAGGCTGTTGTAAACACTCGGGCTGCTCGGCATGTACCGTGCATGATTCGTCTGAGCGGAGACCTAAAATCTTACACCTGACTGTTTCACTCACTGTCAAGCCTAAATAAAGCTTCAATGGCAGAAGCAAGCAGGGAACACAAAGCAGTTGTGACTGGTGCTCAGAGCTGAACGCTTAGGAGCAGAAGACAAGGGGATTTTTTTGCTGTTTGTGGAGACAGTGGAAGCAGCAGCATTAAGGGAGAGTATAGCCCAGGGAGGTGCTGAACGCCAACCAAGCACTTCCAGGCAATAAGAGAGGAGGAACTGGAACTCATCCTTTCTGGAACTAAAATCCCAGTGTTCACTTGGCTATGGGTTCAGGGGCAACATGATTTTGAGCTGAAGTAGGTCTGGTAGCTAAAAGGAGCCTAGAAGGCCTATGTGTTTTCTATTCCTGGCCCTCCTATTGATTAGTTTGTAACCTCAGGAGAGTCCTGTCCGGGCCAAGATGTTCTTGGATTGGAAGCCAAAAGTTAATCTAAGATAATGCTGCTGTTAAATAAGCATTTTGATTTTCAGAGGTGATAATATCAATGAATGGAAGAAGAATGCACCTTTTCTGTAACACTTTACTTGCACTCATTCGAAGACCTGAATCTATGGAGCAGCAGCCTCCACGACATGTAAAACAATGTTTGGCATCTGGTTTTTACTTCATCTTTACCCCTTCCTTTTTTTTACTTCTAGTGTGTGCAGCTAACACTGAAGATTTTCTTTTTCCTTTTTAATGGAGCTATTGTTATTGACTACCTGGTGCCTGTGTTCATGGGGTAGGAAAATAGCTAAATAAAAGCTACTGAACCTAAAAACAACAACAGGAGCTCTCTGTACCCTGCACATCTAGGGGAAAGGAGTGTTGTAGTTCGTGCATTCTACTCCACGTTAGGACATATGATACTGTCTTGGGCCTGTCTATATCCAACTAAACAAGGGACCTGTTTAGTCCTGTTTAGCCTGCTTGTCTCACCACTGTTCTGGACTAGTCTACACAAAGGATGCAGTCTATGAATGGTTGAGCTTATTCACAGATTTTCAAGTTCCTTGGTTCCCATTAATTTTTAGAGAGTCCTTTCCAAAGGGCTTCTGTCTTGATTAACTCTGTGACAATGTGAGAAACAAGTTCCAGCACCAAAGCCATCTTAAAAGTCTGGACCACCTTGCAGGAAGACCCATGAATTAGTCAGGGCTTGAAGATTTGCTTTGAAAGCTTAAAAAGATTATGAAGCTTGAAAACCACAAAGTTGAAGAATGCTCCTCAGTATCAAGCCCTGCCCCCTATGTTCCAAAACCCAGACTGACAAAATCCTGCCCTCGACAGGCCAAAGAACTAATTTACATTTGCAGTTCCTTAGCACTCCATTTACGCACCTTCTCTCCTTTGCCAGTATATTATTACTATTTACAAATCATTAAATGTTGACTGCAAAGGAAGCAGACGTACAGGGTATAACTTCTACTTCAACTCAAGGCCCTCAGTGTTCCTCCTTTGAGAATGAGGACATTAACTACACCAGGACACAAATGGTGCTAGAGTTTTACCACCAAAAACAGTAAAGTAAGTTTTAAATTGTGTAAAAAAGGGGAAGAAAAAGTCCTTCCTCCAGAAACTTCTTGGGTGGGAAGTGACATCAGTCATGCCACAAGGACAGGAGTAGCAAGCGCATTTTATTGGAAAATAAAAATGTGAGTAAATTTACTATGATGAATATAAAATACCTCTTTTGGATTTAATTAGGAGTCATCTTTTCAGGTGACCAGGAATTAAACTTCTCTTTTAAGGGCACCACTTTGTACCTGACTTTTCACACAGCAAAGCATATGGCAAAAAAGCAGGAAGTGGGGATTAAGGTACATTTTAATGGGCGGCATGTTCAGCCAGATGGCCTATTCCCTGCTCCTCAAGATCTGTATGCTTTTTTCCCTCTCCAGAGTTATTTTGATTGAATTCCTTACCCCCCCCCCCCCCCCAAAAAAAAAAAGTCCATATTTTATGCTATTTTAATGCATACTTCTCAGTCCACCTCACAGACTTTCCCATGCATAGGCTTTTTAAACAGAAATCATGGTGTAAAGATAAGCCTTTCTGGTTTTGAGGACAGTACTACCCAAGACTTAAGAGTCTTTTCCAGGGAGCATCCCATGCCTTTCTCTCCTAATCTGAGCAGCAGCGATACTATCATGATGCTGTTATATCCATGCTGACAGCAGCAAAAAGAGGGCAACAAGGGGCTGGAGCTGGTGAAGTCTCCAACTAGCCCAGCCATGGAGTTCCCAGAAAGTTTGAAATAGGGTACAAATCTGGAGGGACTTTTTTCTACCAGCTCCCCTCACTTTTCTTCCTCACTTTGAATCATAGAATCCTTATGGTTGGAAAGGATGTCCAGGATCATCAAGTCCAACCTTCATCCCAGTATCTCTCTAACCACTAGACCATAGCCTCAAGTGCTACATCCACTCATTTTTTAAACACTTCCAGGGATGGTGATTCCACCACCTCCCTGGGCAGTCTGTTCCAGTGCCTAACCACTCTCTCAGTAAAGAACTTCTTTGTAATATCTCACCTAAACCTCCCCAATGCAATTTGAGGCCATTTCCTCTCGTTCTATCATTAGTAATTTGGGAGAAGAGACAAACACCAGCCTCACTACAACCTCCTTTTAGGTAGTTGTAGAGAGCAATGAGGTCTCCTCTCAGTCTCCTCTTCTCTAGATGAAACAACCCCAGTTCCCTCAGCTGTTCTTCATAAGGCATGTTTTCCAAACCTGTTGAGGCTGCCTGTCTGTTCCTCATAAATGGCCCCCAATGCTGCAGAGCTCTCCCAAAAGATTCTGCCCACTTGACAAGCTGGGCAGAACCAGGAGGTCCCATGGCCGAGCTATCACTGATAGCACCAGTGATGGGAAAACATAAAGATGAGATAAAAGAATCACTGTTTGTTGAAAGAGGAATGCAATTAAACAATATGGATGGTCTTAAGAAAGTGCAACTAGAGAAGAGCCCTTGTTCACATGGTTGCTATGTCAAGGCACTTAAAGACTGTCCACTATTCTTTTTTAAAGCCAAGAACTAAATGTGGAATAAAAAGTCCACTAGAACTGAGTTAATTATGGTGAAACTGATTGTCAGCAGAGAGGATTACTGAGAAAACTCAGGAAGAGAAAAAAAAGGAACATGTATTTGGTGGTGTGGTTTGGAAAGTCCTCTAGTGAGTCATGTGGCCAACATACACACCACAATGGCAATGATCAGATATTGGTACCACTGGACAGTTTTCAGCCAACAGGCGAATTGGTCCAGTTTCACTGAAGCATTAGACAGACAGGTACCCAGGTCACTGGAAGGCAAGGGCTAGAGGCACCAATATTCCTGACATGCTGCACTGAAGCTGCTCTGGATCCTTTGGACAGATGGAGAGAAGCAGATGGAGGAATTGAACATCTCTGTAGTACCCAGGAGCAGTACTCCAGGAACAGCAAAGAATGAAACAGATAAACACCCACATCCAGTAATGTATATTTCCCAGCTATTGTTATATATACCTATGCCTGTGTATACACACACACATATATACATGAAAAATATAGAGCAAGCAAGCAATCTTATTTTAAGAGAAATACACTATTTTTATGGCATACAGAAAACAGTAATGATGATTACACTTCCTCAGTGGAAGCCTTCAAGAATACAATGTAAATTGCATGATAAAATTGCAAGAATAAGGCTTCAAAATTCTGACAAATAGCTACTGGATAAATTTGGATGAGACATCGAGGAGGGAGTAGTGGGGAACTTCCCTTCGCTGGAGCTGGACAGTGTGTAATGAGCAAAATTCATTATCTTAAACTTTTGGCTATGATGTGTAATTGTTAACCTCTGCTGTTAGTTCAAGGCTCCTTTCAGTAAAATATATGGGTTGCCATCAAAGCTGATTTGGATTAGGAGGCAAGCATGTGCCCTCACTTTTAGGTTATATTAATACACCAAAATCAATAACATGCCATAGCTTTCAGAAGTAGTAATAAAACACCCTAAAATATTCCCAGAATACTTCTATAAATTATTTGTTCAATGTACTTATGTTAAAAAGGTTGTCAGTTACAGTGCTCTGAAAGACTCTAAAATTACAAGTCATCGTATTTGTATTTGATAAACCCCCTGCTGTTTTGGGTCAGAGAGGGCTCCAGAACGGGGGAAAAAAAAATCATTATTTTCCCTAATAAATAAATTACTTGCCTATATTTCATGTATCACTAAAGCCTGCCAGTATTGAGGGCTTAAATAATAAATAGCAAATAGCTCCATTCATTTATTAATAATAATGCATCTTTTCTTCCTCTTACCATATTTGCGGGCAATGGATTGAACGGTAGTCAGATGGAAGGACAAATAGTTGGGCCACTGGGAACATTTAAAATTTTCGAGTTTGAGGTGAACATGTCAGCATTTACAGCCCTTTTAGCTTCATCTGCGTGGTGTGGTGCCTGGGCTGTGTACTGTCAGTGGTAGGAGCCTTTGGGCTTCCAAACTATAAAACCCCTTGGAAACCTGATTAACTAAGGGAGTTCGGACGCATGAGTGTTTCTCAAGTGAAAACTCATTTTCAATTAGTCATCACAATACCTGTTTAACCCTGTTCAACAAAGCATGGAGGCACCTCACAGGTCTAATGATCAGAACACCTCTGACAGGACAGCCCAGTCCCTGGCTGTATAGGTGGCAAACAACAACGCTGGGCAGGAGAGGTGGCAGTAAGCAGGGGGCTGATCTAGATATGTGTCTCTCTTACCTTCAACTAACCAAAGAGATATGTTTTATTTGTGACTGTTCTCAGCACAAACTGCACATTCCCTTTCTGACATAATCCGCATCTACGTCAACCTGACTATTTTTAACGGTCATTCCCCTTCATGGCTCTTTGATTTAAAGAAAAATAAAATGTGAGCAGTTTACCAGAGAGATGCAGGTTTCTCAAGCTCTGAAACCGCCAGACAAATATCCTCCTCCCACTAGCATGGTATTGCAGCTGACTGCCAGTGCCAGTAGTGGCACGAATGTGTATATGAGTTCTAGAGACCAAAGTTCTTAATATTACCAGCAGCCCAGCCTGTAGGCAGTGGGATAAATGGATGAGCACAGACTCCAACATCATGCTTAAATCCAGCATCTTCCATGGAGAGTTAACAGAACACGTGCACATGCACACAGATGACCACATCCACCACCGCCTTTCCTCCAGAAGAAGAAAGAGAACTGGAACCTCTGTTTTCATGTAGATCATAGCATCATATGCCTAGTGATGGAGAATTAACTCATTTCTTCATCTAAACAACCGTTGGGAGCAGATGAGGTGTAAGCAGCCTCATATTAACCAGAAAGTCACCTTTCCCCCTTACCTGGAGGGCTGCTCTTTTTCAAGGGTTGGGAGGAAAGCACTTTGCATTCTTGGTGTCCTTCAAGCACCCCAGACCCCTTTCTGACCAAATAAAAAGCCAAGAAAAGGGAAAAACACATCACACGCTACCACACTCTCAGACATGCCTCAGATTATGCTGAAATCTGGAAGCTCACGTAGGAGGGGCTGCCAGCATTTCAACTTGTCACTATTAAGAAGAGCAAGTATGGTGGCACTCAGTCAGGGTGCAGGATCTTCAAGAGCATGCCCTGATACCCTCCAAAGGAATTTAATCACGCAGCCAGCTACAGGAACTTCACTTCCAACTACCTACAGAGTGCAGGTTTGTGTTTAAAGCAGACTATTTCTTACAGCCTTACCCACTGTGAAGTGCAGTTATGTTTTTCTACAAGATTTAACTACAGGGCAAAAGACTTCAAGCATCTAAAAATACAGATGAGAGATCCAGCATGATACTGCTGACCCAGTCTAATAGGACTCTTGATAGCCGGATGAGTTGGGTCACATCCTACCCCTTGTTTCCTTATGCCCAGAGTGCCACTGGCTCTTTTCTGACCTAGGTAAATTGCTTCTTTTCTTCTGGCTATTCCTTAAGCTACCCTAGGCACCAAGCACGGAAAGTAAACACATGGCAAAGGCACAATAGGCAGAACGGACTTGATCTTTGTTTAAAGCACAGGGTCAGCTCCTTGCTGTGAGCAGATTTTCCTCTTTGGAAACAGGTTCATGTTTATGTTTTAAGTTCCAGCAACATGCTCTGGATTTTCAACATGTGCAGCACATCTGCTCCAGCCCAGATTTATGAACAAATCTGCATATAATCGTGCTGGGCTAGGGTGTTGTTGTTGTTGTATTCGCCCCCCCATACCCACCCTTTAAATAAAATGGCTTTGTCCAGGGCTGTATAAACCCCTGATTCCAAGCCATATAATTTTATGGACAGGGAAAAAAAAACACAAACCAGTTCTTTTGTATTGCACCTGAGCTCATTAAAACCCTCAAATTCCATAATTTTACACTACCATGTGCTGCATATCGTATTTAGTACCTAGCAGAGTAATTGCTTACAGTCCTCAGAGTGAGTGCACATAGGTGGAGAAATGCTGGGACAGGTGGGATAGCCACCCTGCGCTTGGTAATCGCAGGTTTACACCCCTGCACCACTGACGTAAAGCTGTGTGGATGACGGTTCAAAAGCTTGGATTATGGTCTTTTGTTAGCCCTGTAGTGGATGCCAAGTCCCAGATGTCAGCTTCCAGTGAACACAATGGCTTCTGTAAAGGACCAGATAAAACAAATAAGCATGTGGGATACAGACTGGGAAAGGGGAGAGGACAAGGATAAGAGGGTCAAGGTGAAAGATCCAAGATGCCAGAGGAACCGGCAACTTCAACAAGTTAACCAGACATCCCAAGAGAAAACAACACTGGAAAATTCAAGATAAAGTGTATTTAGCCCAAGAACTCTCCTGTGGCAACATTCAAGCCTTCCCATCCTCTCTTGGAACAAAACCGAAACCTTTTGTGCACCCTCACAAAGGGAATGATGTTAAAACAGCTGTTTCTAAATCATAAAGGGTTTGCACACTCCCTGTCTCTATGAGCAAAGACTCTGTGAAGCCACTTTTGCCACCGTGTCTTAAAGGTATGAAGATCTTCTGGTCTGGGAAGTGGAGAGGAGGGTGCAAGCAGATTTACAGTGCAGTCACACATGCTCTGTTTTGGGTGACTGTCCTCTTTGGAGACTAGATCCCCTCACTTGACTTTATGTGCTTGCTCAAGTGCTTGCAAAGGTCTCTGTATTCAGTGCTACTAAGCGGCACCTCCTAGAAATGTTTGTCTCAGTCGATGGGCTACCCAGCCTGAGATCTCAGGATAGATTTAGGCCTCTAGCCTGTAAGAGACAGACTTTTTGAAAAAACTACCCATGCATGGCTTGCTCAAGGACACATAGGAACACTGTAGCACAGCAACTCATTTCAGCCATGGCTCCCAAGTCCCGTCCATGTGCTCTAATCACTAGACTTGTATCAGAGCTGCTGATAAGCTCTGAGTGATTTCCTTGTGCCTGGAACTGTAAGTGCGCTCTGCTTGAGATTCTCCAATGTCTTATCTGCAGCTGTTCAGATAGTTGAGATTAGGAAGCCAGAAAAAAGACAGAGACACTGTGTTCACAAAAAACTGTGAACAAGGGGTAATTGAATGAGCTAAGGAAGCTAAAATAAAACAAAACAAAAATATCTTAAAATCATTGAAATCAACAAGTAGGTTTTGCAATGGTCAGAGAAGACTTATATTTTGGTAACAGCAAAGCAGAAACTCACAAAAAATACACATAGCTGTGCTCAGCCTTAAATGGTGGGAAAGGTGGAAGGCTCTAACCTCAACATTAGGAAACAATTGACATTTAGAGTTTCAGAAGTCGCTTAGCAAGGAACAACTTGTTTCTTTTTTTTTTTTTTTTTTTTTTTTCTTTAGTCCCTCATCATTTAAAACACATAATGAATGTAAACAGTCATCAGTCTGTAAATACTGGTTTTAAGTTCACTAGAGCTTTGTTGAGATATTCCTCCTAGGTAACAAGTCTGTGGCTCATTAGTCTCTCATTAGCAAGACAGAAATAAAGATGCAAAAGGAAAAAAAAACTTTCTCCAAAGATATTGTTGCAGTCTAATTGCCTGCAAGGAATTCTTAATAATGTTTACTAATGCCTTTTCAGCATTGCCAATTTTATAATGTTCCAGATGTGACGTTGCTGTTCCCTGCTGTGATATTACTAAGTCTGCTAAGGCACCTACAGTACTAAGTTTGGAAAGATTTTAGCCCCATCTTATGTCACTGACATGAAACAACATCCGTTAGGCCTTTCCAGCATCATATTTGTACTTTTGAAAAAAATGATCAGAAAAACCCTGTCTGATCCACTGTTTATACAGAATGAAGTAAATTCAATCACAATGCGCACTGGCTGGAGCCAACAGCCTTACAATGGACATTAGCTGCACTATCAGCTACTCAAAGTTCAGCAGTATTTGCTTTCTCTTTTTTAATATATTGCTTTAGAGTTTGTGACATTAATTGGTTCCTTATTTGTAGAGAAATATCTTTTGTTTGGGATATGATTTTATATTATAAACAGCATTTGGAATATGAAACAAGCAGATGTTAGCAAGGATCTGACAGCAGGGCGCACAGCATCAACATTGTGTTATACCCTTGCTTCACAGCCAAGCTAAGGGAACAAGGCAGGCAGCAAACATGCAGATTTTGAAACAACTGAACTTTTAATGTAAATTACTCTGAAGTTTCTAGGTGTTCTGGGCACTAGTGGTCTCTCCACATAAGTCAGATTTGTATGTCATTGGGAATATGTAAATAAAAATATTTTTGGCCCATTTTACTAAGGAAAAAAAGCTTGTGAGCATCTTGTCTCTTGTCATTTTTCCCATCTAACAACTTCTGTACCTGCTGGCCAACTTCCGTGAAATTGAAAACAGTGGAATTCTCCACAATATGAAATTCCTGCCAAGAACTGGGTAGAGAAAAGAGTCTATATTAGTGCTCCCACGAAAAATTCTGCAGTGTGAGCACTGTGTCCATACTGGAGAAAGAAGTTTCGTAGTGGAAGGAAATAGCAAGAACACCCAATCACAGGGAAAGCCTCTCTTAGACAGAGAATCCAGCCATGACACAAAGTCCATGAGATGGAATTCTTTCTTGTTGCTACTTGCCACAGACCAGGTTGGAGCTTTAATTAATTTTTTTCTGGTTTTCCACATGGTCTGAGTTGCTTATCTTCTGTGTTTTCAGGATCTGGAGCACCTGAGTTCTTCAGTATCATATGAGACATAACCTAAATGGCCACCACTGCACATATTTCCCCATAGCATGAGCATGTCCTCATCTTCCAGCTAAGCTGCTACTGCAGCCCTCTGCACAGAGGTAACTTCAGATTAGGCTGTCCTTCAGATTAGGCTGCACATGCTGGTACCCACCTACCCAGCTCTGTCAAAACGATCTAGATGAGCTACACTTTTCATAACAGGGTGGAGAAGGAGTAGTCAGGATCATTTCACCACAGGTGGGTTAGGGAGGAAACACCCAGCTATGGCAGCAGCTTTAGAGGAGATGGCTTCAGGGCAGTGACTAGTACCTGTGTAGCAGATACTCAGCTCTAGCCGAAATGGCAATTATGACCATGTCCTAATGCACAGTCTCAGGAGTTTAAAAAAGGCTAATTTTGTACGGTGAGGGAGAGAGGAGGAGCTACATCATAGTCCTATGATACCAAAAACTAGATGAACAGTGAGAACAATCTGCTCTCTGGGTAGCTGTCCCACCAGTTCATTCAGAAAGCTTATAAAAAAAATACGTAGGGGTATTGTACATCAGTTAATATCTGCAAAACTCTTTTCTTTTTCTTAAATTTATCAC
Organism: Eurystomus gularis; assembly: GCA_013400335.1. Classification (NCBI taxonomy): domain Eukaryota; kingdom Metazoa; phylum Chordata; class Aves; order Coraciiformes; family Coraciidae; genus Eurystomus; species Eurystomus gularis. The sequence continues at coordinate 333,661 of VZZY01002065.1, read as the reverse complement.
CCTGCTCCTGAAATGATGGCTCTGTCAGTTAGTGCTAAGGAGCTCCTCATGCCTGTCTGACTGGGCTAATACCATCCATGAGGGCACCCTGCACTCCATTCTCTTCCCAGATCCACAGAAGGACAATCTGCAGTCTGGCCACCTTGGCTCATGATGTTAAAAAGCTCTTGCTTCCAACTCTGAAGGTCTCCAGTTCATTTTCCCAGTATGTCAGCCAAGACGGTGGTCCTCACATTTGCGCTCTTCTAATAGTTCCAAGCTTACATCACATTCCCCTTTATTTACTCTTTTTCCAAGTTATATATATATCCTTAGCCTTAATCACTGTTCAGCCAAGGTTTCTTCAAGCAGACCCAAATCTAGCGATCAGCAGAGCCAATGGGAATCTTTCTATTGACTCCAGCGGACTCAGGATCATAAAGTCCCGAACCCAAAAACTTCTGCAAGATCTGGAGGCGTTCCAATATGGATTCAGATTGGACATCAGCCACTCAGGCCCATCTTAATTCATAAATCAACATACCCAACTGACTTTCTCTTCTTTGGATCCCCTCCAATTTGTTAATACGTTTCTGTTAACGAGGTGCTTAGAACTAAGCACAATATCCCCAGTGCAGTCACATGAGAGCTGTTACATTCCTACTTCATAATGTTATGTCTCCACGTATCCCAGCCAAAATTGCACTGACTTCACTAGCTACCATGTTTTGTTGCAGCCTTGAAACCTTCATCCTGTCGCTCGTATTCACTGAGAGCCATACTTTGCTCCACAGGTAATCATGGCAAAGCCAGCAGGACTCCTCACACAGGACTGGCAGTGCAAGCAAGGAAAGAAGAAACTGATCCCAGAGAAAGAATTCATATCTAGATTTTTGAACTGATAAACTCAGACAGCAGAATAATTGTAACAATGCCATCCTGCTGCTTTCCTGAGCAATAATCTATTTTCCTCATTGGGATAAATGACTTGGCCATCAGTCTCCTGGTTTAGCCATTTGGGAGCTGGATTATTGCTTCATAAACTGTGCAACACACTCCTATTACTTTTTAATTGCATTGGGCAGAGAAAGGGGGGAAAAAAATTTTGCAATTTCTAACAGAAATCTCCCAGAAGCACACTTTTTCTGTGTTACTTTCCTCAATAGTTAAGGCAGCGAACTGCATTCCAATCCAAAATTTTCCTCTGAACAAAGAGCATAATTTTTCCTTAAACACTTCTGCCAGTGCAGCTCCTCTTTCCAGTACATTGCTGCTCCTTTCCTGGACCTGGATGCTCAGTGTAGAAGATTACAATGTCTTCTAGGCAAACATTTTCTGTAAAATCTCAGCTACACATTCTGGCCTGAGTTTATATCCAGATTTCCTATTACTATTAGCAGAAGCTGTCCTTGAGCCTCTTCATTCTTTCCACCCTTTTTGTTTTGTTTGTTGTCTGCAAGCTCTTCAGAGCAGTGCCTGCCTCCTGGTGCACAGAGGAGCTCCGTCCAGCACTTCGGCCACTAGCCACTCCTGTAATGGAGGCACATCCTGCCTCCTAAACCAAGAGCTGTAGCTGAGGCTGGGGGAAAGGGCTTGGTCTGGAGTTTTTTCATTCTTAAACAGTGCAGCATTCACTCCTGTCTCCAGAATTCTTTCCAACACTAATCTCCATGCTTTGACACAGCACTGGAAAGTCAAGATGAATTCAAGGAAGCTCTGTTCCATAGTTTGAGAAAAGGCTGAGGCCCTGGCTTTGTATTATTTAACATTGACACTTGTTCCCCTTTGGGAAACTTCACCCAGTTTCTTTTAATATTATTTCTTTCTAATTTCAGGAGTTGGTTGAAGTGTTTTCATCAGAATGCTTCTGAGGAAAAACACCTTTTCAACAAACATGGACATTTTTGCTAGCCAAAGCATTCAACATGGTTAGCACTTCTTACAGATTTTTCCCTCTGAAAACCTGACAAAGAAAATTACCAAGGAGTTTCTTGGTGAAGTGTTTTTCCCTTAAAAAAGCAATGTTTGGTTTTCAAAATGTGGCTTTGTAGGAATTCTGAAAACTTGTACCAAAAGATGTATTTTAAAATTTCGATGACTGTAAATTTCATAGGAATAATAAAACAAAAAAAATGAAGTTAGGAAACTTTTCTGAGCACCAATGACAATGAATTGGTGGAACTAAATCTCAATGTTTAAAAAGAAAGTTGGTGTTTTTTTTTTCTCTTCAGGAAAAAACCTAGGAACTTCCTGGGCTTACCATGTCCCAGACAAGTCTGAGAAGCTGCAAGCCAACTTCTCCCTTAAGCATTGCCACGTGTTCTCTCACACTGCTCCACCAATTTGTGCCAAAAACCTGTCCAACTACCTATCCTCTCGTAAACCATATTTTATCATTTACTTGTGCTCAGCGCTTACAGATTGTTCCCACTGCTTTCTATTAGTCAAGCACCCAGCTGACCTTTCTGGTAATCTCTGTGTATCCCATCGCAGTAAGTTTTTTCCAAATCACATCTGCCCAGTTTGTCCAATTCATCTGTTGCTGCACCATGGCACATAGCCTTTGAGCTCCCTGGGACTGGACCTGCCTTCTACAGCACCCGTCCAGGGAGCTCCTGTCCCCACAGGCCTGCTGCTCTTAACTGGGATTTCCAGGTGCTCTTGTAATACCAATAAAAAACCAAACCAACCAACCAACTGCCAGCTAAATAGGGGGAATCTGTGACAATGGGGAGCTTTAGCAGAGGAACTGGAGACAACTCATATTCTGGTTTTCAAAGCTGGCAGTGCCTTTCTACAGAATATTAAGCTGTTATCACAATGGAAGGGAAAATATTTGGCATTAGCAGTTAGTTGTTGGCACACAGTGATTTTAACACACTGCTACACCTGGGAACCCCTCAGCTGTAAGCATAGTATCTTTACTCATACACCATGTGGGGAAGGTGACCCCTCTGAAAGGAGACACTGAAGTGGATGCCTGAACTGCTTGTCTGCACACAGCTTGGGCTGCTTTAGGGTGACGGGCTACAGTGCATGCTGTAGAACAGCGATCTGTGTGTTTCAGCTCCCTGTGATACCAAAGCCCACTGGCAGGATGTCCAGCCAGCAAGGAAACATGCTGCTATTTTTAATGGGAGGTTAGAGCAGTGAGAGATGGGGACAGCAGCAGGTCAGATGAAAGGCTTGGCAGGCCAAGTTATCAAACATGGTTTCCTCCAGTGAAATTCCAGCTGGAGATCTCCTATCAGACTCTCTCCTCCTCTGTGCCGTTCCTGGGACATGCACTCCTGCCTCCCACACAACTTCGCAGTTTCCAAGGAGACTGCGTGCTGCTCACCCCACACCTCAGCACAGATGACTGTGTGACTTCACTCGGTCAGGGAGACCATAAAACACTGCAGCCAAAACGATAGCACTGCAGCTTGACTCACTGCGGTATTAGTGAATCCTAAAGGACATATGAACCTAATGATGGGTTGTTCAGTTTGCTTTTTCATTAGTGCTGTTATGATGAGACCTAGACATGGTGTCACTGCTTGGAGACAGCCTAAAGAAAAAAAAATACAGTGGAATTGCAGGCTTCAAAGAACTGATTCCAATAATCATGTTACTCAAGTTTCCTGATGGAAGATAAATAGAAGTCAATTTCATAATTGTAACATTACAAAAATACACTAAAAATTCAACATATATAACATCAAGTAAGTTTACACCAAGATCAAAGATTTAAAATTGGCTACATTCCTACAAGTATGAAATGCGTCATTAGGTAGCATGGCTCAGTGTCAGGAGATGTGAATCTGGTGCCTTGTTTGGTTGCAGGTTTCCTGAAGGATTTTGGAAAACTCATACAGGACATAAATCCCCTGGGGTTTTTTGTAAGGCAATATTCATCTCCACCTGAAAATTAGGGTCTGCAAATAGTTTTCTAGAGCCCAGTCCATAAAGAGCTATCGACATGTAAATTCTCATTAGAAACCAAATTGAAATTAGGTGTCTGGATGCCTTTGTGAGTGTAGCCCTTACTATTTCTGTGGCCTTAATTCCCTATGTCTTAAGTAAGAACACTAGAGTTTATCTCACTGGAATGGGGTGAAAATAAGAATTTTAAAGTCATTATGAAGCACATATACTGATGTGGAAACCAGCTAGACAGTAGAGTTTCTACTGCAGAAATTATAGAGGAAGTCCTAATTCAGGGCCATAAAAGAAGGAAGCAGAAATAACCCATACACATGCAGCAGGGTAATTCACAGGTAACAGTTGCAACCCAGCTGACAAGGAGTGCTGTACAGTTGTCAGAATTCCGTTTTCCCATGACCTTGTATCAGCTGTGGCTACAACAAATAAAGGAGCAAAGGATGCTACTTACTCCAGGTAGAATCCACAGCTGGTTAGAAATTAAATGTTTCAACACTGGAAAGTTTATTTTGAAAAACTTTATCCAGATTTTGTCCCATATGTCAACCCTCTCAAATATTGTCCAAAATCCCACTGTAAAAATTCCAAATGTTAAAGAAAAAATGTCAATGTTTGTATATATATTTTAATGGAAATTACATTAGCCAAATAGGTAAGTAATGTCATTGGTTTTATGCAGCAAGAACCACTATTGAACAAAGACACAAGTAATAGTTTTGCTCGTTTGGACAGTCTCCATCTACACAGTCTGCACCCAGTAGGGGAATATTGAACATTCATGTTCATATGTGACAAATATGATGCTCTCCTTCTGCTCAAGTTTCGTCTACACCAACAGTTGTAGTGAAATTTGAGGTAATCTTGCACCAGCCTTGTGCACTTTGATTATATTACTCATCTACAGAATAGCTCACAGCCTTTGCCAAATTCATTCACATGGTGCTTTCAGCCTACAAACCAGGGCTCTTTTAGAAAAAGGCTTATGAGCTGCTTCTAGGCATGCCTTTATGGGATGTCTGCTATCAACCAGCACACTTTGACATGTCCCAGACCAAGAGATAAAATGGAAGGAGCAAGGAGCAGAAATTTGGTAGAGTTCCCATGAACCTGCCTGACAAGAGTAGTCAGTAAGGTCATGTGTTCCTTAGGATAATTTTCCAGTGGGTTCCAACTTTTAATGTAGGACTGAAGGTGTGTTAATTGGCTAAAATAGCAAATATCACAATTTTGGAATAAAAGATTGCAAGAAGCAGGTCCCAAGTGCATCTACTGGTCAGAGTAATTAGCTCCTTAAAAGCTGTTCCTAGGTTTCACACAAGCACCAACCCTAAATGAATGCTTCTGCCATAAGTTCAGTCCTGCCTGACTTGTAGTCTAAAACATTTCAGAATCTTGATTGTTGGACAACTGCAGCAACTCACAGTGGAGAAACAGCTGAGCAAATCATGTATGCAATAATTACATCAATATCCCTCAACTGTCCTAGTAAAGGAGGTGGTTACAATGAGATATTGAAGGAAAACAACTATCTACTTCCAACTTAAATAAATAGAGAGTTGAAGAGAAAATACGGTGAAGTGAATCTCCTGCGTTGACATAAACATTAGCCTGGAAAAAACCTCCGAAGTATTAATTTATTCCTTTCTTCTGAAAGGTTCCACCTCAAAAACCTATATCCTCCTCTAAAAGTAATGAAGAGGAAAATCCACTTCACTATTTTGCCATTGAGGAAACAGTTAATGAGTTCAGCAAAAGGTGGCAGCCTGAGTCCTGAGGAACTCCCTTCACTTTGCTAGTGACTGATGTGACCCTCTGAATTTGTTGGAAGGATTGTTTTTTTGAAGATAAAATACTTTTCTTTCCACTCTTTCAAATGTTTCTCCAGGAGCACAGATTAAACAAAAAATGTGCTGGATGCATCAGAAATTGCAGCCCCAGGAAAACAGCCTTGATAGAGCAGATTTTCTCTCCTACTGTTAAGTTTCCCACGCTTCTCAGCCAGATTCTGCTGGCCACGGCTCAGAGCCTGACTCTTGCTGTGAAAGTATGGGAAGCTGGTTCATCCTTACAGCTTACAGACCCTGGGTGTTTGAGCTGCAAGAGTTGGAGTGGACATCAGAGGACAGAGATATGGGCGCAGAAGAGTCCCCTGTAATGGCTGGTACTGTAAGGTCTCCAATCTCCTGGCACATTGGCCACCTGACAGCCTGCAACACGTTCATCCCTGTAATGCCTGTGTGAGGAGAGGAGAAACCTCACTGCCCAGATGGAGAATGAACACAAGGTCACAGTGGAGAAGGCACAAAAAGAACATAACCCTGTGGCTTTCAAGTCCTAGACTGCATCCAGCTCCCTCTTTTGTACATCATCTTGCTTCTCCTCTTCCATCTACAAAAAAGACAATGCAACTCAAAGGCTTCAGTTCAGCAGGCTTTGTCCGTAGGAGTCTCTCTGTTATGGCAACTGGAGGTAATACACAATATACTGTGTTATCTGTTTATTCCGCTCACATTGGCTGTGGAATCTGTGATAACCTCGTGGAAGAAACATGTCTTTTTAGGGCATTTACAGACATACCTGAAGGCACAGAGAGATGCTTGGGTGCCTACCAGCCAGGAGTTCAAGATATGTGATCCTCGTCCTGGGTTCTCCCCCTCTTTGTAAGCCAGCGACTCATGCTCAGTTTTAGGTCTTCACTTCTCTACTTGCAAATTACAATTCTGCCTATTCAGTGGAGCTTTGTGAAATTTATTACTTAGCTAATAACTTCCAAATTATTCTGGGCATTCCTCATGTTATCTGTATAAGGCAGAACTGTCTGGAGGCCTTATCATGAATTGGGATCCCATTGTATACAGAAAACATAAGACCCTATAAACGGCAGTACAATGGAACAAACACCGGCACATCTGCAGATGCAGCAGTGGATATCATTTTAACCTCACTTTTTTATTTCAGTCTCCCACACTGTATTCAAAATATTCTACAAAATCCCACTTCCTGTCCTGACCCCATGGCAAGAGGGAATGCGGAAACCAGGGAGAACAGGAAATTCCACGCAAATTCCAGCTGCAATCATTTCTGTGAACAGGAGGGACAAAATGCAGCAGAGATTGCGGTAGATAAATGTCATGTGCCCAAAGAGGCAACCAGTAAAGAATAAGGTCTGGGAGGGGGTGCAGGTCACACACGGAAGTGGAAGTAGACAGCCCTGATCCTTGCCTTATAGATTGCACATCAGCATTAATTAAGAATTGACTTTATGTAAATAAGACTAGTACTGCTAAAGGTGTCTCGTTGAATTTCTTGTTCTCAATGACAGCTGTATAGAACTTCATCCCAGCTTTTAGAAGGTGGGAGGAGAGAATGGATTTCATTCAAAGGCTTTTAAAATCATTACTGTAGATCTTCCTGTTACAGTTACCAGAATGAAGTTAAGAATGCAACCCACATACGCTTCTTGAACAAAGAAAATGAAGTATCACAGTGTTGCTTAATGTCTTCACTGGGCCTCTTGTGGAGCATGAAACTGTCCTGAAATACTATCCCTTCTTCAAAAGCAGGAAAAGTAAGCCCAGGAGCCTGAAATCAGTGCCAGCAGAAGACGTGCATCTTCTGATCTCATTAGAAGCCTGATTTAACTTGGTGGATTGTTCTCTGATATTTTAAATCTAGACTTACAAATATTTAACTTCTGTTGGTGACCTTCTTGTGCAGGGCAGAAAAGGAATTGCTTAACACTTGAAGTGATGTCTGCATAGGGGGTTGTCATGTTTTTTATAGCTCTCTTATTTAAGTCAACACATTGGCAGGTCTCAGAGGGAGGAACCACCCTGATTACACTGGAGATGATAAAGACTCTCTTCCCAACTCTTCCAAGGCTGCTCCTTTGCAAACGGAAGGTAATGGAATCACCACCACTACATGGTCTATATGTCTACAGGAAAGCAACCTTTTCCATTTGGCTAGTGATGTTGCCAGGTCTTCCTTTGCCCTTTCCATTTGCCATCTTCCCAAGAGAGTTTCCAAAACCATACCAAAAAAAAGGTGTCAACATCACTCTGACAAGTTGTCTCCTGCTACTATGCCAATAAAAATGATTGTCCTTACACCACATTTCTCTGAATCTGACATCTGTCCTAAATCTCAAGTCATACATACCATTCTTCCATTAACATGAGTCATCCTACAGATGTCCTTCTGCTACTCTTAGAGTCATGTCAGAAAGAATCATTGACTTATTGTCAGTAGATTCAGCCTACCATGTTAATGGTGTCTGCAGAGCCCTATTCTCTGATCATCTTGTTCTTACCTCCCCAAAAATGCTGGAAAATACTGAGCTGTAGGATGTCAGAAGCAAGGAAAGAATTACCTGTTCTGTACCGCTACTCTGTCTGGAGGATAAAGGGCAATTTGCTAAATTTTGGAGTCTTCCACCTTGGAGTAGGGCAGATAAATAGCTTCTTCTCAGGAACTCACAAAACCCCAAGCTTCCTATATAAAAGACTTGGTGCTAGTGATACTCCTGAGAATTTCAGGAAACATAACTGTAATTCTCTATAGAGGTTATGGGCATTAGGTACAGGCATCTTGCTTCATCTGTTTTGCACAGGACTCTGTACTGGACCCTACCTAGTTCCAGGTGCTTAAGGGTAAAATACCAGGACTTCAGAGTGGACAGTTGCATAAGAATAGAAAAGACAATGAATGTACTATGCCTTGAATCATATAAACTATTTACATCCCTTCTGTTTTTGAAGCCAAGACCGAATGGGGAAGAAGCTTCCTTTAAGTGGCAGGGGCCATGGCAAGTCCTGCTAGCTCTTTTCATTATTGCATCAGCTTGGTGTCTTGAAAGATTTATTAACTCATTCTCTTTATTGGTCTTTTATTTCTATTTTTAAGTCTCCAATGTTGCCTCAATTCTCATGCACTTCACAACGGCCTTTCTGCAAAGTCAGGGGAGATCAGTCTCAGCCTTCATCTTTTCCACAAATGGGAATCTGAAAGTTTGCAGAGCACAGGAGTGTCAGTGGTTGTGCTAAGATCCAGGAAGTCAAGCCATTGAGCCAAATCTTTGCCTAGTGTAAATCAGCACTGAGACTTTACCTAATTTCTGGTGGGAATAAGGAAATCCTTACAAGATCAGTCTGCAGGTTCATATAGTCCATTTTCAGCAAAGAGCTAATTCTTTGAGGGAGGTGCACAAAACCTTCTAAAGTCTGTTTTACCTCTTACATTTGTTCTCCTCTGAAATTTTTAATGGCATGCAACAGCCTCAGGTGCCAGCCCTAGATTTAGTGCTCCCTCCAGCTAATCCAAGTTTTGAGTTTGCATTACACTCTCTCCTACAGCCTGTTTTCTTTGAAGTGCATCTCTATGTTGTGCTAGGTAGAAGTGACTTCCCTGCTTATGAAGGCCACAGAAGACATTGTGGTGGGCTGTGACTACAGGAGGGAGGCTGCACAGACTCCTGGTTTGGAGAGCTCTGTATGTCCCCATCTCTACCCATTCTCCCTGCTGAGCTATGCTCATTTACACCTTCTTTTGCTGTAGCTAATTGCTCTGGAGACACAAAATGCAACTTCTGTAAGAGCTGAAAGTTACTCAGGAAAACACTTATGCCGATAATTCCTTTCAGTCATAGCAATCTAAACACCAGAAAACTCCCATGCTTTCTTCCCTCCCCAACATAAATGTTTTCTTTCCAAAGTGCTCCCTTCTTGGGGTAATGGATTGCACATGGCGAGTGCACGGGGAATGCATGCAATAATACCAGTGCTTTGCTGAAGGGGGCTGCAGGAACCCTTCTGCCATGTCTTGACTGCAGCCCTGTCCTGGCATGCACAGCACAAAAAGCAACTACCTGGGACCTCAGGGAAGTGCTCAGATGTGGCAACAGAGGATGCTCACTCAAGAAAAGCTGAAGATGTGTTGCAGGAAGGTCAGCTCTGAGCCATGTGCAGAAGGACAAAACCGAATAATACTCCTAGCACTCCTCTGCTCACCATGGCTCATCTTTGCATAGGATACAACAATTCCTTACCGTCCCATCCCAAATGCAAAAGCATATGGTTGGAGCAATCACTGTGGCTAACTGCACGCACACACACACACAAACACAGCTCAGTGCTTTGGGACATGCCCACACCGCATCACCAGCCAGGCTAGGGAACAGCGTGTCAGCGAAGTTCAGATAACCCAGTTCATTCCATCCCATCATGACAGTGGACAGCAGGCTGCCATGAAACAGTCCCATTTCTGAGACAGACAACCACCTTGGCTATAATTAAAGCTAATTATTCAAAGGCACCCTGTTCATGTAGCACTGCTCAGAAGCTCCCTGCATGAGCATGTAGGCAGCAGGGCGGTTTTTCTTCATAAAAACTTATGAGGAACGCTGCACAGATTAACAGCTTTAATGACAAAAATTACCGCTTACAACACTGACTTCAAATCAAAGAACAATATCTGCAGACAGATATTTTCATGGTTTTCATAACAATTCATTATAGGTGGCACCAAGGGATTACATTTTTATTTCCCTTGTGTCATTTCTCTCAGACTCAGGTTCATTTCTCTTAATGAGGCAGCAGAAGATAAAGGGCAGTGAAGGCTCCTCCAATGCCTCTGCAGAGTGTGAGGAGTTTAGGGGCAAAGTGATAACTGATCCTCTAAAGGAAGAGGGAGGGCTTGGAAGGGGGGGAGGAGAGGGAGAGTGATGGGGTGGGATGCTCTCTGCTATAATGAACTAAAATTAAGACATAAATTCTCCTACCTTTGTTCTGACCAGATCTAACAAAAGGGATTCAGTTTTTTAATGAAGAATGGATCAGTAGCAAAATTATTAGCTAATTAATTGTAAAGCGAAGGGAAAGAAAGCTGAAAAAAACCCCAACCTTTGCCTGAAAAGACAGGACCGAAAGTTCTTCTCGTAGGCTTTCAGAATAGGAAGGAAGACCCTGAACCTGGAAGTTTTTGCTCAGACAGTGAGGCCTTTCTTCACATGTAGTTTGGGATGGCAAGGCAAACGTCCAAGCAAGAAGGAATAAGAACTAAGCAGAGCTCAAAATGGGATCCCGGATTCCCCTGGTAGTACCAGGCTTGTTAGGACTGAGAAGAGGTTCCCGGTGGAACTGGGTGGAAACTCTCCTGTGAAACAGGTTTCTGTTGGAAAATACTGTGAAGACAGCACAAAAGGGTTCCTGGGAGTGGGAGACTCCTGGCACAGCCTCAGGAGACCAGGCAGCTGTTTTGTTTCTAAAACCAAAAACATCAACCCAAATGCTCCAAGTCTTCTGAGAACAAAACAAACTGAGAACTGGCATTTCGAATCCATGGAAAGCCTTCTCATTCCTGAGTTTTGTACCAGCATTTGTTCCAACAATTTTGGTTTCCCATGAGTGGGTCAATCTGTGTTTCAGCAAGCTCTGCCCATCAGTTAGGGCCTTGGGGCTCCCGGCATTTGTGGTTTTAAGGGACTAAAAAAGAGAATTCAGGGTTTCCTCTATTTGGGGGATCACATTATCAGAAAAGGTTCTATTTGGAGCTTTCCAAAGTGAACAAATCTGAAGTTGGGGTGATCAAAACATCTCCAAATAAAGGGAATTGTTTTCTTTGGGTTAATCCTAATTCAGATCCTTCTTCTGTCTGCTGCAAGTAGTGCTTTCCTGAAAACCAGCATATTAAGCATTGCTAGAATTGGGCAAAAGCCTGGGAGCCTGGATGGGTAAATATATCTGACAAGCCATAGAGACAGGAGACAAAGGGGCTAGACAGGGGAAAGGAGAAACCAAGGAAAAATGAGATACAGTTAGTGGCATTCATGTGTGTTTGGCTGTGGTAAAGGCAATCTTGAGAAAGAGGAAAGAAGTATTTTTATCATAGCCCCTCTCCCTCTACTTATTCTTGGCTCCTAACATTTCACCCTTTAAATGAAAAAGCAATAGCCATCCTTTTTGGATGGGTAGGCTAGATGGAAATAGAGCCTCACTTTATGAAGTAAGTAGCTATGGAGTATTTAGCCCACGCTCTTTCTGCCTCTTTCAAATGATGAGGAATCCTTTATGCCTTGGCAGGGCCCCGAGTCACACAAAGAGGTGTGTCACACCTGCCTCCCTGCTCTGCACCCGCACCAGAGAGCACAGGCTTGCAGATTGAAAAACGTGGGGCTAAGGACTTGCAAAGTCTCCTCCTGTCCTGTCTCCAATGGGTCAGGCTCCAAGAAAGTACAAAGCTGACCTTCAAAAAAATTTTTTTAATTAATATATATGTGTATTTTATATATATCTCTCTCAAGAGGGTAATTCTTTGCCTTCTGCTTCCAATATTTTTTAGTCTTTTCACTTGAAATCAACAGGGCTTGAATCATCTCTCTCGTTTAATGAAGGCTGAGCTTCTTGTGGACTCACATGACAGCAGGAGGTGCTGCTTGCTGAAAAGCCCAGAATGGTAGGAAACTTTGATAATATCACGAGAGTTGGTAACAGGGGCAGAAGACTTTGAATAAAGCTGTCTGACCTCCTTGGCCCAAGTGCTTTTCCAGCCAAGCAAAACAATTTCTCTGGACTCTAATGAATAGACTTCTGTCATTGTTCATCATAATAATGCCCCGATCCTGGCAAGATTACCTAGATGCTACCATAATCCTGCTAATAAGTGATGATTATAAAATGCACACTTGAGGAAAAGGACAGGTAGAATTTGGATCTTTTGCCCCAGTCTCTTCCCAAAGGAAAGCAGGATAATAAATGACTTCTGACTGTGATATATGACAAAAAGCCTTACCACATCAGAGTCTGCCACAGCAAAATTCAGCCGCTCACTCAGTTTTATCCATAAAAATATTGCTCTATTTGGTGTGAGAGGCCTGATAAATTGGGGGTGGGGGGGGGGTGGGTGCATACTGAAGACACCTAGTGAGATTTTTTTTTCTTTCTGGGGGAAACAGGTGGAGACAGAAAAAAAGATTGTTTTTTTGTGAAACAAGCATTTTTTCAAGCAGCAACACTTCTTCATAGTACTATGAAAAGATATGATTCTTGTATTATGTGTGACTTTCTATCCATTTTCATCTAGTGACTTCTGTTTTCTGGCAGATTACAGTACCAAATATTTTCCCCACAGGCAAAACCAAGTTACTTAAGACAGCAAAGTGTGATGGAGCAGACTAGAAAAAGAAAAAAAAAGTTAAGCAGGCTAATTCTGACTTTTTTTTCTTGGAACAGAGGATGTGTAATGTCCCTGTTGTCCCACTCCCACAAAGCTGCTGTCTCTTGACTGTGGAAGGTCCTGTGGGCTACTTACCACAGGGCAGGTAGTCAGGGTTTGTGTTTAAAACATGAACATGGGGGGTTTTGCTTCAGAATTTGGTCCATTATAGCTGATGGGGGATGCGGCAGAGCAGAGTCTCTCATGCTTGCTTTACTTCGTGTTTAAGTGTAACTACTGCTTCCAATGCTAACATAAAAGGACCGCTTCATTCAGAAGCATGAACAATGTGTTAGGCAGGTAAAATTCTTGCTGTATTCTGTAGCTGTAAAAGCAGGGGATGAGACATTGGTATATGCAATGAATAAAGCAGAGTTAAGATGGTCTGACTGGAAGACCTCCAAAGGTACAGCGTAACGAGATCTGGGCAAATTCCAGCACAGGAAACATTTAGGTACTCATGCAAGAAATGTGTTTCTACCGCACCCATTATTATTCATTCCTGTTAAGAATACATATGTCACCTCATTTGCACACCAGAAGTACCTGGTGTGCAAGCCTGCATGAATTTAGAAAGCCCAGTATATTTTTTTGCAAAAAAATCTTGCTTTCACAATAAAATTATCAGCAGCTCAGCTACCACCTGAGCTAAAAAAGCCTTCATCTTAAGATGAGAGCCTTTCTCTTCCCACTGGATTAGATTTCAGTGGGAGCTAGGCCAGGAAATTGCTTTTATTTATATTCTCTACCCCTGGCAAAGTCAATGGCCTCATTAATCCGCTGATGGGCCAGCACCACGATGGAAACTAGAGATGCAGCAGGGAAGAGTGCCAGAGGAACTCCCGATTTTCTTCTCTCCCCAGCCTTCACCTTGCTCCCACCCTAACCTCACCTTCAAGTCCCTCCTGCCAGCCCTCAGAGCTCTTGCCACAATCTCCTCCTTTCCCCCTGGATCTCCACCCTTCTTGGAGATAGAAGGAAGAATATAGCCCCAAATTCCATGGACACGTCACATCTGCTAGGATGGATTGGAAAAGGTTGAAACTAGCACATTGCCTCTGGGATCAGGCCCAAATAAACCTTCACTTTCTTAGAAGCACAGTAAGACTGTAACAGAGCCTGTAGAAAATTATGGCGCTATGGTGAGGCCAGGGAATGTCATCTCCCATTCAGACCACGGCTTAGATTCCTACTGAACCCCTATTTCAGCAGCTCTTACCTTCTCACTTCTTTTCAACACAAATTTTTAATGTTAAAAGTGCTTTTGACCATGGGCTTTAATACTGCAACTGGCTTTGCTTTGACTTTTATTTTCCATATAATCTGTCTTGCAGTAGAGGGACCATTAACCAGTCAAACAATGTTCAATCCCAATAACATTCTCGCTTAAAGGGAGCATGGCAAGAATTTCTGCTAACTAGTCAGCAGTAAATTTACCCTTCTAATGGGTTCATCCTTTATTAGATATTTATTTCAGAAGGTGAAACCATAATTAGATTGCATTTGGAAGCCGAAAAAGAAAGGAATGGAGATTCCAGCCTGGGAATTTGTTTCATTTGCTCCTCGCATGTCCAAAGAAATTCTCAGCACTATTTGTATTCCTCCAGATAGGGGGTTGCACAACTAAACAGCTCCAATGTTTCTGCCAGGAGTTTGCATTTGTCTTTCCTGTACAAAAGTTACTGCCAAGCTGTAATCTTTCCCTGAAATACAGTGCGTGGAGCCAAGGCTGAACCCAATTTACTGTGGCAGATGAATATAGCCAAGGTGGTGGTCTGAATGTTTGGCCTAAAGGCACAATCCAATTTTCAGCTGTTTCAAAGCTATTATGTCAAAGGCTGTTTGCATAAACATAACAATAGCCGAGCTCGCAGGCAGAGGGAGCAGGAGAAGGAAAGCCTGCCCTCTCCTGTCCTCTGCCTGCATGTGCCTGGGAGCAGAGGGACAGCCCCACGGAAAACTTCGGCGTGCTTCTGGTGGAAAGAAAGAGTCGGAATTCTTAGAGAAGAGCAGGTCTGTGCATGCCCTGCTGTACCCAGAGCCCAGCTCTGCGGCCGTGCTCGCAAGCGGAGACTGCGTGTGTGCACAGAGTCTGCGTGGAAGGACACCCAAATACACGCGAATACACGCACAGGAAGCTGCAGGCTCATATGTGCACACACAGACACAGATAGTTTTTCACATGTCTATGCTCCCGAGATTTTGATTTTTTTTTTTTTTTTTTTTTTTTAAAAAAGGAGATTCTGCCAATGATGGAAACAGGAGAATGTTAATGACTTTTTAAACTTTTCTCAAGCTTGAGAAACAGATGTGATTATTCAATTCATTACAAGAAAAAATGTCTTGCAGCAGTATGCATGTGATGAGCTGACTGATGATGTGGGAACCTATGAGAAAGCTGTTTCCCTTATTAGAACTGGAGGATTTTCAAGTCGATGTTCTATTTCTCTTTCCTGGTATGTACGCACATACAGGCTTTTTTAAATAATACAAATCTGGGCTAAACCTTCAAATCCATAATGAACAAAAGCAAAACAGCAGACCCAAAGACTGTGTAACCTGCATGATTTTACACATGGACTGGAACTTTCCCCAGATCTGCCATGTTCTGACAGTGTTTGGACTTTGGCCAAATATATAGAATGGACCCAGTACTGAGGCTCATCTTTAATGTAAGAGGTGGGAAAAGGATACACTTATCAGTTTTCTGGAGGGTATTTGGAGCAGGAAAATCATTAAATGACAGAAGCTGCCAAAAATAAACATCTTCTGCTTTAAAAAATCTGCCTTATATAGAACTGTCAACACACAGAGCTTATTAAAACATCTGGCAAATTATTTTTTCTGATGGAGAGAATTCTCAAGGTCTCAAACCTAGAATAATAGAGGATTTCACACAAAACAGATTTGCAACATTAATGTCACATATCCCACGGCCATTTCTAAGAGTCTGAGTTCACTAGAGTCCAGCAGTTAAGATGGGGTTGAAGCCAACATCAAAGGACACAACCCTACAACCACCCGAGAACAAAGTCCTTCTCATCCAATATCTGATCTCCAGTCAAAGCCAGCATTAGACAACATCGACAAATACGATAGTGTGAAGCCAGATGTGTATGACAGATACTGAATGATAGGGTTCCCAAATTAAAATGGTTTCTAAACTTGGATGTCTAGTCTTAGATCAAGAAACAGTAGATTCTACATTGTTCAAAATTTCCATTTTTGCATTGACTGCTGTTAGAGCACATGTTATCTAGAGCTGTGACTGGACAACGCTATAACTTTCCACAACATGGCCTCAAACTCTACCTTATTTTTGGGCGATTAACAAAGTGTGTCTTATAGTAATGTGTCTCTTTACTATCAAAATATCAGCTACCTGAATAAAAAAATGCAACTCATCATTATTATAACTCTTTCAAACAGCCCAGTGATCATACGAATACAACAAAGAATAAACAAAACCATATATCCAGTCAAAAATAACAGATAATGACTGCAGAACATGAATGGTTTGCCAGGGTTAGAATGAGAGGTAGAATATGGTACGTAATCAGCTAACGGAAGACAGACCTTGCCCTAGGAAGCCAGTTGCCTGGAAAAGATGCAGATCAAAGCAAAGCAACAGACAGACTAGTAAGCATTGCATCAGAAATATGAAAATAGTTCTTCTTCTCTGTAAGTAAAAGCACATTATATATTTCATCATATATTTCCTTCCAGAACCAAGGTAGGATTTGTAAACATTGTCTTGTGATTAAGAGGTACATGGGCTTACAAAGATCAACAAAGTCCTGGTACCGTACTGCAAAGTGTCCCCAGAGTTTTCCTTGCCTCTGAAATGGGACAATGACAACTGAGATAATTACATTTTTTCATAGGACATCATGATGATTAATTAGTTACGGAAGAAGCACAGCATATAGAAATTAAGTAGATATTTTATGTGATTGAAAAATATTTTGATATCTATATAAACACTGCCTGATATTCAGAAGTGAGAACAGCAACTTTTGAGCTATGCACTGAGAAGTCTCCTCAAAGAGAGCTTCTTCCCGGAAGAGGCACTCTCAGCCTGCACACGCGACCCCCTTAAGACCTTCCACACACATGTAAACCCACTGACTACAGCTGCTGTGACTCGTGTACATAAAACTAAGCATGAACACAGGCCTTTGGGAGTTAGGGGTGGTAAGAATCACAGGACAGGCGCTGAAAAGGAAAACGTGACACTGCTTTTGCCCAACTCAGTAGCAAAAACTCAGTCTTCCAGCTCCCAGCCTGGTGCTTTACCCACAAAAGCATCTGCCTTCCAGGGAAGGGCTGTTGGAGCAGAAGGAACTAGGATGCACTGAAGCAGCAGTGGGAACGGCTGAAAGAGACAACTGAGAAATGCTTTAATGAACACCAGCTTTGTTAGATATTTTTCTGCATCTTGTTGTTTTAAAGATGTATTCCTGTTTACATTGTTTCAGTTGCTGCTTCGTCCTTGGCTTTCCTGGGCCCAGTGTTAGATCCTCTTGTGGAGATCAGGATGTTTGGAATTGCTGTTCTGCTGCTCTGACTCGGATGTTAGAAACCGCCTAGGCATAAACAAAGCCTACAACCTTCGGTGGCACCCCCTCAAAGAGGGTTGTGACAGCCCGAGAAAGACATCCAAAGGCAGTTCCCAGCTCCACCATGACGCATTGGGCAAACCGACTTCAGATAGGGCATGTGCGTATCTGCAGAGTCATTCTCTGAATAGATGTGAGATGCTTTGCAGACTGAGGTTTCAGTGCTTTGCTGAGTAAGGAAAGCTCAGGCGTGTTTTGCTGAATTGCACATTGATCGGACACAATGAAACAAGAAGCAACTGACTGCAGGAGGGAACATACAAAAAGTTGCATGTTGTAAAGCTGGTATCTTGTATTAGAGTCTCACATGACTGAGACCCTACAGACAGGCTCCTGCTCTCACACACAGCCCTTGGATGGTAGTTAGCTCAGGGGAACAACTCCAGCAAAAGCAGATCTGAAAGTATGTAGGTAAAGCCACAGACACAGGACTGGTTCTGTATAATCAATAGTTCTGCTACAATTTGCTCCACACTCACTGCCAAGTCACTTCACTCTACATTTTTAACACCTCTCTGTTTTTAAGGACCCAATTCCTACCTTTCTGAAGCATGACTATTTCTAGACTGGGGGAACCAAGAATATCTTTGAGCTTCTTTATCCATACGGGCCCTGCTCCAGTCTCACTCCCATACCCTGATTTTCAAGAGCATGAGTCAAGCAGGAGTTAAAACACAAAGCAACAGACTCCTGACCTAGACATTAGAAGCAGCCTCCCCCAAAAGCAGTGGCCAGCACCAGGAGGTCAGTTTAACAGTCAAAGAAACTCTGGAATGGAGAAAAGGGGAAATTAGTAGAAACTTGAGGATTCTGCAATTCCGTTATTTAAACCACTGTAAAATGGGGATAACATCTGCCAATGAGGTGCAGACACTACAGCATCCTCTGCGAAGCCAGCAAGTGCTAGCTTTGTCTTATACTGGTATTGCAAAGCTTCCTTAACATTTATGAAATGTTTGGAGAGCCTCAGATGAAAGGTGATATTGGACAGCAAAGCAGTATTGTTCATTACAGTTAGAATTAAGTCTGTGTGCTGACAGCGAAGGAGATGGAATGAAAAATGTCAAAGGCTCAGAAAACCGGCAAATTTCAAGATGCATAAAGGCAGCAGCCTGTATTTCCCCTTCCCCCTTCTTCCCGTCACACTCAGATATAATAACTTTCCCTAGTTCCGTGGCTCTCACATAGCTAATGCTGTGCTCAGTTGCTGGAGTCTGTACAGATGCAATGCATTAGCAAAGCCTGCCAGTCGGCATCCTGTTTTTCCAATCACTCTTCTGAAACTCCTCCACTTTTCTCAGAGGTTTTATCAGAAAGATGTTCCTCTGAAACATTTCAGTGAGGGGATCTGACAGCTCTTCAAACAGCAGCTGAAATTCATTTGTTTTCCACTGCTTCCTGTTTTTACAAGTTCATTAGTGTTTCACCAAGATAGACTAAAGATTAGAAACTTTCACCAACCATGCTGGATCCCTGACATATAAAGTCATGGGAGACTGTCTAAACCTCCACATTACATATACAAATATAAAAATACACGGCCTGTATGCATGCATAGGCATACCATCTACCTAGGTCTAAACATACATACATACAAGCATATATCAAAAAGGTGTGTGAGAGGGCAGGGTATTTAAAAATCCCTTCAACTGTCTCCACACATATCGAGGAATGCAGCCATGAAGTGCACACACACACATCAACACACATACATAGGAAAAGCAAAGGCCCCATTGTGGGTAGCCTGACACTGAGCCATTTTTTAAAAATGGAATTTCTGAGGCCAACAAAGTAAATAAGCGCCTGAAGTATCTCAGCTGTGGTCCATAGGTCAGGGCTGCTCTCAGGACAAGCAGGAGGCAGAGAGCATGTATGAATACATTCCTGAGGACTCACAGGGGCTGAGTGTTGGAGCTCAATGAAGAAGGCACTGTGTGTGCTCAAGCATCCAGGCTTTTAGCATTATCTGTCTGGTACATTAATATGCTAATTGTAAGAGAAGAAACGTGGAACTAATTCCATGTATCATTCATGTAAGAGCATCTAGGTAGCAGTGAGATAGGGTTGTATCAAAACAGACATAATCACATTACTTTTGATGTATTCTAGACCAGGAGTACACAGTATGTTCGCCTATTTAAATAGGTTAACAGGCTGTTTAGTTACAACAGCAGCAAGAAAATTGAAATCTATTTCTAATTTCCACACAGAAGCTGCTTTGTCTTGGATCCCTGAAATGCAGCTGGACAGCTTCTTCTTACAAATTGCAGTTGTGAAGAAAACAGCAAGGACAGACAGTTTAAAGATTAGTAAATTGGGTTATTTCCAAAGTCATAAACCATCATTTTGTTGCTAATAATGATGATTTAACAGTTGGCACTTAAACTGTCTATCTTCTGTTTGGGATTATTTTTTTATTACTATTTTCTCAAAATCTCCAAGAATTGATCAATTCAGAAATTACGAGAAGAGAAAAAAAGGCGAAGTAAAGCATGTCTGCTTTGGTCTAGTGATTTTAAACAAGCCTGATGTGTCAGCCAACAGAAAGTGCTGTTGATATAATCATGAAAGGCACTAGGTAACTTACTGTACTTTTACATTAAACTAGATTTGTATGATCTGGGAGCTGGAACTTTCTCGTTGACTGCTACAAAAATGTCAAATAACGTCATATTTTTTTAAGTGGGTTCTGAGGCCGGTGGTGATTTACAGCCAAATGTTTATGATAGAATCAAAAAGCCTGCTTCTTGTTTGCTTTTGTTGCAGGTCAGCTCCTATGATTTCAGGGCTCCATCATGTGAATAAGACCAGCTTCACTTTAAAAATGGTTCCCTGGATGACCAAAACATCAAACTCCTTTAAAATTGTCCTGAGCCCTTAACAGCACAGAGCCATTATTAACTTATTGCCAGAGACTATAAAATAGAATATTATTGCTTGGTTACACATTGTATTTGTTGTTTTGTCTTCTGTTTTTAAGCAAAGTAAAGCAACTGGTCCGTACCTGCCCACTTTGGATCTGTTTACAATTTCAAGCTATGATTAAAAGTATTAATTACTTTTAATGATTAATGAATACTCTAGTTCAAACTTCATTACACTGTTTGGTGTCTCTTTGTGTTTCCTCCAAAATCTTTTGATCTGCCAAACAGAGCTAGAAACAGGAGGTGCCTTCATGCTATTTTTGTTAGTGCTTTCTCCCTGGTTGAACCCGCACTGCTGCAAGAGTATTTTATTTGATGTGTTTCACTTTCAGGGTTTTGCTGAGACCACCACAAATGGACACTAGAGGGGAAAGTATTAAGTAAACTAGTAGGGGTTTCCTAGGCTGTGGGAAGGAAAAGGCCTACTGTTAGTTCAAGAAACAGGCAAAGGTGCAGATCATCACCAAGTTTATGATAAAAAAATAACAACCACCACCATCGTGCATAACTGGGAAGATTTTTTCATCAGATGTCACTGAAAATTTTATCCTAACATCACAGCCACAGAGCAAACGGACTGTGAGATCTTTGGCACACCACAAGCCATCCAAGAGTATTAATGTTTTCGTTGGTCATCTGTTCCATGAAAAAAATGCAAGTGTCTAGCCTGCAAAGGAAATAGCAAACTAACCATCCTGCGTGTTGCCTTTGTTTACTTCCAGCCAAACTACTTTATTATTCATGACCTATATAATACAAATGGCATGTTAGATTCTATGTAGACAGGTGCAGAAGAAAGTAATACCGGAGGAAGCCAAGTTCACTGTTTACCTCTTCTTGGCTTTTTAGGAAGTTCTTTACAGAAACAGTGGGTTCCCCATTAGCACGAAGGATAGGATGTGCTACCTTTCGCAGAAGGTACTGGCATGGTTACCAAGAGAAAAAATAGCCTTCAGCATTGAAGTAGGAGATCAAAATCTGTTCTCAAGTCAGGCTTTTAAGACAAAACTCTACCTGGCAGTTTCATCTGTTCATTAGCTGTTGTAAATGAGCAATGTATCGTATTTACCTGAAGATAATATTTTTCAGTCTCCCAGGCTCTTAAGAATTAAGTGTCACCTTGGGGCTGGTATCCTTGAATCTAAGTAAAACCAAGAGAAACATGGGGGGAGGGGAGGGAGAAGGGTAGAATGAGAAATTATAGCACAGTTAGCATGTTTAGAAATGATTTCTACTGTTTCCCTTTGAAAATCCTCAGATACTTAATGGGGAGTGTTATGAGGGTATAAATTACCTTTTGGAAGGAATGAGTTTTAATGATGTGCTTGACAGAGGGGAAGCACAGGGGCATAGGAGAAGCCATCTGGGAAAAGCACAGCATGGCTTCAAAGAAAAAAGCCAAGAGCTGAGAGTAGGAAAATTCATCCAGCAACTTGGCCAAGGCAGCAGAAGGCAGTGGAAAGAGATGAGAGAATGGAGACAAGCTTCAGTAGATCTTCCTTCTTCATTGTTTTTCTGTTGCTACTGACCTCTCCACCTCCTTTTTCTCCAAGCTGCCAAGGCGAGGTGAGACCGTCTGGTGTCTGCAACCCAATTTCCCCCCACTCCCACCCCACCCCCCCCACCTCAACACCATCTGGGAATCCACACTCCTAATGGAGTTTCCAGATGTTTGTGTCATTCTGGTGTTTGTGTCATTCTGGATCTGCTCTTTCAGTTCTGATCTCCTGTGTCTCTGCCATGGCATTGCACATGCATCAAAATTGCACAAAACACAGCAGAAAGCCCAAGAATCTCATCTAGATAAAATCATGCTGCAGGTAGGTATAACCGAGCCTTCATTAGTGGTATCCATGCAAGCAGGACTGTCTCACAGATAGCCACAGATATGCTAAAGTATCTATGGGGTGTATCACCCCGTTTCCTGACAGCCTTCAATACCACTCAACTTTCAATACATACCTCAATTATCATTCCTGGGATGACTATTGCTTGGAACAGTTTTCCAATAAATACAGAGAAATCAACACCTGAGATACTAGAAGGAACAACTTTATCAACTTGGAGAAAATTTCGTCTAATAGGTCACTTGCACCTACAACTTCCATGCTGTAATCAGCAAAGTTATTCCACATAAAGGCATTGTGAGGGTCCTCTCTGAGTTTGCACTTGCGCTGCTTAAAGCCAGAGCTTCTCCAAGACAGATCATAGCCCTGACATGGCCATAACAACATTTACTGGGTTACAAATTTGTTTCCTCAGACTTATGAAAATTTTCTGCAACTGCCATTCAGGTGCATGTTCCCACCAAGACCTTAACAGGTTTGTTTTGCTGAGCAGCCATTTGGTGCCTTAACCCTTCCTGTTCCCCAGGTATTGCCAAGCAACTTTGGCAACAGGTTTGCAGTTGACACTGTCTACGAGGCAGGAGTTTTTGATGCATATGAGACTGCCTTGGAAACCCTGAAATATCTCACTGTCTGTTTTACTACAAGAGAATAACGTACCAACATTATTCTGGCCTTTCAGAAGAGGAAAAAATGCAATATGGTTCTTTGCAGCTACTCTAAGCAAGCGTCAATGCCGCTCTAGTAAGGACTTGACTATATAGCAAAGGGGCACAAAGGAAAGGAGGAAGAAAATTTAAAACGCAGTAGCTACAAACTCCCGAACCACTAGTACCTCTTCTGTAGTTTATATTAATCCACTCGTAAAGTGGATTAACCCAAGTTGCACAAAGGCACTTTAGTACAGAAGAACATCTGCTCTGAGAGTTAACACAGAACAGCTACAGTGCCTAAAACATACCCCCAAACTTACTCTGTACTAACTTCCTGCTCAGATAAGCCCTTGAGGAGGGGGACTTGAACTTTTTGCTCCTGATTTTTCCTGTGAAACCGTGCAAAACCCAGGGTGGTGGGAGCATGTGCCTTGGAGAACAGAGGTCAGAACTAGAGCACCTATTCAATTGTTTTCTCACTTAAATGACAAAAAAATAAAAGTTCCCTTAAACTCCCAGCCAAGCAGGAAAGTAACTTGGCAAAAAGACCTCTTCTGGGTTCCTTTACTGGAAAGATTTATATTTTGCTTACTACAAATATACAGAGCAGAAGTGTAGCACACTGCGTATTTGCTTATGCTCCTTGTAGCAGAAGGTTTTGGCAGTCTTTTCTAGGGTAAAGTTTAGAAAAATCACACTGCTGGGGGCAACCTGGCCATTGTAAAAGCCAAAACCAGCTTTTAACTCAATAAGTTACAGATTCAGGCAGTTGTGATTTTAGGCCAGAAGGAACTACTGATCACCCAATCTGGTCTCCTGCACAACACAGGCCATAGGGCTTCTCTAAATTAAATTCCACATCAAGTCCAATAGCTGCAGCTGAGTTCAAGTATCTTTTAGAAAGACATCCAACTGCAATAGAAAGTTTCCAGTAATGGAGAACATACCACATCGCAGAAAACCACATGCCCAGGATTTCTTGGACAACCTCACTGCACGTGTGTTGTTTACACTTGCTGTTTACCTTCTGACAGCAAGTCAGAAAGTTTCCTAAAAGCTTCAAGCCTGCTATTCCCATGCAGAAGTTACTGCAGCCCATGTCTCTTAAGAGGTCAAGCTGCTTTTGGATGAGACCTCGCACCTACCTAGAAGCCCAAAACAAATGCAGTGAAGCCTCAGATCGAGAAGAATTATGGTAAATTCCCTTTCTGCGCTCTGCAGAGGACCCTCAGAAGAGCAAAGGTACACAGCATCCTAACCATAGCCCTAGTGCTTCTAAAAGGAAACTAACCTACCTGTTAAAAGTATCTTAGAGACACCTCAAGGAAAGGCAAGTAAAAGCAGAAAGAGAAGGAAAACCCTCACAATGGTCAAAGAGTTCTGAGAAAGCCCCTGACCTCTTCCCTTTTTATTTTTTTAAAGCTGTTTCTTTCACAAAGGGTCTCATCTACATTGGGCAGATAATGCCCTAGAGCTGCCCCATCCCTCACCCAGCTGTGAGCAGACTGCCTACCCAAAGGAACAGTGGAAACCTTTTCTCTGCTGACCTATTGAGCCCATTTATTCTTTTGGGTTTGGAGCCCACAGAAAGTGCCATAAAGACTTGCAAGTAGTCAGCTGAAAGCAGGAAGAAAATCACTGTTTCTTGAGGCTATGCTGCTGGCGGCAATAAATTTTGCAAGTTAAGGTGCATTTGTGTGTACTGTGGATTACTGAAAGGAGAGAACTTCAACTGCATGACCATGATTTAATTTGGTTTGCACTTCATCATGCCAAATTTTCATGCCTCTCCTGAGACTTCATGTTCTGCCTTGAGAGCAAGGACTTAACTATTGTTGAGCTTTACCTGCTTCATATAGTTACTCAAAAGTTTGACAGGGTAACAATTACCAGGCTTTCCAAAACGCCTAGCAATTAGGAGGACTGCTATTCTGAAGGCTCAAGCCACTCAGTGAGTTTTCACAGAGACTCCAGCATCCACTTTCTGAAATGCACACATTTTTCAAGCATTTCCACCTGGACAAGGAAGTCACTTTGGAAGTCTCTCTCTAAGTGTCTCTCCTCAAGATATTTAGTTCCAGGAGGGGTGGTTCCAATTCATTTGGTATTGGCATAAAGCACTCTCTGCGGGAATCGTTCTCAGCTTTCAGTGAGGGCAGGATAAAGGCAGTTTCATTTTGAAAAGGTGCATGCACTGAACATACACCTTGGCTCTTGTGAGAAAGTAGTAGCAGCACAATAGCACAGCCCCTTTCCCCTTTATATTCTGGCTGCACCCAGCCCAGCAAAGTCCTCTGGTTTGTTAGAACTGCATTTTTAGAGGCACTACTGATGGTTACCAGCTTGCATAGAACAGTGGCATACCTAATTTAACTACAGAAAACAGGTGATTGCATGGCCCTGCCATACAGGATGACTATGCTTTGGCCTAATGCACTAAACTAGACTTCAGAAAACATCACTAGGTAAAAGTTATGTTTATATACTTTAGAGTGGAGCAATATTAGGAACATGGACAGGAGAACATGTATTTTTTTTCTTTCCTTTTATCCTGTGTTTAGAAACAGAATTTTACAGGCCAACCAGCCAGCTGGTGCAACATCCATTATTTACTCCTGTTGGACTGGGAATCTCCACAAGACCCAGCACCAGTGACCTGACACTGGCAGCATAGAGAGTAGAGGCAAGAAAGATGCTCCCCAATGTCCCTAGCAGACTGTTCCTGCTGTCTCAGCCAGATGAAGAGCACTGCATGTTGGTCTTGTTTGGAAAATAAGAAAAAAGAAAATCTGTTTATTTATTTATCCAGCAGCATCTTAGAAGATTCATTCCCTGCTCAGTGGGCCTGATTCTCCATTGCTGCCCTGTAAGATATAGCTTCATATACCCATGTTGCACTCTTTTTGTAGTGACTTAAATGTTGTTATTTTATAAAATACAATCATAGAATAATGGAATCATTTAGGTTGGACAAGACATTTAAGATCATCAAGTCCAACTGTACAATATGAAGTGGTATAATATTCACACAGAATGAAGACATCAAATTCCAGCATAGGCATATGAGTTTTTCCACTTTTAGCTAACAAATCACCTCCACCTCTCCTGAAAAATTTTCCATATACATCTCAACCTGGTAGGACTCACAAGAACTTTTGCCATTGATTTTCCTGAGTTCAGTTGCATACACAGCTTCCATTACCATAGCACAAACTGCACAGCCTTCAAGGAAAATGAAATATAAGAAATGTAGAAGATGGTACAAAAAAAGAGTTTCTTGTCCACAGAACACTGTTGTTTGTTTCATGGGTTGTTTTTTTTCCTAAGCTACTGCTGCATCTTCAGGCCAGAGGCTTCTAGGGTGGGAGAAGCCAAGTCCCGTTGGTGCTGTAACACAGGTTTAAACTCTCATTTACACGTTCCTAACGGAGGAAGAGAGAGGTGAGCAAACAATAGCCTCTGTGCATGTGAATATCATGGACTTCTCTTTTAACCTCAGTATGGGTGGGCCTGGCCCTGCAGCTGGAAACCATAGTGCAGAAACTGCACCCGGCAGGACAGCACATGTGTGAGTTGGAAGAGAGCAAAGCTGGCCACAGGAGCTCAAGGACCCAAATGTGCTTCCCAAATTCTTCCTCTGACTTCTTGTTCCAAGCCCACCCCATCTACAAAAGGTCAAGACTACTGCTGGTTACAACCACACTTAGGATTTTCATTTCTGAAATGCAGAGTTTTTATTTAGCACCAGAGTTAGCATGAGAAGAGAGGGAAATTCAGCTTCTAGTCAAAACTCTTTTATCCACCCTGTGGTCCTCTGACCTGGGTGGGTCCTAAGGGATCCTCAAAAGTTATCAACCAAAATTCTACCGTCTATATACTAAACTCAGACATAGTTGTTTGCAGTTCTCCTGAAAGAATTGAGAGGTTCCTCATCCCAAAAACATTTAAAACTTGCTGCTTTGGGGAGAAGGCAGTAAGAAGCAGAAAGCACAAGCGATAGGCATACACCTCCAATGTATAACATGTTAACAAACATATACATCCAATGAGTTCCAGAATAAATATTCTCTTTTTTTTTTTACCCTAGATATTTTTCCTCCCAGCCCCCACCCCACAAAGGTTTTCGTATAGAATGTGTCATTTGTGACCAGCTTTGGGTATTTAAAACATTTGTAGAGGGAGAAAGACAGATTGACGCCTTTAGTGCAGCCTGCACTCATCAGGTCTAAAGACAGGTCAGGGAGATGACAGGAATACTAAGCTTAAGGTGACGGGCTTGGCGCCATGCTACATTTAAGCCGAGACTGAGAGTCCAGAATTCCTGGACATCATAAAGAATCTATTATCATTGTGGTCACTTTCAGCAACACTGGTTTCATTACCATCTGTCTTCATCCACCGATGCTCAGGGAATAAATATTAAATATGGAACTTTTCCTGGATTCAAGTCACAGAAGGCAGAAGGCGAAGCCATTCTCTAGTAACATGATCTCAGACCACCTTTGAGGAGGTGGAGGAAGATAAAGAAATCAGATAAGATCATTAGCTCTGTCGAGTTGAAAATAAGGGTTCAGTTTTCAGTTGAGCAATAATTCTCTTTTCAAGGTGGGCAATATTTAAGCAATCATCCCTAGAAAATTGGTCATTACCACTGGCTAATAACCGATTTGTTAGTTAATAGCCCAAGGTGAAATCAAGGGCACTAAATGCTCTGGCCAGCTACCACTGACTGCAGTATTAACAGATTTCAAGGGCATCATTGCTATTATAAACCATGTTCATTGATTTATAACAACACTAATATGTTTTATAAAAGAGCGGTGCAGTGTTCTGGAAAAATTAATCATTTCTTGCTAACCCAGAGCTGACTGTCCACTGCTATCAGTCCTGTAGTGAACTGGGTACCATCACATTTTGTTCTGTTTAGACTGAGGAGCACAAGAAATGGACTGGAGGAAGCGGTGGAAAGGAAGGGGTCTTTTCTAGAGAAAGGCATGTACATCTGTGTCATGCTCGCAATGAGATATATGGCTGCCCAGTCTCCACCGTCCACAATCACATGGTTTTTCCATGGTCCTCCTGGTATCACATTTACATCCACTTCTTCCACACTACCCCAAGAGCCATTCATAAATGGGGTCTCCTTCCGAAAGCTTTCACAGTTACTCCCAAAACACAAGAGACAAGAGGCTCAAATACACATTCTTGTCATAAATTACTGCATTCTGTTGAACTACAAGCTCAGCATGCACAAACTCACAGCCAACATCATCCGTGACGTAATTTGATCCCACGACCTTAGGGAAAGTCACTGATACTAAACTGCCGTCCTTTGCTGCTGGAGCGTGCTAGAAGAGCACGTGTGGATGTTACTAGAGCTCAGCTGATGGGTTACATCTTGTTAAGTAACCATAACTCTGGCACATCATTGAATCCACAAATTCTGCAACTGAAGGCAGTAGCTATCACAAAGCTAATCAGACCAGAGCAAAGCCCAAGCATGCCCATGAGCAACACAGAGCTAAAAGGCTGCACAAAACTGCATCTTCTACTTGATCTGTGTTGTGGTTCACCCCAGCAGTACCCTCCCCCATTTCACCCCTGATGTCTGTAGATGACATATATGTACATATAGTGCATATTTACTATCGTTGTCATCAGCTGAAAGGAATCTACAGACCTGTGGAAACGTCCTGCCTGGGGACTACCCACTAAGCTGGTATGCACTTGACGCTTGTAGCAAGGTGAGGAATTCCAAGAAAAACAGTTTGCGGGTGTTTTACCTCTGGATTAGTGTTACCACCTGGCACACTGGTAATTCCAAGTGCCATTGCAGGCCTGGTTGAGTCTTGACAGGACTCACTCAGAAAGAAGAGCATTAAAAAAAAGAAAACTTTCTATTAATCCTTCCCTTTTGGCAAAAAGCAGGATTTTCCTAATTGCTGTAATGCTTGAACTGAAAGTAGTGAGCTCACATAAGAAAACTTCAGGCAGGGCTATTCCTCATTTAGAAGGATACTGAAAGTTCATTCATCCCTTCTGTCAGTAAATCTGTTCTTTCTCCCAACAATGCCTATCAAGCCTGAATGAGCCTCCACATTTTTGAGGGCAGGACATGGCAGTCCATGCAAGCTTTCCCAAGCTGTAGCGTGAAAGCCTCAGAGAGAAATCCTGTGCAGGAGAGTGAGCTCAGCTTCCAGATGGCCAGGAAAACTCCTATGATCTCTAGTCAAGTAGCACTCCTTAAGTAGCTAATCTACTTGAAGCTTCATTAGAACTGAAGCTGAAATGCCCAGCTCCTCAGCACACTTAGATACTCCTGATCTAATATTTCAGTGGGAATTTGGTGCCTAAATGCCGTTGAGTTCTGGAGCAAAATCTCCAAGCAGAGAAGGACCTTACAATCCTTGCCTGTTGTTTCCCAAAGCAAATTTGAATCTGAACCCAGCTCTGCCAAAAGAGACAGATAGATGAGCTAGAGCTACTATATGTACATACCTGCCTGTATATAGATTAATCATAATAAGGATCTGGTGTGGACATTTCAACCCAGTAATTTTAATGGAAATGAGGCTCTAAATCTGTATTATCGCGCCAAGAAAAATGGAGCTATTTTCACATCTCAGTTGCCTAATGGACTAGACACACATTTTCTTTTGTCTTGGGGAATGAGCTGTAAGTGACAGGCTCTCCCCTGGTTGTTAATGATGCTTTCTTTTATTGCCTGGCCCATGGCAGCCTGCTAGGTACAGTTGCTCCAAGAAGCACCACTTTATCTCCCAAAGCAGTCTGCATATACGCTGGTGCATGCGGTGGGCAACAGGCCTGGACAAAAGCACACCTCAGTGACCAGCCCCTTCTACTTCTGAAATTAAAATGTCTGCTAGGCTGAAATGTCGGCTAAATGCAGACGTGAACATTTACTTCATGCAATGGTTAAGGACCTCATTACTTTCTCAGAGTTAGTTTTTTCACACAGAAAACCTATTGATCTCATAGGAAGGACCAAGCAGAAAATGAGCCAGGGTTTTGGGATCTGCCTTGGTTTCACCAGTCACAGGAAATGTGTTTCCATATATTACACAGGCTCACTCTATGATACGTTCTGAAGCTGGCCCTGCCCAACAGACCCAATAAAGATTGTCGACTGCAATAAAACTTCTTTGACAAGTTAGGAAGAACAATTGGAAACATAAATTCATGCTGTGGATCCAGCACCTCGGCAAACACTTACTGCTTCTTTTTTTTTTCTTTCCCACAGAATGTTTTTTTTTTAAAAAAAAAAAAAAAAAAAAAAAAAAAAAAAAAAAAAAAAAAGAAATATGACAAAGAATTAGCTGTACATTTGTGGTTTATTGGTTTTCCTAGAACTTATTGCAATGCCAGAAATTAATTCATGAATAATAGCAAGCATGGGATCACAACGAACTTCATGCAAAGAAAAAAACCACCTAAAGAATGTTCTAGTTGGCAAGAAAAAGCCCCTGTGTCAATTTGAATGCCAAAAAAGGAGGGTAAATCTTGCATACCAGCTTTGGAAATCATTAGGGGTTTGTAAATTATGAGACAATGTTACATTGTCTTCCCAAACATTTTTTCCCATTTACTTCTCTGTATGTCTAAGCTCACAGTGTCCTGGAATTTTATTGCTTTATGGCCACTGATATGCAGAGATTTAGGAAAACGTCTTTTTTTTTTTTTTTTTTTTGCAACAGTTGTTCTTTCTTTTCCTTTGAATGGAGATTGCTATGTATTACTCATTCCTGTGTCTCTTTGACAAGGATCATTACTTATGTTTATCATAAAAAGATGGTCTGTATTACTGTCATATGGTTTCAGGATTTGTTATGATAATGTTGCAGAGTCCGGAAATGGCACAAAACAAAGGCCAGTTTTATTTGGCATATTTAGGATAGTCCTTCACTTCCAAGCTCCTCCTTAGTTGCTTCAATATAAGCATCTCTAAGATCTAAAATAGAAGAACTTAATTTGCATAGGGAAATAAAAAATGGGCCAACTCTCATCTAGGAAAACCAGGTAAAAATTCATAGAAAATACATACAGGAGGTTACCTTTGTTTATAGCACAGTTCACATTAGCACTACATGGCCAAATACATCTAGTTGTCTAGGGCTTGCTTATAGCTAATTAAATCCCACAAGTGCCAGGAGGCATGTTTCTCCATCATGAAGCCCCACTTTAGGACTGGCATCCTTAGCAGAGCTCAGCGGAGAGACGAGCAGCAGGAGGGGGCTGCTTAGAACACAGAGATAAATTAGTGACACCACAGGGAGCAGGACTAGAAATCATGTGCATGAGAGGACTTTGCAGCTATACAGACTATCCTCCATCCCACAGATAGAAATAAGCCATGCACCCTGAGATCCTAAAGGAAGAGGAGATACAGTTTCCTTAAGATTTCCTTCAACCTAGCACATTCCTCCCAGGGAAAATTTCTCCCATCAATGTGTTACCAAAGGACTAGAAGCTGCCAGTGTGTTGCACAACGCTGTACTCGAGAAAAATCTGGTAAAGATACCAAATTCTTATCTGCCAAGTGCTGATGTCTAAGTTCTAAGGAAATAGTGAAGGAAAGGCTGGCTGGCTAGATAGATTCCACCACTGGTTCCTTCACTGCAATGTATCGACCCCAATTTCACCTAGTCACGACTCATAATACTAGCACAGATTGACACGAGACCTTTTTGTACAACAGATTATCTATCCATTAAATGAATATAGTAATACTTACCTGCCTCACGGATGTGTTATGACTTTCTGTTGAAATATTCTTCATTTATGCTGCATAAAAATGTTTTCTGTCAGAAAGGTCAAAATGTTTTCACACTGTATTTCCTTCTAATTTCATTCATGTATTATAAGAAATTATATTGAAATTGAAATGAAACATTTTGGCCATCTTGGAATTAAAGATCCTTTTCTTATCAAAATGAAGCATTTCAGTCTTATCTAAGTGAATTCTGAAATATCTTCCATGAAAATGTTGATGAAGCTGTTACACTTGTGAAAATATTTCCGTTTTGTTAAATGGATAATTTCCAGCGGACTAATTCTAGTGCACTTTCCACAAAGAAATATCTCTCAGAGTAAAACGGACATAAAATTGAAGTTCTGCTTTTATAAGAGTAAAAAGTACCCAGTGCCTCTGATAATCATTAATGTGAGAGATGTTTGATTATATTATATGAACCCCATTTTTAAAAAGGGAAAAAAGGAAGACCTGCCGAACAACAGGCCTGTCAGTCTCACCTCTGTGCCTGGCAAGAGGATGGATCACATCCTCCTGGAAACTATGCTAAGGCACATGGAAAATAAGGAGGTGACTAGTGACAGCCAACGTGGCTTCACTAAGGGCAAATCGTGCCTGACAAATTTGGTGGCCTTATATGACAGGGTTACAGCATTGGTGGATAAGGGAAGAGCAACTGACATCACCTGCCTGAACTTGTGCAATGCATTTGACACTGTTCCACACGACATTCTTCTCTCTAAATTGGAGAGACACGGATTTGACAGATGGACCACTTAGCGGATAAGATACTGGCTGGATGGTTGCGCTCAAAGAGTTGCAGCCAACAGCCCAATGTCCAAGTAAAGACCAGTGAACGCCTAACAGCAACCTCCAAATAACAGCCACACAAAAATCGTCCTGTCAAATTCCCTTACTGCAAAGCCACTTTAAAGAAGGTACCCTTCAACAAGAGATTTCTAGACTTCTTCTGCAAAACCTTCCAATTATGGCCAAATATTGGCTCTGCATGCACAAGACCAGGTAAAAAACAGCTAGATTTCAAGCTCCACAAGGGCTGTGCTAGAGAGATTTCAGCTCATGAATCAAAATTAGGTTTCACAGGCTTGTAGTCACTGAATCCTGCAGCAGCTCTGCGGATGGCTGCTCTGAAAGCCAGGGGTGCTAATGAACAGGGAGCACAGTTAAGACTTCCAGCATTGGAAGTAAATGACAGAGGTGGTTTATCTTATTGTTTCCAATGGGTGCATTTGACAGGAGTTCAACTGGAGCAGAGAAGGAAAAGAAAAAAAGAAAAATGTTAGGTCTGGACCAAAATAATAATGACTGAGAATCACAGCACTTTCCTTTCAAGTATCTCCAAAGAAACTGTCATCTTAAACAGGGATACATGTTATCAGAAATGCAATGACAGCTATATAGGTGGCTGTAGTTATAAATGCTAGCTATATGGTCACTTGAGTATAAAAAACACATTGAGAGGATGTTTTCATTATACGTTTGCTTTTGTCTTCCTTTGTCAGGTTAGCGTTGCATTTGCTCTGTTGTGTAGTAGCTGTGACTTTTATTGATTTGGGGTTTTTATACTGTAAATGCTCCTGGTCAGTGGCTGTCATCATTGCTTGGCATGACTACATTCTGTATAGTACTTAGCATGAAATATATCAATAAAAATAGTGAAGCCCGCAGAGGATACAGCTGTGCCTGACACATCTCACCTCAGGAGCCACAGAAGAAGGATTCTCAAAGGAATTAAAAAAGAACATTTTGCTGCGTGTTCCTTTCTGAATGTCTCTGCTCCTGTGTGCAGCATGGACAGGCACTGGCATTGGGGAAAAGGGAGTCAGGCCCTACATGATTACATCAACTATTTTTAGTCTTCAACTCTAAGAATTAGACCATTTTTGAACATAGACATAGAGACAGGGATAGGTGCAGAAATAGAGAGGTTTCTAACATCCCAGGACCCCGGAGATTAATTTTTAACAAAAAAAAGATCCATTAGCATAAGACTGCTGCTAACATAATGGAAGCCAGCAATGATCTGTTTGGGGCTTCCCTTATGAAAGGTCCTTAGAGAAACTTTTCATCTTTACTATTTCCTCATGACCCAGTTCAGGATTTTCACTGTTGCTCTCCGGGGGCCTTTACGCCACTGCTACTTGTCTAATTCAGGTCCTGAGTCAGCAAGATACTTATATCTCTGCCTAGTAGCCCCACTAGCTGTACTGGGATTACTCCCATGTTTAAAAGTAGTATCTTGCCAAATTGAAATAACATGCCCTACTTAAAATCACAAAACCAGAATCTACTGGGCCCAAGCCCCAAAACCATCAGGTGTTTTTACATAACTACTATCAAACATCCCAGGAATCTTGTATCACCAGCTGGATGCAAGACATGTATATATTTAGGTCTATCACTTTCCACTTTCAGGTCCTTGGGGTACAGAAGATGATAACATTTCTCTGCCAAAAAGAAGAAAAGGTCTTAACTGCTTTTAATTTAAGAGATTTCAATTCAGTTATTTGTTAGAATGATGGAAGGGTAATGAAGCAATCCTGTTTTACCCAGATGAATTTCCCATGACAAATGATACTGGCTCATCATCTGTGGTCATGATTGAATTCCAGTATTTTCCTTGCTCTAAAGCATGGATAGGGCTGTAAAGAGCTCTTGTTTTCCTTGGGACATTTGTTTCCAATTTTGCAAACACTGAGAATGTGGTTATTTTTGTAGTGCTGTTATGAAAGCCTGGCATTTTCTTCTTCATGTTGGAGTTAATTATAAATCATTGGAGTTGCACTGCCCACAACAAAGTTCTCAGACCCAGAAACTGAATCATTGCTGATCACTGCTTTCCCACCCCTGCTCTCTCTCTCACTGTCAGTTACTCTTTGAGGAAGGGAGGGGGCGTTATTTTAAGATGTTTTTATTGGCTTCGGAATATAAAGTGTCAGTTCCAAGGTCTTTTTTTCCCAGAGCAAGATAAACTCCTTTGGGCCATATATCATGGGGCTTTCGCATAACTTGACAGGACCTCACATTTAAATGCCTTTGCAATACCATATCTGATGACTTATGGGAGGACTGTAGTTTTTCAGGAGATGTATCATCAAAAGCCCCTTTCAGTAGCATTGGGTTTAGTCCCAGGTTTGCTCCTCTAACACTTTCAATAGCAACTTTTCT
>VZZY01002065.1:268372-298519 GCA_013400335.1 Eurystomus gularis | reverse complement strand
AAAAAAAAGAGGAAAAAGAAGCATACACACAAGCATGCTCATACACATGCACAAGTCATATCCTAACAGGCTGGCTGTGCATGGTCCTAGGCTGGGGTTTTGTGTTTGTTTGGGTGGGAGAGGGGTTATTGTTGTGTTGTTCTTGTTTTTAATTAACAGTTTGGCTCTTTTGTAAATTTTACTGTCAGTTTAGGTTCAAGCATGTTCTTTAAAGCATATTAAGTCTGAAAATTCAGGTCAGAGGATCACATCAAGTTGTGTTAAAGGAAATTTGTTAAAGCTCCCCTCCCACTAACCTACTTAATGTCATGTCTGATTTGAAAGTAGGGCGCTTATAAGTGTAAAGAGTTTAATCAGGTTTCCTTTTTTATTAGAAAAGATGAAAATCCAGCTTCTCTTTAAAATAAACTGCTCTATTTTTATTTGAGTCTTGGTAAAGGCATTTGTGCTCATTCCTAAGGATGAATGCATTTGCAGGAGCTGGTTGCTGCAGACTTGTGAAAGCGGATTGTCTCTGGAAACAAAATAATCATATTTAACTTAATTGGGCCCTTATTCAGCAAAGCACTTAAGCTCAAGTATAAATCTAATCTTACTCAAGACAAGACTTATACAAGTACTTCAACCTGAAGTGCTTAATTTCCAACTGAGTCAATGGAGCATTCCAAAATCATGACTCAGGTCCTAGAATCATTACACTGGCATGACACTGGGGGGAAAAAAGCATACCTAGATGTTATTTTTCCCTATCGTTATGGTGGCTAGAAAATTTCTGTAAAATAAAGCTCCTTCCTTCAATCTTACCAGCAGACTTAACTTCAATGGTTTGGGGTTTTTTTCCAAATTAGAGTTACGAAGCACTATGTCAATGCATTGCAGCATAATCTCGTCAGAGGAAGATCTTTCTGAGACCTGAGAAATATATATGTCATCAGAAGATGAATGCGGTGGTATAAAGAGATGTTTGTAGAAGACTTCACTGCAGGTGGGGTCAGAGACCAGAACCATTACATGGAGGTTACTGTTTAGCACAATCCCCAATGGTGAGAGTGAAAAAAACACAACCTCTCATGTTCAGTCTTATGTGGATAGTGGCTAGGAATAATTTACAAATCCTGTCGCTACCTCCTTTGAAATAAAAGGGAATCAATGTTGAATGCAAATACCAGTGTAAAATGCACAGCTATAAAGGGTGCATTAAGTTTCCTTTCATTTAAATGAACAGCTTTGTGTTTGTAAAGAGGAAGGACTGAAAAGACACATCTACTTTGCAGTTTCAGGTATACTGGTACTAAAAAGTACCTTCTGGGAAATAAGCCTGTCAGCTTGCATACATTGTATATTAAGGAAATAATATATTCAGTGTTAAATTACTTCCTGGCATAATATGTAGAATTCTATTACTGGCCATACAGCCACATGCTCATTTACACCAGTGGGCTTATTGGCCTTAATTCTACTATTCAGCAGGCAGAGTTATTTAAAAAGCTCAAACTCATGACAATAAACCTGTGGTTGTAGTAGCTATGTCTTTTCCTCACTTTTCCATGAGCCTAAGACATTTAATATGTCAAGCAACACCAATACACTGTTTGCATCTGGGGTAAATCAGCTTGATTGCAGCAAAGACAAAAAGGCAATGGCAAATCCCTCTAGCTGAGAATCTGGCCTCCAGTGCCTGCTAACTTCTCTATAGAGGCTAATGGGGAAAATGCCTGTCATTTTGCGGCTTCTTTCTCTCCACAAACACATTTAAGACAAGTCTGGTCAATTATCCCCATGTCTCCTATATCCATTTAGTGTAATTCCTATTAAGTGCAGTTCCACCTACAGCACTAATGGGAGAAATACTGATCAACCACAGGTCCCTCTTTGCTATATTTAGCAAATGTAAACGCTTGTGATTCCAGTGCATTGCCAGGGGAATGAGATCGTTATAGACTAGCATTTCCATTTGACTTCCCTGGAGGATAGACCAGCATGGGTGAAATCCAGAAACCTACTGCAACAGAAGTATAAATAATAATAGGCATAAGTGACTGTAGGCTCTGCAGTCACAACATCCTGGAAGCCAGGCAGCTGAGCTGAAATAACACCAAACCAGGCATTAAGAAAGCTAAATTTCTGTTACTATCCTGTTGTGTGACCCTAAGCAAGCCACTTCATCACTTTGAGGTTTTCTACCTTATTTCTTCCCTTCTTTGTTTTTTCTCTTTGCAGCAACAACCATCCCCAGCCTGGAGCATGTTTTCACTGCATAGTTAGACCTTGAGTTTTGTGCTCATCTTAGCTTTACCCTCAGCTTTGCCTGCCAGGAGGTGGTTTCCAAGTTGCTCATCCCCTTTCCCCTGTACACCACAGCCTAGTAGAGTATGGAGGTGCTCAGTTTTGTTCCTTATATGTTTGAGCAGACATGGGTGCAAGTTGCAGACAAGAACCTGCGTGAAGGCTCTGTGGTGCAGAGAAGTATGATCTGGCAGCACCCCACTCTCACACCACAATCAGAAGTGAACTAGCCACCCCATTACTTGTGATATCCAACTTCATTCGGTCTGCCAATAGCAGTACTGCCATAAGTGCAAATAAACAAGAATACTAACTCAAGCAACAGTCACTTAAATGTGTACTTACAGCTAGAGATATTTAAAAAGCTTTGTAGAGGTCAGCAGTCAGGCACATATGCACATCCGGCTCCAAAAATGGGTTTTTATTGGGCAGGAAAAGGATATAACAGATAAGCATGGGCAGGAGGGAAAGAGATAAGGAATCAGACCTCCGGAAGGAATGCAATGAAACTGTGTTTTCAAAGTTTGTCCCTGTATCTATAGACCAGTGGAAGGTCTGGGTAGTCTGTTCACACACAGACACCAGGATTCTCATTCTACTCAGAGACCAGACCAGGGGAACAGAGACATGTGGCAAGAAAAAATAATCAACCTAGGTACGTTTGCTGCTTCATTCCCACACTGAGCACAGGTAGTATGATTCTCAGGAATCATGGACATGCACAGTCACACAACCTTAGGTATGTATTCTTCTTGACTCTTACCCTCCCCACACAGCAATTATCCCTGCTACGTGCTCATACATCCCTGGACAGCTTCATAGGGTTTCCTAATTCACAGTGACTATAGGGTTAGACTGGAAATCACCAGATGGAAGAAGTCGGACAACTTTAAACAACGTGTTGTTGCTGCTTGATCTCTCATAAGTTAGATCTTCTGCCAAGCAACTAAAGAACAGGATCATTAGCGGGCAGTGTAGACGGTGGGCAAGACAGCCATGGAATCATGAATAACCTGTTAGAAGAGCAAAGCAGCTAACAAAGCTCCGTTCCTTCCATCTTTGTGTTCCACATCACCTAAGCTCTCACCCTCCTGTTCCACACAGCAACTTCCACAGTTGCCCCCTTCCATCCCCTGTTATCTGAGCGCAAGGCAGTATGAGCTGTGGGTGTCTCATGGCTCCATTGGCGCCCAGAGGTTGGCCATTATATACAATGACTGGCCAGCTGGCTGCTGCCTCTCGGAATGAACAAGATGAGCTATAACTGCATTTCTCAGTGGGGGCACTAATTTGGATTTTTCTTCTCTACCCAGCTGCTGATTTTCATGAAGCTCTAGGAATTTAGCATCTCTGAGTTCAAATGTGCTTGAAATTGGCCAACTGGCTCCAAAACTATTGGGGGGGAAGACAGACAAGCAGAATGGCTGTACAAGCACCATTTCCCCAGGAATCAGTCTCAGATGAAGACTGAAAAGGACCTCAAGAGATCATCTAGACTATCTGCCTGCCTCAAGGCAAAAGCATCTCTGCCTACATCAACCTTGACAGAAGTTTGTCTGCTTTGTATCAGCCATTGAACACTGGCATGGGAGCGTACCCAGGAGGTGAGAAAACTGGTGATTTTCAAACTACGTGGCAAGCTCTTCCATGAGTTTGACACAGCATTTCTCAGCACCTGGAAACTTGAGAACACCTGCTTTCTACAGGGGGAGAGCAGAGCTCAGTTACCTCAAATCCTAGCATCCATATTTTAATCTTACGCAGCTGACTACACTGCCATCAGCACAGCTTAGGAAGACTGGAGTAAAAGTGACTTCACACCCTCTTCAAATATCCCTCAGTTCCTGCCAATGTGGCTGTTCTTCCTTACACTAACTGCCAGAGAACCCTAACACATTATAGGGGTTCATTGAAGGGTAATGTCCCTTCTCCCCCATGCCCGGCTAGAGCGGCTATGGTCTACTGCATCTACTTGCTCCATTTCATCCACACACTCTGGCCCCCAATCAGTTCAACACACCACAAGGCAAATTCCTATAATGGCCATCAAAGAGTCTGTTAACACGCTCCACCTTTCTCCTGTCAGAACAGCAGGAGATGGGATTTATAGCTGGAGGAAAAGAGGTTTTGCTGGGCTGTCCCTGGGCTGATGTTGGGTTTTCAGCACACCCAAGACAGACCACACATGAGGCAGCTCTGACCTGCCAAATGGAAGTGGCATCAGGATTAATGTGAGGAGGAGCTTCAAATCCTCCTTTTCCGGATTACTGATTTGCCTTTTATATTTTCTGTTCTTTTGTGCCCTGAATTACATCTCAGTCCATTTCAGTGCCTGACAATTAAAAAGAGAGGAGTTCAGCCAGGACAGAGTAGTGACCTCTCTTTTTTCATGAGCTGCTGTGCGACTGCAGGTCCAAATCCAGTCACATGCTGGGTTAGCTAGAAATCCATTTCAATCCCAAAGTCCTCATTATATACATGGGTCACTCTGTCATCAAAAAATGACCTGCATAACATGAGTAACTCAGTACGTGTCAGAAATATTCCTGACCTTATTAAAGAATCTCAGTGCTCGGAAAAGCGGTTTTCACTCATCAATCACCGTTTTATTCACGCACGATAACAGCCTCATTAAATCATATGAGAGTTGCAGGAGATTTTATATGCTAATTTAGTATCAATGTAACCAATTACACAAACTTCACATAATATTTTTAAATAATCAAGTGGGTATTCAATTAGCATGCAGTGACCATTTATTAAAATCTCAATTAGTTCCTTGTTTAAGACTTGTGCAGTGATCAAACTGTGCAAATCCTAAATAAACCCACCAGGAGAAGCCATGGCCCTGAGACAGCAGCACTGCCCAACACATTAGCAGCAGAGATGCCGCCATTCTGCAGGAGCTCTCTGACACTGCCTCTCCCCCTACACAATGAGCACTCGGCATGTCCCCTGGCACTGAATGCCACTGCCCCATTTGACGGAAAATCAAGTAGCAGCCTCAAAGAGTACAAAAGCTTTGGCTCAAATTCTACTTCAGCTGTCTCAGATCAGACTCGTACAGTCTAGACACACCGCCTAGAACAGTGTAGTAAGTTGCCAACGACCAGCACAGCCACAGCAATCAATTCTGTTGGCAATGGTGATGAAGTAAGACGCGCCTCACAAGCAGAGTCAGCTGATAGGCAGTAACTTGTTACTACGTTAGTCAGTCGTTTGACCAAGCGCATTGAAACATATCCCTGAGGAGTACTTCAGCCCTGGCTGGAAGTTCCTGGGGCCATTTAAGGCATTCCTGCCCCTTGGAACACCTGCCCCTAAGCAGAAGCTAAAAGAATGAGTTTTGGCCTTTGCAAAGATCTCACTTGCGTGTGGGAGGGCTACTGCCAGCCTGTGTCTGAGCAGGCAAGAACCCCTCAGACCCAACCCCTCACAGGGCTGTCTGTCCATGGGGAACTCAGTTTGTCTGTGCTTGTGATCAAGGACTCCCACAACTGCAAATGCACAGTCTCAAATATTACAAAGAAACATTCCTGTTGTACCTCAACAACAGGTGCTCATCTTTGTTGTCACTGTCATCATAATGCTTTCCGCTCCTACACAAAGGGCATTGCAAACATTCAACAACCTTCCAAGAGCACAGAACCGCATGTTTGTCCTCTCAGCTGAGATGAGGTATTTATGCATTTCCTTATGAAAGACAATTCCATGCAGCAATCCTAGCCGAGCAGCTGAAAAATCTGCTTTATATACACAAAATGTTTCCATACACTGAGAGCTCCTTTCTCACCTGTGAAAACATGGGTCGCATGTACAAACAGTTGTACTTACAAGTGGCACAGCTGTGTTCTGAGAAGCCGGGTGGAAAATTTAGCCCATAGCAATTTTGCATTTTTCACAGGGTTTATTATGAGCTCTATGACAGTTTTACCCTACGGTCTCCTGGGATTGTGTCACAGTTGGTTTTCCTTTAATAGTGTTAATCAAGAAGTAACTGTGAAACTGGTGTTTGTCACTGCAGCAGCTAGAACACCATTCATCTGACACCCAAAAGAAATTCATATTTGGAGGAAAAGGAAAAAAATCAACTACCCAAAGGGTTTGCACTTTGTTCATGTCGGGGTCTCCCCCTTTCTCGCCCAGCAAATCCTTTGGCAGCATTAAGTGCAATAAAAGAAACCACCATACAGAGGAAATGATTGTTCCATTGAGCCTTCCACTGAAGCAAACCCTGATCTTTCCTGCTCAGCTTCTTGAATGCTTTAGTGCAATTGTTCCACTAGATGTCAGGGCCGAGCACGGAGCGACCCGACAAGACTCGGTTCCGTGTTCAGCTGGTCTGGTAATACAACTGCTGCTCTTCATCACCGCACCACTTACAGGCAGCTCTGTGTGGCCTTGAGGGTCAGCTTAGAAGGCAAATTGTTCTACATGCCACTGAAGAAAGGTGTAGGAAGCAGGAGGGGGCCCTTCCCAGCTGGTGTCCTGCCTTCCTTAATCTGCAGAGGAGATTTGCGTGCTTGAGTGGTTTAGTGAAGGAAAGCAGAGTTAAAAGCAAGACTGGAATGTGCTGATGTATTACTCCATGGTGTGCAACCTGCCAATGTTTCCAAGGGTCCTGGGAGGTTACTGAGGTGCAGCTTTGCAGCAGTTTAAAGCAGATCTACAGGAGAATGGAGGAAAAGCTTCCAGAAAAGACATATTTGGCATGGTGGAGCATCATGACAGTTCATCCCACTCACCCTGCCATACGGAGCGACCTATGACCTGTCACAACTGGGAAGATACATGTTGTGTATCAGATCTCCAGATGGGGAATGGACAGAGCTGTCAGCTGTGGTGCAGAAAAGTACTCCTGACAGGGATTTTAGGGTGCATAAACTTCACCTCCCCTCTCCTGAACCTGAGCTGCCATGCACATCCGCAGCTTCCTGCCATGACCACCAAGCTGTGAGGCTGAGAACCTGCGTGGCAAGAAGACAATGGTGCACTGGCCTGCCTTTGGGAGACCATGTCAGGGGATTCAGTCACGTGAGTCCAGAGCTTTGGAGCCAGGTTGTCCTCAGCATGAGACTTTGGGAGATCTGCACTGGAGAGTGGTGGCTCCAGGAGTCAGAAAGGTGTTCGAAGACACCTTATGAAGGCAGGCTGTTGTGTGTCAGACCGTGGGTACTGAAGCTCCAAGGTGCAGGACAGGATATCTAAAGAGTGAACCACAAGAAGATACCCACACCTCTCACTAGAGCTGCCTGCACTCATCTCAAGGTGTCTTTAACATCACGTTAGCCTTTTCAGCTTCCCCTAGCTGGAGTCGGAGTTACTGGGCTCCCAGCTGGAATGACCGAAGAGCCCACGCAAGGGTTCAAGGTGCATTTGTCTTGCTAATGGGAGGGAACACAGGGCTCCCAGTTTCATCAGAAATACTGGCCTACAATGTCTCAGTCAGGCCTGAGGGTAGGTGTGTCTGCTTGAATACATGCGCTTCTTTTTAAAAGACAGGCAGAGCCACCCTGACTGGTTAGGCTCGCTTTTCTCTGGATTTCTAACAAATGCTTTGTATTCAAAAGGTCAGACTAGCAATGGCACCTCACGCCCTGGAGCAAAGAGTCATTCCTCACTGTTTCGCTCTGCTCACGCCTGGCTGCCCAAGCTTGCTCCATCTCCCTGCATCTGACATCCAAACTCCTCTCAGTGC
Organism: Eurystomus gularis; assembly: GCA_013400335.1. Lineage (NCBI taxonomy): Eukaryota > Metazoa > Chordata > Aves > Coraciiformes > Coraciidae > Eurystomus > Eurystomus gularis. The sequence continues at coordinate 290,535 of VZZY01002065.1, read as the reverse complement.
AGGGGAAATGTAGCCAAGTCCTGGCATCAGCTGTCAGCTCAAATAGAGGGGAACAGCACAGTGACATCAAAAATGTGTTGGTGGGTATTAGCCCTTTACCCAAGTTCTGCCTGTAACTCCCATGGAAGGGAGGGAGTTTTCCTCTTTCAGTATGAGCCCTATTTTACTGCAGGAATAGTCTTGCAGTCCTGCTTTCGGAGTGGAAACAGGGAGGCTGTATTACTTTCCTCTACAAATCCTGTAGTAAACAGCTGTAGTTCTTGCAAAAGATGACAAATAGCTTTTGTAACACAGAAGCAAGCAGAGATACAGTGCTTAGAAGGTGTGTATACTCCTTAAAAGAGACACCTCCTCCCCTGCAGCAGTCTCTTCACATGGGCTGCATTTCATGCCAGGAAGCACCCACCATGATTTAAGTCTTTTAACTTCCAAGATAAAGTACTTCCCCTAGTGACCAGTTTTGATGATTCTTCCATTAGGAGGTGTGAAAGTGCCTCTAGCAACCCTCTTCTCTGTGTACGAAGCAAGCCTGGGGAGTTCTGTGATGACTTTCAGCAGAAGGAAATGTATTGTCAGCTGCCAGACCAGGGAGCAGAAGTGTCCCAGACAAGAAAGATAAGTGTTTAAACAAAAAAGGCAAACACAAGTGTGTTTGCAATTGTCCTAGGTAACCAAAACAGGAGAGTCCTAGGGTGACTGACTGAGTCAGATGTATTTCTTGTGCTGATGGTCTCATACCATCTTTATCAAGGTCTATCCTAGTAGATAGTGAACTCTCATGCACATTCCATGTCTTTCTTGGCACAGGAAAAGGTGCTTTTTGGGCTCCCTCCTGCATGACCCAGTTCAGTTCGCTATGGTGGCAGAAAACTGTCACTACAAAAGAGTCATTAGTTTCTACTAAGTTGAACTCTGAACCAATAGTGAGCATGGAGGGAACACACAACTAGAAGCTGGGCCAGTCCCAGCATAGACCAGCTTAGGCTATTGTGAAACCATGCCCTAAGTGATCCTAACTTTTTTCAAAGACCTGTCTCCAGGCAGAGATACGAGAGCAAGACCAGCCCTCTTGGCATTGTGCTGATTTAGATCAGTTCAAGGTAACTGTGAAACCACTCTCCAAGTACAACTACTTCTCTATGGTATTCAGAATCCTTCGGGAAGATCAGGGTTGCTTGGTTAAAGAGATACAGAAACACAGACCAATCGCTCTGGGAGCTGGGAAATGCCCTGTGTCCAAGCAGGAGGCTTTCACAGAATCACTCTGGTGGGAAAAGACCCTCAAGATCATCGAGTCCAACCACTAACCTAACTCCACTGCATCCACCACTGAACCCCAGACCCCCGGCCCCACATCTTCATATCCTTTAAACGTCACCAGGGATAGTGATTCAATCACCTCCCTGGACAGCCTGGTCCAGTGCTTGACAACCCTTACACCATCTGTCTGAGGGCAAACCAAAATTATTATGGACAAAAAAATGAAGGAGGTTAACCCAGACTTCAGAGGAACAAAGCTGCTCACCCTTTCTCCAGAGGATTAAAGTTGATTGCTTAACAGGAATCCAACTTAGGCAGTTTATTTTTCAAAATAGTTGGCAGCTAGAGTTATTACACAACAGGGTTTGGGACACTGACTTGTTGAAAGAGGAAACCTTGCACCAAGCCATTCAAATGAAACCTTCAGCATCTTTCAGCATTGGCAATATTTAGCACAATAAAACTTATGCTTTTTAAAATCTTTTTTTTAACATTTTTTGTTAAAAAATTTCTCCGTCTTTAAACAGTACTTAATATATGGGCATTGAGGTAACAAATAAGGATAATGTCTGTAAATGTTTTTTTTTTTTCATGAAAATGCTTTTATGAAATGACATAATATAAGGTACAGTAAGCCTTTCAGAATTTGGGATCAGGTTCTACTCTCATCTGTACCAGTACAAATAAGGAAGAATAGCTAAGTTACATTGGTATGTATAAAAAAAACATGTGGCCATCATCTTTTCATTAAGTATAGACATTTTGCCTGATATTAAAACAGTGTAAGTATCACTGTTGTTACAAAGTCATCTTATTTGATGTTATAATTAAGCTGTGATTTTTTTTCAGTATATTATTTTATGTATCACTGAAGGATTATAACCAGAGTGAGATCTTATTTATAGGTTCCAATAACTTATGCTAAAATTTAACCCAGTGCTTACAGGTTTCAGCTGCAGTATCTATCTGAATGCCAAATGTAGTTATAAGGACCAGTAATATTACAGTGCCTAGGAAATGAATCTGGAATGATGAGAGCCTTCAGATAAATTGCCACACAGCAATTTAAAATTACTTTCATTTCTCTTTTTTTGATCATCTTAATTGTTTTGTCATCTCCATTGGGTAGAAAGGGCTATAGAAAAGTTGGCTTGCAGGATTACTTGAACTTGTCCCAGAGAACCTCTAGAAACCTAGAGTTTATTAATCACAGTAACTCAATCACTGCAAACATCTAGAGCCACTGTAATTTTCATTAGTGATAAAACAAGAGGTGCCAATGGCACTCCCACATAACCACTATTTGAAGGGTTAATCTAAATTCTTGTTGTTTAATACATCAATTTTCTAAATCTAGAAGATAACGATAGAAGTAAGAATGTGGGGCGGGAGCATAAAAAATAGTGTTATCTTGCTAGCAATTGGCAAATACAGAATTGACCTGCCCTGCCTCTCAGAGACTGAAATTCAGCTACTGGCAAAAGTCCTATGCAGACATTTTATTATAGGCAAAACTACCACTCCTGTCTATTCTCAAAGATAAAGTGTTGTATCTAGTTGTATCAGCTAACCGTCACTTCCATAAAATAGAAAAGATGCATAAGGTTCTCTTCAAAGAATTCAAGTTGCGGTCACAGTGATGATGATGGGTGGGTGGAGTCAGCACTTTTCTATCATTCCTAGCAAATTTTTCATGGAGTTACATTACACAGAAGTACTCCACCATATGTCTGGCTCAGTGAGGAGTAAACATTCCCATTTCTTCTATTCATCTCAGACTCTGACTTACATGTGAGATCAGACCAGCCTGTTGCTTCAACTGGCTCAGGCTTGGCAGAGTTGACTAAAGGCTGTGGGCTTTGACTAAGCTGAGCACATATGCGTAATACATTCTTTTTGTGAAAAGATGCACTGTGAGCCTCATCTTAGCTCCTTAATAGTAGCCTCACTAGGTTTTAGTAAAGCCAGGCTCTGAAACTTTTACAAATGAAAATGTCACACGAGGTTGAAAATCGTAATTATTGACATTCTTCACCAGTAACAGTAATTGAACAACAAACTCAGGAGGCCTCCCTTAAATGGGTTAATGGCTTATTATATCTCCAGGCTGCCAATCTATCCCTTTCCTTCCGAACTTCAGTCACTTCTATGTTTGTAGTCCACATATAACACATTGCATATTTTTTTCCTTTCAGAGTGTCTTTCTTTTAACAAGCTACAGAGCCAGAAGGAACATGATGTAAATAAGATCTGACAGCACAGTGTGGCCATCCTAGGAACATATATTCAATCAATATGCAAATCAGTTCAAGTACATCTCTCCTCAGGTGCGAAAAGGTATGGGGATATGGCCAGGTATCACTTTAAATTATCTTCTCAGTGAAAAACAATAACACTCTAAGGAACCAAAGAAAAGAAGAATGAAGTAACTCAAATTAGCTTTTTTTTTTGTCTTAAAAAGGGCAATTTCTTATGCCTTTTGTCACAGTCAGCGCACGAAAACTTCACCTTCAAAATGCAATAGACTGTGGCTAATCCAGTGTGAATTACGTACACAACAAGCATAATGAACATGTCATATTTTCACATTAGAGAAAAGCAGGTACAGCCAGAACAGCTGCACTGACCTCAGGACTGCCCAGCATGGCTGAAATAAGTCTGTCTCTCAGTGGGACTGCAGAGGAACAAATACTGGGAACTTTTGCTGATGTCCATTTTTCTATTAGCAGGTCACATTCTGGATCTTCCCGTTGGCTACAGCTATAAACGAAAGGCAGCATTTGTGCCCCAGAATTTAACAGATGCCTCAGTTCAACCTAGCAAAGCACCAGTAGTATGACTTGGACAGCAGAACACTTGGTAATACTGCTAGAGAGTCAGTGGGGCTGGTCCTGCCTGCAGTTACAGCACTGTAAATCCTGAGAAAGCTCCACTCAGATAAATGGAATTAGTTCATATTATATTAGGGTAAATGAGCCAAATTTTGACAAATCATTCACTAAGCTGCCACTCAGAAGATTTATTCTCATTGATATTTAAATAAACACAGAAGTATGTACCATCAATGCCGATGGGAACTGAGTGCAGTGTGGCAGACTCAGTCTTCTTCCCAAGGAAGCCACCAAGCTGCAAGGAGACATGCCAGGTCATTGTGGGCTCTGCTCCTAATCTGCTGTGTCATTTTAGAAGCAGTTTTTTCCTTCCCTGTGCCTTCATCTCCACTTTTATCACGCCTAGGTAAACTGTCAATTATTTGGCATAACAATATTAGGGACTCAGTTCTGACTCTGACCCGCCAAACTTTAATCTAATAAAAACCTAAGAAATAAGGCCTCATTTTAAAAGGGAGAAAGCTTCTTATTCCTGAAAATCCCTCAGCTGTGACACACAGTTGGGAACACATCATTTTCAGCAATTAACACTGTAGATACTCCAAGTCTCTAAGCCAGCATAAACCAGCAAGCACCGCTGCTGAAGGAAATGGCCCTTCCTTCCCCTCGCCCCCAGCCCACATTCCTCTTCACTCCCTCTGCTACTCCCTTCCTTGCACCAACACAAGTGTGCTTGTGGCCTCGCAATGAACCAGATCAGGGAACTCATCCAGGTTGAAACTAACCTGGGGAAAAGGAAATTGTTTAGTTTCAACCTGGCAGAGTTCCCTGGCCTGGTTCACTGCACAACCATGTGTGTGCTGGTGCCAGCACGGGGAAAGGAGCAGCCCTGGGCCAGGAAGGAGGAGGCAGAATGGGAATGGTGGACCTCCCTCTGAAAGACGCTGTTGCAGGGCTGGCTTATGCCAGCTCAAAGTGTTTGTATAAATGTGGCACATATTTAAATCTCTCTCTTCAAGGAATATTTGTCTTCAGAGGATTAATGCTTCCCAGGATATTCCAGCCTTGGCAATCTGTGGAGCATTGCTTCTGCCCGGCTCCCCCTGGCCCAATATACTGGCATGGGATTAAAGCCCTGGGAAACATGAAAGCAACAGGCCTGGGGATTTTGTGACAAATGCAAAAATGCTCATATTTGTCAAACCATTAGGAAAGGGGCACAGCTGTTGTGAGAGTCTTGACCCCATGCCAAGTACGCTCAAGCCTGCTGAAGGCTGCATGCCTGGATCATACCCCCTCTGGCAACTCCCATTGATATCCCTTCTGTGTATCTGTGACAGGTGCCCGGATGAGTTGCAGTTGACTCCAAGATGTCCAGAAGAAGATTACTGCACATTACCTGAGACATAGATATCTGCTAAAGCTCAGTGCCATTTGCACATGGCTACCGCACTTCCAAGGACAGTTGGGCTCCAGTGCTGCAGCTGCATTTGCCCAATATGGAGCCTGAATACAGAAGTCCTGCCAAATGTGAGCCAGCTCCAGCAGGTTGAAGCAGGGTGGCTCTGTGCTGCATGACTAGAGCCTGTGGTGCTGGAAAGCCTAACACAGGAGCATTTCTGGATAGCAACAGCCCAGACCATGCCCTGGCTCTGTGGTGGCCCTGGAACTCGAGGCAATAGCTGCAGTCCCAAATTTGGAAGAAGACAAAATAAAGTCACAGCCTTCATTCTTCAGGGTTGGGAATGAGGTAAGAAGGGAAGAAGAAGCAACCTTGACAGTGTGGAACAAGAAAAGAAGAGGCAGAAGTTGGTAAATCCACGTGTAAGGAGCAGATGACAACAGGGAGTTCTATAGCATCATTTCAGGGTACTATATATTTGGTAGCTCTTCTACTAATCTCCCTTACCCTAGGAGAGCGCGGTAAAACACAAAGCAGACATCTAGGGTTTGGGTCTGATAGTCTAGGCTGAGTCTACTAGAGACAAAGGCAAGGCTGTTAGGAATTAGTCAGGCTTCCTGGCTTTGCACTGAGCTGATTGGTGCTCAACTCTCACAGCACAGAGCTCCAGACACTCTGTTAATAGCTAAGCCCAAAGCATTTCATTTTGACTAATCGTCCAAGGTTCAGGGCTGATCCCAAAGTCCTTGGTCAGCAAATCTGGCTAGAAATGTCATGCGATTTGGCCTCCACCAGATTCCCAGAAATCTATGGGCTGGAAATGCCATGAGGATTAGGCAAAAGTGAAATCTTTCTCTTCGTTTATCTAGCTATATTTGTCCCTGCTCAGCAGAGCAAATGTGTTTGCTTTCCATATTTGCCCATCAGTTCCAGGCTTTTTTGTTACTGCTGCCAATTTTTGGCTACTTTAAAGCCTGACAAATCTTTCCTCTCTTCTGTACCATGTTACATTTGCTGGAAGCACTGATTATAATCCCTTTCCACCCTCATTCTTTGAAGAGTAACCTTCACTGTATGGATTTAGGAGGAGTGGCTTCAAGGCTACAGCAAGCCAGACAGAGCAATGCTTGAGAATAGAGATGCCTCCTAAAAATAATAAATTCCAATTCTGGCTGGTTTCCATGTCACTCTCTGATCTTTGGTCAGACTCTGCCACTTCACTCATTCTCAAAAGATGTAAATTTTTCTTATCTCTAGGATTTGTACTTTCGTGGTACTCTGTTGGGTGGATTGTGCACTAAACTCTTTGATTGCATAGTGTACATAGAGTGAGAGACACTTTCACAAATTCTATTCTAACCAGCCCTGTGGTGACACAGGGAGGAGAGTGGAGCAGAAACTGAGGAGGGTTCTGTTATGACTCAAGCCAGGGAGAGATGTCTTCTTCTCCACACAGTTGTGCCGGTGTGAGACCCTGTCCCCTAGCTATGTGACACTGACCTACCTACCAGAGTATACCACCTTTCCCTCTTTAGACCTGCTGATGGAGCAGGCTCACGTGAGCATGCTGTAGGAGGCTTCCTGCCAAATCATTTGGATCAGTTCATTCATCCATCCATCCATCCACCTGGTATTGCTTCAATTCAGGTTCACTCCTGGGATGTTTAATTGGCAGAATGTTTAATCTGGCAAGGTAGATGATGAGGATCTCCTGGGAATAGCAACATCTTCTACCAGCACAGCTGGATTTGTCCACAGCTGTGTAAACTTTGACTAGCTAAATCCAGCTAGTCAAAAATAGACTTTCAAATCAACCCCAGGCCCCTTGAGCTCAACTTGAGTGAAGTCTCCTTTATGTCACACAGCCCTTCAGATGCTGGGAAGAGTTCCAGCAGTTAAAAACTACTGAACATTCAACAAGGGAGGACAGGGTATCAGGCCTTATAAAGCTTCCAGTCTCAGTGCTCCCTTCTCCAAAAAGAACTAACATCTCTCTCAGAGCAATGTGAGTAAAAAGCATTAAAATGGTTGCAGTGCTTTAAGAGAGCTAATATGATCAAGACATGGTGAGTAAAGTTGATAAAAACAGATGCCCACACACAGATCAAAGATAAAGCAGAACTCTCAAAGGGCACGAACAAGTTATGTTATCAAACTCTCCTCAGCCTCTCCTGCAGTGGCTCCTTTAAGACCTCTGGATAAGTAAACGACTCTTTACAGCTAGAGGTAAGCAAGTTTATAAATTAATGGTCATTTCAATTGAATACCAGATTTCCCCCCCATATACAGTAACTAATGTCTTTGCAGTTGTCGGTCAATGTGCTGTGATGTGCAGTTCAAACAGGACAGCCAAGAAAGAGAGATGTTTCCCAGAGATACTGCTCATTACGCATACATGTGCATGCCCACGTTCCCACACAGACACAGATCCTGCCCTGGGATTGGATGGGCAAATAAACACTTTTTCAAGGGCATTTTCCAAATATAAGGATGAAGAAAAACTCAGAACAGGGAAAACACAGGGAAATAAAACTGTGCAGGCAGGTTTTCCCAGCTGTCAGCTTTTTCTCACTGATTAAAGGACAAAGTGGGTGAAAAGAAAAGAATATAAAATAATTTAGGAAATATCTTAAGTCTGAAGCTAAAGAGGTGTATTCAGAGGGAGAGTTATAAAACCCTTGTGAGGCAGGAGAATTAGTTCTGTAGCTTGCCAATCAAGACAGACAAAAGCCAGGTAGAGTGCAAATTATTGCCATGATCATTATCAGGGAGGGAAGAGCTGAGGAGAAATTAGAACCTGCACCTCCTCTGTGTTGTGAGTACAGCTCAGTCAGTCTTGATGTAGTCACCAGGAAGATGTCCATTCTTTTCAAGGGATGCTGAATCAGACTAACAGTAAAAAAAAACCCCATGCAGAGACTTGAAGGAACATGAACCACCCCAAGTAAAGCTCATCTGGAGCACATGCAGGGACAGCTGAAATTCCAGAGCCTTTTGTTAGAAAATGTCTACTGAAGGAGCAGGGGGCATTTAGTGGGAACTGGCTTTTTCACGGCAGTATTCACCCATTATTATGCCAAGGATGATTTCCTTTTATTCAGAAAATGAAAAAGGATCTAAGAAAAATGTTGATGAAAAGAAAAAAAAAAAGTAATTGAAATATTTTCCACTGGAAATAAAGGAATAGAGCCATTTGCCCACTGGCAGTCAGTGTTCACTCATCCCACTCAAAGTAACCCTCCACATCCCACCTGATGTCTCTTTCCCTTAACTGGAGACTGTCCGCCCAGAGTTGCAGTGCAACTCAACCCCCTGCCCGAGATCATATGGAGAGCAACCCAGTCTTTCCAGCCTGCCCCAGTTCCCCAGGTATTTTGGCACAATTTCACTGACACGGGCCTTTTCACTTGTAGAGGCACTCAGAGCTGGAAAAACTTGAGATGTTTGAGGTCAGAACCAAGCATGTCAGCAAAGCTGAGCTGAAAGGAATCTTGCACAATGTCTGTGTTCTCTGTGCCAGGAAGCAGTTAGTCCTAATACCCCTCCAGCTCATTAGCATCAAATAGACTTACAAGAAAAAAAAAAAAAAAAAAAGAAAAAAAGAAAGAAAGAAGCTGGCTGTCCTTATTCCTACAGATCAGTTGGCTTCTGTATATACATATCCCCTTTTCTCCTTGTAATGGAATATTGGAGTATCCCCCTTGCAACTAAATGCCATTGCCACTGACAAGGGTATCTCTTGCACTGCCCAATTGCCGTGAGCTATGGAAACCTTGCCTTCTACTGGGCCTGCAGAGCTCCTTTAACACTCACCCCATCAGCTTCTCAAGTGCAGCTGGTGTGTTTCTCAAGAGCCAGACTGGGCTGATCCCATTCTCTGGAAAAGGACACACATTGTTGCTCAGCAATGGGTGTGCTGGGAAGAAATTCTAGCTGTGGCAAGATTTCAGCAAGCAGTTGCAGTCTGCTGAATTCAGTTGGCTATAGCCAAGCCTCATGTGGGTTCCTGGTGACTCTTCAGACAATCACAGTCCCCAGTGCTGACTGCACCTAGACACTTACCCATTTTCACAGGACATTCAGCTCTTTCTTTGCCTTGAGGTCTGTCAGTGGGCATTACACTCAGTGTGTACCCTGTTCTTTCTGGTTCAAAAAACTATACTGAACCTCAAGTGAGAGCATCTTGTACAGCAGATTGGCTGCGTTCAGCTCTGTGCACATACAGATGCCGAAATGGTAAAGAGTTCTGGCTGGTAGATCAGAAATCCTGCTATGGGGCATGTTCTCTGGTGTGATACACCCTAGAACAGCCATCTACACTTTAAGTGTCAGGCTGGCACATGGCGATATACTAGGTTGTTATAACCACTCTCTCTATAAAATGCAAAGAGTGGCACAGTAAAAAGCAGCATTTGCAAAGTTATTGTCAAGCTCTCTGAAGTGCTGACTCACTTTCTCCTGCATGAACTTACTATCTCCCCTAGCAGTCCTCAGCTTTCTTTATGCACTCTACACACTCAGTGAGACATTACAAAGTTCATAATAATGTGCTTAAAGACTCTCGCCAGATTTTCAACCAGTTTAAGTCACTGTATGTGATAGACACTAGCTGCGTGTAACACTGCATGCTGCCTGGTCACGGACTCCACTGACTCAGAGCAGGGTTCTCACCCAGCAATACACGTAACATTTTAAAAGACTTCTTGATTGCTATAATTTTCGGTATCAAAGTATTCTTACTGAATGCAAATGGTATTTTCAACTTCCACCAAGCTCAAAAAGAGTTTCAACCATTTTGTTTTGTTCATACAGATTTATTGAAACCCTATAAATAATCAGTACCTTCTTGCAGCTTCAGACAATGTAGAAACCCATCCCAGCTGCTTCCTACCCAAATTACTCATTCAGACCCTTTTATATGCTGAGCTGACTCTTGCAACGTAACTCTAAGCATGTGAAGTTCAGCGGGTAAACAATTATGAGAAGTTCAAGTTGGATTTAATGAGAACTACATCATGTAGAAATCTAGGGAAATCAAGCTTTTCACAGATTTTGAAAAGTTGTATGGATAGGGAAATTTTGTTGTTTGTTTGAGTCCAAGCCTGACAAGAAAAAGGGAAAGGGACAGACAGTTGTTTAGTTAAACTCTGCACTGCAGCCTGTGTCTGGGTTGCCTGAGCAAAAGAGAGTAACCAAAGAGTCCTTGTACTGCCCAAAGCTGTGAATTCTCTCCAGTACCAGATGGGACTTAATTCAGTCCATGGAGTGGTGAAAAGATTCCAATGCTGTTCTTTGCAGGAAAAATGAAACCCTTTCAACTGGCTAGTCACAGCCTCTGGGCACTTATGATTTTGTTTTCTTTATTACTTTGCTATGAGTTAGCAGAATTTTCCTTCACCACTCTTTTGCATTTTCTACATGACACACATTAAAGCCAGGTTGACCGATACACAAAACCCTTGAGAGCTCTCTGGGCTAGTTGCAGACACAAGGGTGATATGAAGACTGCTGCAGCAGCTCAGTTATTCCTTCCTGACACTTCATATCCATGGCACCCATCTGTGCTCAGAGTCAAGCAGTTTTTTCCTGAGCCTTCATACCAAGATCAGAGTTTTAGGAAATGAAACCAAGTATAATAATAATTCTATTCATTAAGGCTAAGGCTTGTAATGGTACTTAGCCATGAAAAGATGCAGCCAGTGGGATTTTCAAATTGCCTAAGTAGATTACATATCTAATTCCCATTGACAGCCAATGGGAATTAGGTCCCAAACTCCCTTAGGCACTTTTATAAATCCTATTAGGTGTCTGTCTGCATCTTTGTATGCTTAAATAACTTTGTAAACCTGGGCAAGGGTGTGCTCCCGTCCTCCTAAGGTTGCTTTTCAGGGTCTTGGTAACGGAACACAGCCAGACCTTCTAGCTTATCTTGCCGATCTCAAGATTTGGAGTATGAAGTACAAATCAGGTGATTCTTTGCTACCTTTGGAACCTCTGACGTTAGAGCAATAGATCTGCTGAGGTGTGTTCAGAGGTTGCTCGCTAGTGTTGACTCATTGCTGCTAGAGCAGCTCTTTTATAATCAGCTGCCCATCCCCTCAGCACTGCTAGAACAGGTCAGGGAGCCCAGAGCAGAGCCAGAAAGCTCAAGCCTCATGGTGTTGAACCTAAACATTTAGAAGTGCTTTCTCTTTATTTCATGCTGCCATAAACATAGATACAGTAGATTACAACGAAGATGTAGTTCACTTGAATTTTGCTGTGGGCACAGCTGGTTTGTGTGCTTCTGGCTGAAGGACATGTGGAATATGTGCAGGCTACTAATCGGACTAAGCTGATTCCCAGGAAGCACAATGGTGCAATTTTTAGAAGATCACAGCCATGTTTATTCTAAGTCTTTGAGAATGCATCTTTTGCTGAAATGGCTTTGCACAACGTGAAACTAAGCAGGCTGAAGTGAAAGCAAACATTCCCCTCCTCTGAAAGGCTCCAGTGCAATCACAACAATACCAGTTGAACCCTACTATAAGCTAGAGTAGCCCTGGTGACTATTTAGAAAATAATTAACTGAACTTTACATGACATTCAGATGTTTCTTGGCTCAAATACCACTCTATTCCTCTGCTGAATTCTAGGGATTCTGCAAACAATGAAAAATATTTGCTTAATGGTAGACTTGCATACTATGTTCTTGTTGTGCTGAGTCACTGTATCTATGAAGACAAATGCTGAAAAGAATGTTAGATAAAAACTTTGCTAGATAGACTTTGTGTGTGATGAAGATTTGTCATAAATATGAAGCAAATAGGGAGTGCTTTTATGAAAATGTTACTGGGTGTGAAGGCAGTTTTTTCAGTTCCCCAAGAAGATTCTTCAAAGAGTGTGGAATTTTTCTTTTGTTGAGATAAAATTGATAATGTAATTGCTAGAAATGTTAAACAATATTTGGCTCTGATTATATCAATAAGTGAAGAGTAGGCTTGAGAGCAGTCTTAAGCTTTTGCCCCCCTGCATTTCCATTTGCTTTGCAGGCTATGGATTGAGATCAAAGTACTCACATAATGCTTCAGAATATTCAAGTTCTGGACACCTATTGCTAAAATAAGAATTATATCCAGTAGCCTGTTCATATCCACTCACAACGTATGAATAAAAGCATCCTAAACAGTTTTCTCCAGCTCTCAGTTCTAAGGCTGGCATGGTGCAGACCTGGTGGTTGATGTTTGATCCTTCATCACCGTTGCTTGACTTGATAGTGCCTGATAACTCTTGTCTTGAGAGTGGGCTCAAACTTATTTCAGGGTGACAGTGTAAACGGATGTCCTACATTTTCCCCTGAAAGTCTGAATAAGGAGAAACTTGTTGCTTGGCAGCCCAGAGAACATTCCAAGACCAAACTGCCAGCTTGTAAAGAGAAACGGAAAGAGAAAGAGAAAGGCAGACACATTATGAAAAAAGCTTCGTGACAAAAATGGGAGTAAAAAAGAAATAAAGAAAAAAAGAGTACAGCTTAGTCCCCAGAACATTTTTCCTTTTATTGACGGGTGGAAGGGCAGATGTCTGTGTACATGTCCAGATGTGTGTGTACACAGTACTGAATCCAGAATTTCATATATCTGAGGGAAACTGCATTCCGAATTTTGATGAAAAACGGAGTATTAATTTATTCTAGAGAACAACATCTAAAAAGCACCATGACTGGTCTATGAAAACAGACAGACACAGCAGAGAACTAGGTGGCTGGTAAAAGAAGCAAAGGTTTCAAATTTGGCTCTAGCAACTGAGTGGACTTATGAAACACTTGCACCTAATATCCATGTTCTTAAAAGCATCTGTTGCCAGCCACTGTTGCCTGTTTTTCACAAACAACAGTTGCAGTGTTTCAGTTTCAGAAAGATGTTTTTGTTATGAAGGAAATATGTGTGCAGGTGCATCCTAAAACAAATGGCTTAGATGCCATCAGTGGGGCTGGCTTTCATTTATGAACCAGAAAACAAAAATGACCCAAAATAGAACTTTCACTAAGAAGGATTTATTCATGGTCATAACTGTGGCCATACTGAAATCAAGAAGCTGGCAAATAAAAAGTACACAGATTGTGCAAAGGATAATGTAATCTCAAAAGAAGAGAGATGGCGCCTAGCAAATATTGGTATGGAAAGATAAACTCTGAACAGCAGCTGCACAGTAGACACTTCCTCACTCAAAATGGAAGACTGTCCTAATGATTTACAGCTTGCAGGCTTCTTACTTAATGGAGCCTTGACTGGGACTTTCTGGGCTAAACCATTTAACACAATCCTTTTAGCATTAAATAGCTCCTACTGCCAGTATCAAAAAAATATCTCCAAACACAAAAGCATCCTTCATATGTACTAAATACAAACTGCAACTGAAAAAGCCAAGTCGGATGTCTCCTCAGAAGGATTTGAGAAATCCTTTTGAATGCCTTGTGCAGGATGTGTTTGTGCTCCAGAACAGCTCAGAATGGCTCAGCACTGCTAACCAGCTAGTTGAGGAGCCAAGCAGGTTTGCAGGGAAGTACACGTCACTTATAGCAGGTACTCAGTGGCAAAGAGCTAAATAGTTTTTGAAAGATCTGATTACTGAACAGTTTCCTTTTATTGGCCATGTGCTTTCTCCATGGATGGATTCATTGGATGTGCAACAATAATTGAGCTTCATCCCATGAGTGAAGTCCATTTGGTGACTTAAGTGCAGTCACTTGTCAGGATGGATTTTTCCACAAAAGTATGTTTTTCAAGTTTGCATGTCTTTTGTCAATATGTCGGCTCTCCAAGGGACAGCATGTCAACTTCCTACACTCTTACATTTGACTGGTACTGAAAATCCGTCTGCTATGGTTCTCTGAAACCTGTTTGACGGGGAAGGCTTTCTGACAACTCCTACCTCTCCAGAGCTCTTACCTCTTTGTTTTTGTTGTGGGGGTTTTTTCCCTCTTCCCAATAACAGAATATTTTATTCAGCTAGCAGCACTTATACTCTCTTTTTTTGTTCCTGTCTTCCAAAACAGCAAGCACTTCCCAAACTGATGAACTCTAATGAACAAACATGTCGAAGCTTAAGGGCTGCTAATATCTTCTCTCTCAACTCAGCCCCCAGCCTTCATCCAAAGGTAAGCACTCTGTTCATCACACAGCAGGAGACAGTAAATAAAAGCCACACCAATAGGAACAAGAGAGGAACTGAAACTATTGCAAATTGATATAGCAGTAGAACAACTGGTACAAAATTAACCAGGCCAGTGCATTACAGTCTTGTGCAACATACTTGTTTTACTGGGTGGTACTGCATGCAAGGCAAAATTTTACATCTGTCTGGCAATTATTCCAGAAGGAGAAGACAGGCAGTTGGAAATGAGCATCATTGTGTTCCCCAAGCCTCAAGATCAGTGAAGGAGTAGATGGTAGCTCTCACTTTCTTTGTCAGGATCTAAGAATTGAGGGTCCCAGACACAGTAAATTCAATACTGAATGAACTGTCAAGAACCTGACAGAAGAACTTTGGAACTGGAGATTGTAAATCTATCTCTTTAATTCCCTGTCTTTTACCTGATGGCGGCCAGTACCACATAATCCTGAGAAAGAAGCTGTAGTAAATGACTGTGGATAAGGTTACTCAATGCTGCAAGAAAATGTCCACTTAAATCACAGTGGATCAAAGCTGGTTCTTCTAGACAGCACAAGAAATACATGCAGTTAATTTATGGTATTTTCTTCTGTCTGACATTCCTCTCAACTTGACAGTAATCCTCATCAGTTTCACCTTTGAAATTGATTTTGCTCTTTCAACTTTCCTTTCAATTCATTAAAACCTCAGTAGCTTTTATGCTGGTGATGGTGTTTGCAGTTTGCTTTTGTAAAATACCAGTCAACAGAAGATTTTAAAGTCTTGTTTTTGTAAAACAACAGGAACCAAAACAACTACAGTCCATGCAAGAAACTGAAAAAGAAAAGAAGGATGAGGAAGTAAAAGTCACTAAATCACCATTTCTGCCCCCTAACAGAAGTTGCTCAGGGAACCCCTCATTACAAGACTTGCATTTGCACTGTTTTCCTGCTGATGCATATAAATTATTATGTGAACTGATAGAGAGAAACGAATTAAACAGCTCTTTATTAGTATTATTTGAATGTAGAAAAATCAGCAGCGCTTTCTTCCATTCTTTTCTTTGGAAAAAGGTCTAATTAAAAATTGTGGTGGGGGAAAAAAAAAGCACAGCATGTTAGAGCATTGTCTCCCACTTTGAGATACAGAGCCAGTTTCTCTGACTAAAACTGGCTGGATAATTCCAGGCTGGAGAGTCCCAGCCTGCCAGTCTGTGAAAATGTCTCCATCTACTGTATTTCAGTCCAAGTCCAGCTAAACATTCTGAAAAAGTAACTGAAAGACCATCTTGTGAAGTGTTGCCATGGCAGTTTTAACTTCCAGCCAAATAAAAATGAGACTAATTTTTGGCGGTTGAAACACTGCTTTCGTATCTCCCTATTTTTTATTTATTAGCTTGCATCCATGAAATTATGTATGTATGACCTTTAAGAGAAAAAGTTGCAGTGATTTCATTGACCATGTTTTACTGGCTTACCAAACAGCACTTGCCCTGGACCACAGCTTGAAGATCACTTTGACTTGCCACTTCTTTCACCTGTTTAGGGGGATATTTTGTAGTGTCAAGAAGGAAGCATGACTACAACTCTCTCCTCTCATTGTTTACAGCTGATGGAAACCTGTAGAAGGGCTTTATCTGGTGGGACTTGTAAGACATTTGTGATACTAGTTAATGCATATGAGAATAGCCAGACCAAAGAGAAACAAGGCCTTCGGTGAGCAAGAAAGGAGATCTGTTTTCCTACAGTTTTGTGTCTCATGGTTGGATTCTTCTGTGTGTAAGAATGTCCAAACTCCCTCAGAAGCAGGAACACTGGTATGTGCTCTCCAAAGGGATTCCTAGCTATCCATTTGAACTCCTACTACAGCTTTTCTACTCCTGCTACATGCTTACAGGAGCATCCATCTGGTATCTTTCTCATACAGCTGTGCATTTTCACAAAAGGTAACTTCACATCCTTAAGTTTGCCACCTCTGCATCTAATTTGTTTGAAATTGTCCCAACAGTAATTGTGAGGGGCCTGAGAGAGACAACTACAGAGATGGCAAGATCTCCTAAGCCTTGTTTCCTTAGGAAATCAGGCAAACAAGACCTTTCTGGCTTGGGATCTGGCACAAAGCTGAGTAACTTGGACTGCAGTCAAACTGACAACGTAACAAATGGGAACACTTACAGGCTGCAACCATACTCGGGAATTCTGACCTCACTGGTCTGGCATGTGCTTCTGGTTCAGCCCTGTTCTGCTACCAGTTTTCTAACTCTGGCCACTGTCACAGGAATTTTGGAACTTGAAACCCAGACTGCTAACCAAGACAAAACTGTCAAGGGCTGACTGTTACAAAAAGCAGACAGTGGCCTGTCCTTTCCTCCTCCTCCTGTATAGTTTAAATGCTAGAGAGAGATGGATTGTTGTCGGTGGACAAAAGAACTTAACGGAACAGCTGCATAATAGCAAATAACAGCAGCAATCTAGATTCTTAGAATATACCAGAGCTAAAACAAAAGACTGAGGAATCTGGATATGAGTTTCTGTGAGAAGAATAAAGATCATGCGTGATTCCTTGAGAGAATTCCACTCTGAAGATCAGTTCTCAAATACAACCTCCTAAATTTCCCTTGGAAAGTACAACAGCCATGTAAAGGAGGTGTCTAAGGGCGTGACAGATAGCTGTGATATCAGGACATAATTCAAAGGAGGTTTCCCCATATTTTACATTTCTAACAGCAGGAACATTTTAAAAACCATGGCACCAAAGCCTCCCCAAGAAATGCGTCAAATAATGCCGCGTTATCAGCCTGAGGGAAAGCTCAGAACATCTAATATCAGCCATTAGTTGGCAATCCCCTAACCCCACATTTTCACCCTAATTTGGAGCCATGCGCACACTGACAATTGGTGATGTGGGAGAAAATAAGAAACCAAAAAAACCCCAAGTAGCTCTGTAAAAAGCGGAAATAAGGAAGACTGCTTCCCTCGAGACATTTGTCTCACAGTTGACTGGTTTGATAAATGGCAATATTTTGGCAGTGGGAATTCACCCCTTTCTAGACATCAGGGAATCCACAACAAAGAGCAACTTTGTGAATGCCCTAGGCACAGAAAAAGCCAGAATTTACTGCTTACTGGACAATGGAGAACCCTGAGAAGAAAACCTTGACCTTAAATGCTTTCCATTAAAGGCTGAGCTCAGCTTGCACTACTTTTTCAGGACCAGTAACAATAAGGTCTCTCCTATTCTGTCATTTATTTCAGGGAAACTTGTAAGAATTTTGCATAAATTTGTAATTCACTTTGAGAACTAACCACCTCATCTAAGTGAAATGGTTCAACTGTTTCAAAAGACTGTGAGGAGACAGAGTGAAATCCACAGTCTGCCCACAGTATGGAACCAACCTTCATTTCTTCAGGCTAGAAAATAAAGCAGCACTAGGGCTGTGATTCTGTGATTCTGTAAATGAGTGTAAAACCTCAGCGGAGGGGAAAGGAGGGCACTGTTGCCAGGGATAAAGTTGGACCAGCATAGGTCACTGCCCGAGTCTCCTTTTCACTCCACAATTTCCCCAGGGAGTATTCACTGCCAATATTCCCTGTTACTACCAGCACCTCAAGATTCTCTTTTCCTTATATGAGTATGATACGGGCTCAGGGGATGAGTGGTGGAAGCTTTATAGGCATTTTTATGACCATGGCAGCAACTCGAGGGTTTTACCTTTTTTAACAGAGGCAGAGCCATTCTGTGGCAGAGCAGGAAGATAGTTTCTGAAACAGCCAGCCTAGCGACACCGACCTTTGTTTGTAATCTGGTGTTTGTGTGTATGGGGTGAAAGAAAGGTTTGGATTTGGAGAAGCTGAAATTGTTCAGAAAAGCCTGGGATGCTACCCAGCCTACAAACACAGAACATTATTTCAGTGTTACTTCTGCCCTATTGACTAATTCTTAAAACAAATAGACTTCATGAAACTCAGGCTTCAGCTGTGTAAGTGGGTTAGAAGTGGAGCTTTTTGAAATAATGAAAACAAACACTGCTTTAAATGAGAATTTTGGCTCAGTCTGTGCCACTGCCTCCCTCCCCTGCTGCAGTATGGTATTCCTTTACATTCTTCTCTTTTTCCCTACATTTTAATTGTAAATTAATCACTGACTTGGGCGTCTCTCTACAGTGCATTAATATGGTTGATATTAACAACAATATTGCTCTCTAGGCATTTGGAATGTGCAAGACTTTTTGCGCACTAAATGGCCCATATTAACTTCTGGAATAGCCAGGTGCAAACTCTATTGCAGTGTTCAAATTAGTTCAATTTCTCTAACTGCTTTTCCTGTAATTGATGGCTCAAATTATAATAAAGTACAGTTCCTCTGCATGATATATGTTACAACTACTACCTGGTATACTGAATATTGCATTGCTTTGAAACTGCATTACCCTCTACCTACACCGATCAGATCTTTCTTTTAAAGGAACTACTTATGAACCAGAAAGTGTCTTCACATCATTCAGAAATTATACATATGCTCATGCACTTTATCAGTAGCTGACAGAATGGGGATGGTAAAATTACTGTCAGTCATGTTGCATTCAATCTCACATAAAGACCTGCTTTTTACTATACCTTAAAATTGACAATAAATGCCAGTCGTCTTTCCTTGCCCCATTACTGCATCTTTGCAGAGCTAGTAATGCTTAAAAGATACGCACCTTCATCTTAACTGCTTTTAAATTCTAGCTTCATTCTCTCTTTCTTCCGCGTACACTCTTATTCTCCTATGCCTGCATCTAAAATACTCTTTACTATTCTCTTTTTCTGAAGCGTATGATTACAGTGGGTCTACTTTTTTTTTCCAGTGGAAACAAAGATTTGTAAAAAACAAACAAACAAACCAACCAAATCCTGATGGCTTATCGACCCCTAACTGCTTCTGTTCAAATGTCATCCCTGATGGAAAAATAGGGAGGAATGGGTGGATTTGACCCTGGGGGTATGTGCATCTTGAGGTGTGGGTAGACTCTGGGCCCTGGAAACTGCCTCTTGCAGGCCATCATGAACTGGCAGGTCTGTTCCAGCACTCGGAATGCTGGGAGCTGCCTGCAGCTGCTCAAGAAAACCAGTACTAACAAGAACATCAATTTCATTGCACCACAGCAGAATCTGGGGAACTTGCAGTTCATCAGAAATGAATTTAGAAACTTGATTTTGATCCAATATGGACTAAAGCCAGATTTTAAAAAAACAACATTTCTAACAAATCTGCAAGCTCCATTTATAATACTTTACATTATTTCTTCTTTAAACAGATACTATTAATGTCATCTTCTACTCCTGACGACCAATATCCTCGGTTTATTAACAGAAAAAAAATGAAGGTCAGATATCAAAGACCAAGAGACCTCACTCAGCATTCTTTGCCAGGTGATCTCCCTCCTCCCAGACCATGATGAAAAGGGACATAGCAATATGCCTGACATTTGTGGGGACAGCAAAACTGGTGCTGAGTTCAATTAAACACCAAGCACAGCCACCATAGATGTTGTGCTGCAGATTAAAATATCACCTCAGTGTTCAGCAGCATTCCAAAAGGCAAACTGTGTTAAGAACTCTAATGAAGGGAATTGAGCAAAACCCCATAAGTCTCACTAGGCCATTCTGTGTCATCACTACTGCATGCAGTGCTGCTTTTTCCTCTTTAGTTTCAAAAACAGTAGAGTAGAATTGGAAAGGTATGGCACAAAGAGAAACCAAGTATCCTTCGAGTCTTAGGCACAGTGAAGAAAACAGCGTAGTAAGTCAGAACTGACAAGGAAAGGAGCAGTAGCGAACTGTTACATACTAATTCTCATCCTACTTGAACTGGTAATGCTATTCAGCAGCCGATTTAAGACACAAAATGAACTGTTTTTTCACACAGCGGTTATAACACTGAATTCATTGCCACAAGGTGTTGGGTAGCTAATCTAAAAGGATTCAGACAGCAACCAAATCAATAAAACCAAAGTCTATCCAGTGCTCCTAACCAGAAAGCTTTAGCACCAATATTCAGGAACCAAGTGCCTAAGCCACAGAAAACTGAAAATGGGAAAGAGGTACCTGGGGATTGATCCATCCACATTCATCAGTTCTTACATTCTTTACATGAACATCTAAGACTTACTATTGTTAGTGA
This sequence comes from Eurystomus gularis, assembly GCA_013400335.1. Taxonomy (NCBI): domain Eukaryota; kingdom Metazoa; phylum Chordata; class Aves; order Coraciiformes; family Coraciidae; genus Eurystomus; species Eurystomus gularis. The sequence continues at coordinate 269,748 of VZZY01002065.1, read as the reverse complement.
GAGGATCCTGGATTTGGTGATCCGTTTAGGATGTTCTTATATCCAAGTAGATTTCACTGAGATGTTCAGGACACAAGCCATGAAAGTACCTATGTAAGAAGACATAATGGGATGTTAGGAAATGGGCAGGTGATCAGCTGTTTAGCTTTCCTGAATAGCTCAAAGAACCAACAACTTTTAAAAGAGAAGGCTGTTATTTGATCAGTAAGTGCAGTTGCAATTGTCTTTCTCATGCCTTTTTTTTTGCCTGCCTTGACTAAACAATCAAAGGGCAAAAGGTTTACAGATACAGGTTGCTTTGGGTAAAAGTTTACAGGTGTGTATTGTCTTTAGGCAAAATAAGTTGATTTATGACACAAGCACACAAACAAGAAATATACATCAAGAATATATTAAGGACTAACTATAATACCCAGGCACTCTGTTCATGTTCTGTGATGTGCATAGAAATAGCCACAGAGTTCCACTTCTCTTGAGATGAAAATCCTCCATCATGACTGGTCATTCAAAACTCGCAGTATAAACAAGTTGCTAGAGAACAAAAGTAAACTTATGTAGTGAAACTGACAATCCTGATTATAACATCTCTTCACTGACTTCACTGTTTTCTTTATACCCAGGGAGCTGTGATCAATAACCTTGCACAGGCAATATTTGAAGATGGTCTTGCAATGCTTGTTGCCAAGTATGTCAGAAGAGTTAATATCCTCCTTGAGGCAGCTTTAATGTATGTGACTGTTCCCTGGCTTTTTGTCAATTGACATGGTCTTTCTTGAGAAGTGGAGACAAGGTTCCTGCGTGTGCTGTGCCCCGATGGCCTGTGCTCCCTTAGTGCACGTGCTCCACCCTTTCATCTGCTTTCTGTGTTGCACTTCTTGCAGAAACCCTGGTCTCGGCCTGCTGGAAGATTCCAGAAAGTCCACCTAAAATTCCCAGCAGTCCTTACACCATGATCAGCAAACAAGCAGTCATGAAGACAGAATGCTGCTCTTAAGGGAGTTCCTTGCACTAAAAGCAGGGTATAAAAAACCATATTCTAGTCAGAGATGAGTTTTACACCTGTGTTTTGTGCTTTAACCAGCTATTTGCACAGGCCTTTCTCTCTCCTGTGCCTTGCCTGGCTGCGGGTCAGGCAGTTCAGCACAGGCTCGCCGCTGCAGTGGTGTGGGGGTGGCTCAGAGCCGGGCTGTACTTCCCCCCACGCCAGCAGACGCGCGAAGCCTCCGTTCCACGCAGCGGGAGGGGGCGCAGGGAGCCCCCGCCCCTCAGGCAGCGCGCGGCACTACCGCTCCCAGCGGGCCTTGCGCGCAGAGGCCGCGCCCCGCCCCGGGGACTAACACTCCCAGCAGGCTCCGCGGCCAGCGCTCGGCTCCCAG
>VZZY01002065.1:188244-268197 GCA_013400335.1 Eurystomus gularis | reverse complement strand
TCGTGGCCTCTCAGCCGGGCCCGTGCTCCCCCCGCGCCCCTCACAACATGGCCGCTGCCCCTCCCCCTGCTGAGGTGGCTGCTTCACACCCGCTCCGTGCTCTGTAGACCCCCTTCTCCGCTCCCCCTTCTCGTCTCCGTCCTTGCCACCCGAGTGACCGCCTGGTGTGGCCCCCTGCTTGTCCTCCCGGCACGGCTTTGGCTCCTCCGACAGGCAAGGGCAGCTTTCCAGGTAGTCTGTGGCATTTCCATTATGGCTGGCTGCTTTCCCGCCCCTCTTGAGCTTATCTGGGCCCTTCCAGCTCTTGGAGAGCTGCCCTTCTTCTTGGGTACCCCCTTCTCTGCCAGGGTCCCGGGGACTATGCGCCCATTTTGGTACATGAGTCCTTAGAATCTGTCTCTGATGGCTTGGCTCCTGCCATGGCCCGTAGGCCCCTTGGGAAGAAACACACAAGTCACTCTAAGAAGGAGGGGAGTAAAAAACCACCTGTACAGCAGAAAATTTTCAGAGTGTTTTCAAAGTCACCACATGCTCTCTAAGTGTTTTTCTCCTTCCCTAAGGACAGATCCCTACTGTGATTGCCATTGACTTGCCACCTCTGGGCCTTTCAGAGGTGAAACATGGTAGAGCAGTGAAATGCCCTATCCCACCCCTTAAACATTTAAATAGCTCATATATTTGCCACTTCACTTCCTTGACTAGAGCCTCCTCCCACTGCAAACTTGTCTGTGGTCTTGGTTATCATGATCACTGTGTTGCAGCTGGAGAACGTGGTGTTAGCGTTGTGTTTCTCAGCCAATCCTTTATTTTTTGATAAAAATTTGATACGGTGGCGACGTTAACAAAGATTGCTTTGCTTCCTTAAACAATAAATCTTTAGAGGCAAACTTGGAGCACTTTTCCATGAATTGTGAACTATTCAGTGGAGTAACTGGGTGAACCTCTGTAGATTAGTATATACCAAAAGAGATTATGTGAACTAATAGTTGTATCTCGCCTTAGAAATCAAACAGCGAGTCTTTTAAAATTGAGGTTCCATTTTGAACATTTCGTTTTGCCAAACAGTTCTTAAACTGGCCTGCTTTGTATATTGGCTTAAAGACAGCAAACTGAAGAGAAATGGCAGCTTGTTCATGACAATTAAGTATTTTGTTTATGGTGCTGTATACCAGACTGAGACTTTTCTAGGCCGAGAATCTGATGATATTTAAAAACCACTGTAAATAACACTTCTCCTGAGGAGCTTGTTTGCTTTTTTTAACAGTCTCTTGCATGCAAAGACTTCCCTTTCAAAAGTAGTTTCAATAATGTTAAAAATGAGGTATTTAGCAGGACAGTCCAAATAGGCCTGTCTCCAGTTCCAGGAAATTAAGTTTTTTCTAAGTTCTGCCTGTATACTTTTATTTGTGTAGGATTAATGATCACTAAAGCATTGTAACGCTGTCACCATTGTTAAAATGTTTACCTTTAAGGGTATTCCATAAGTTAAGCCAAACAATACATCAAAATCTGGTCTGGAAAATACATTCAATCTCCAAAACAGGTGCAAGACATTTCAAATAATCAAAAATGTTTTTTCAATAAACTTCAGTTTGCAAATAACATTATCCAACTAAAGCAGACTGTATATTTTAAAAAAACTGTAAGAGCAGGGGGGAAGTGGAGCTTACAGAGTAAAACGCATTTAGAGACATCAAAATCAATAGTCCCATTGTGTGTGGTGCCGATTTGTCATAATGTCTTCTGTCTTAAGGCCATGACTTACAAAATTCTCTGCAGAAGAAGCTAAGTGATATTATCTGCCTCATAAATAACAGGTGATGCTGTGGCAGGAACATACTGAACTTCAGCAAGAAACTTTCTTTCCTTAAAGGAATATGATTATTTGGGGATTTTGAAAATGGGCAAGTAGCTTGAAATTTTACTAGGTCAAACTTTGATACCTTTGAAGTTGTTACCGCTGCATCTTGGTTCCTTATTCAGCTGATACTTATCATCCTAGATTTTTCACTTACTCATCTGTGCTTTTATATCCTTATTTTGGCTTCAGGTGGCTGAGAGCTTGGTTAGCTCAGATGTTTCAAGGTAGAGGCCGTTAATTAAACAATTTTCAGACTTTTTTTGGTAGCTGTGTGTGAAAGTCTGTTAGCACTGATGCATAGTTAAGTTACTATTAATTATCTTTTCCAATGTCTGTGGGCTACTTAAAGGCAAAAAGACTAAATATGGTAATGTATTAAAATTCTTCAAAGTTTTAGAATCTAAAAATAAGTTAACAACTGCAAAATGCACTGGAAAAATTAAGGTTTGCATTTAGCATTTATTGAAGTATTTGGTATTTGTTTTCTTCAGTGTGACAGAAATTGAGCAATCAAGTTCATTATGTCAGTTCTGCTTTGTAGTTCTCTTCAGACTAGAATCACCTCAGTCTGTATCGTAGCAATTTGTAGTAACTGAAAAGTATGCGTCTGTATACTTTTGTGCATAAGAGGTATTTTTGATACTGAGTGGTGGTCCTATCCTACATGAAATTTAAGAAGACTGTGTGATAAAGTCTTGGATTTAGACTGTTCTAAGATTTTACAAGATACTTTGGTAAATGTCTTGTTCTCCCTGCTTGTTCTTAGTTGCTAATATAACTCCCCCCTCCCCTGCTTAAGTGCCTTAATTAGTTATGATCAAACAGTAATACCTTGTTTCTAACTGGGTATTGTGAATAAATTTGAGGCTTGAACCCAATAATGAATAAAGCCTGTCTGTGTGTAGGAAAATTTGTGTGAACTAAGCTTTATTCTTGAGGTTTCTAAATAAATGTCAGACTTCTTCCACACTCTGGTTTCTTCCCAGGTACTGCAGTGTGTGCAAGAGTTCTGCAGATGCATGGAACTGAATTTGTTGAGTTTGTTTAGCTTTTAGTTTAGTGGGTGTAGGTCTACATTTTCTTATTTCTTCTGAAATAAATTTCACATTATTATGTGATTAAAATAACTTCAGAAGGCAGCTTTTCACTTTGTTTTTAGATGTTCACTTGTATGGGTTCTTTTTCCTCGGTAGGTCAAAGCTGAATTGGAAAGTAAACAAGAGAATAAATAAAATATTAAAAATAAATGCAGCCCTCTGTGTTCAGCTTGTTTGGTCTACAACAGTAAACTCAGTTGAAATGGAAGAGGTTTCTGACAGCTTAAGTCCAGGGTGGTGCTTGATGCAAACTTAGTGAGTCAGGTGGCAGTTCTGAGTCACTCCTGAAGTAATGTAGTAGACCTTCTGTTAGATTCTGTTTTGTCATAGACTTAGGTTAGGTCTCTGGTAGAAATTTTTAGCCTAAGCATTATATGCAAGAAGTGATGAATTTTTCTGCCCTAACGTGCTGCATACCAACACTTTAACATGACAGAACACAGAGGCACGCATTACATACCTCAGATAGCCGGTGGGAGTGTGAGCTCTAAGAGCATTAGGCAGGTGGGAAGTGTGCTGGTCACCAGCTATCCCACTGCTCTGTTGCACAATGGGTCTTGCAGCTTTGTCTCTGCGTGACATGGTGACAGTAGTCTCAGATGTGCCCAGCTCCCATAGCAGGGGGTTCAGGTTATCCCATGTGAAATAGCCCCATAATTGTGATGAAACTTGAGGGTAAGGGTTGCATTTGAACTGCTTGTGAGCTGCGTGAGACTAAGGGTCTGCAAGCTGGCCAGTGCTGCATAGAAGCAGCTTATAAGAGAAATGTAATATTTTTATTGATATGGGTGCATCTGTACTTTGATAATCAACCCATCAAAGGCTCCAGTCAAGTATCTCTCTACTGTATGATAATAGAACTGGCAAAAGGTATTGTACCCTGAGAAACAGTTCTGGAGTCCTGGCTGAGGACATCTAGAGTATTATGCAACTTGGTAACTTCCTATTTTAATCTTACTAGGCAAGTATATGCTGTGCTTTGTGTTCCCTGTGAAATTTCTAGGGGAGTTCTACAAAGAAAACCCCATGGCTTTTTCAAAAGAAAACAAGGCCTCCTAAGAAACCCACTGAAACAATTTTTAGCCTGGCAGAAGCAGGAAGGTATTAGCTTGGCTTCATGGCCAAGTTCAAGAGCCAGGCTGTCATATTTCTCTCCAGTTTTAATTCTTTTACTGAAGCAGAATCTGCGGATTCTTATTTTCCTGAAATGTTACTGTATGTTGTTAATCTAGCACAAGGTTCTGCTTAAAGCAGAAATCCTTGGAGGTGATTACAAGATGTGTAGATGTGGCACTGAAGGATGTGGTTTAGTGGTGACCTGGCAGGGCTGGGTTAATGGTTGGACTTGGATGACCTTGGTCTCTTCCAACCAAAACAATTCTGATTCTATGGCAGCATTTGTGAATATATAGTTAGCAAGGCTAACTGGACTCTTTGTAACAACTCCTCTGTTAATGTAGGATGTCCCTGTACCAATGTTTTTGCTGCTGTTTTCCATCTCAGAGATGTAGGTTGTGCAGAAAGCACAAGTAAGGAAGGGAGACCTTTGGTCCCATGGTGATTAGATTGCTCCCCGTGTCACTATGTGATGAGACTTTTTATAGGCACTTTCTTTATAATTTCATTGCCATTCTTTTAGCTTTTGTGGTCTTCTGCATGCATGACCAAAATGTGAGAGAGCTCATATTAAGCACCTTCCACACACCAAAGGGTAAGAAACAGTCCAATTAATAATTTGAGGGTGACTGATCTACATGTAGTAAGGATGTTTATTTTAATTGGTTAAGGTGCGTGAGATAGTTGTCATAGAGTTTTCAAGCTTCTTGGGTGTGTACTTAAAAAGGAGAGAGCCTGTGAATTTCTTGCCAGTATTAGGAGTATGACAGCTGCCATTTTCCTGGTTTTCCCACCCCCATTCCAGTTCAGTTGTTGGCCCACCTAGCTGGGTCCTCTCTGCTAGCACTCCTCTTAGCCACACCTTTCTAGTGACCCAGCAGGAATGTATTTGCACTCCCTTGTGTTGCAGAGTGGGAGCTGAAGTGTTACAGAGCTATGTTTTCCTACATTTGGCAAGCTTGCTTAATTGCCCAAGTATGTAATATTTTAAGCTGTTTTTAAATGGAGAGCAAATTGTCTTGTTTAGAACTGTTTGTAATGCTTTTACGGATACTGAGTGCTGGGAGCAGTTACAACACTTGGGAATTTATTTGTAGAGTTAGGCACTAGGGTCCTCTATTATTTGTACTGATGTTGCATCTATGCAAAGAAGAAGGATTTTTAGTGTTAGTGGAAAAAGAAGGATTAGAGGAGCTGTGATCATCAGCTCCAATACAACTAGGTAGGGGAGAAATCTTGTAGTTAATAAACAGCATGTTTTCTTTAGTACTTCTCTTTACAGCTTGTACAATTAGAAGGGTAAATTATTGGTAAAATAGAGTGAATTACTGCATCAGTTGTTATTGCCATTCCCTGCTGTTGTAGCCTAAAGCATGGCATGTAAATTAGACCTTACACTTCAGCTGAGGAGTAGAGCTTTCTGGACTACCCCCACTTCACAAATGAGGAAAACTAAGAAGATAACTGTATCGAGTGAGTTGATAACAGTTAAAACTCTGGATTTGCTGACTTCCAGCCTCTTGTTGTCCTCTGCTTGTTCATGCTGTGTCTGTATTTTACTTAGTAGGATGTTAAATGCATACCACTAATTTACACTACAGTTAAATGGCCGCACAGTTAACTTTCAGTTGCTTGTTGCCTGTAGTATGCTCATGTTTAACCAACATATAAACAGGATCCTATGTATACTCAGCTTGGGAGTTTTAAATCCTCTTGCCTAACTAGTTTGTTTTTTTAATATGCCTGTAATTGTTTTTGTTGACAGGTGGTTTCTTATGGTTCTTATGGACCCAGACTATCGAGCTCTTCTGTAATGAAGTGCTATTTGCTGGTTTAGTAATAGCAAGTATTATAGTAAATGATCCATCATATGATATATCCAGCAAAAGGGTAAATAACTGTATAATACTAGTCCACTGCTGTCTGACCTTCCTGTAAACTCCCTTGCTTCAATTCCAGGATCGTTTAATTTTCTTTATATTTAAGATTTATTTTAGTTTGCCTAAGCAGTGAGTCCTTCCATTGTTTTATGTAAGGGGCAGTTAACCCTCGCTGCATGAGTTATCCTCCTGTTGCTGCTTAAGGGATGTCCTGCTGATAACTGCTTTAAGAACAGCATTTTATATAATTATTACAAGCAAGGTGATGATTATTATCTCCAGCCCTGTAAGGACTTGTCCTCTGCCTGGTTACCAGAGAGAGAGAAGAAATAATCTGGGGAATGCAAAGGAAGACTCTATTTGAACGTATCGTTTGGCTCTACAGCAGTGCATGGCCGTGTCTGCCAGGCACTTGTCACAGCACTTATTTCTCAGGGCTTTCCTCCTTCCTTTAAAAAAAAAACTTCCAAAACCTTGCTGTTTTTACTAAGGAATAAAAATGCTTGTAGTCTTCAGGCTGTGTAATTTAGTATCAGCAATAAGCATCTTTGAAAGCATCACACTCTTATCTCATGTATATAGGTATGTCATTCTCCTGTTGAATATTCAGCTGGTGGAGTAATCCAAAAAGTAGGCAAATATTACAAGCTGAATTATATATTAAGATTTAACATAAGATAGTTGTGACCAAACACAAGTTTCATCAAGACACTCCTTCAAGTGGTGTTTTTGTTCAGTTCTCTTTCAAATGTATTACTGCTGTTTCACACCTTCTGGAAGCTAACAATAGTTTGTATTCTGTTGCTTAAGGCTAACTAAGGTCTGGGCCTTATGTATTTTCAGGGAGTCTAAATGATGGGTGTCTGTGTGACAACTTCAACGTTCTTGAAGTATTTTAAAACATAGCTTTGCATCACCTTGCCAGAGATAAGACCAGGCTTCTGCTTGGGAAGTAAATGAAGCTGGTCAAAGATAAGAGCCTTACCTACATCACTCTTTGCCCCCGTGGTCAAAAGGATCAAGACGCTTAACGCAGTTCTGTGCTAATTCCTCTTGGATGTGTTGCCAGCTACTCAATTATAAAATATTAGTTGATTTGCATAATTATTTAGTCTACAAGGTATAATTGCTTCCAAAGCATTCTACCAATGTGGAACACACTACTTCTTTCTGTCCTCAGGCTTGTCTATTTCAAGGTGCAACTCTAAACATCACAATAGACCTAGAATGTAGTCCTGAAATTCTAATCTGATTCTTACATATGTGACTGTCTCCATTCATTTGAAGCTTTAAGTTAATTTCTGTATTTATGTGAAAATTATAAGCTTTTCTGAAAACAAAGACAAGATATTTGAGAATGAGTGAAACGTCTCACAGGGTGGTAGATTTAGAACACAAAAACGTGCCAGTCTTAAGAATTGTCTGGTTCATTTTCAAACTTCTGGAACTTTTCTCATTGGTTTATTCTCAAGTTTTGGAATACGGCTTGCCCACAAGTCATAATAGAAGAAGTCTCACTTGAAGCTGGGAAACTCATCTCCAACATGCAGAACATGACTTGTTGCTTCAAGTATGTTCCAGATACTTTGCTGGCATGTGTTTGATATGAAACTTCAACTTCCAAATTACCACTGTGTGTTCCCAACTGATATAAGACAGTACTTAAAACAGGGGGATGGAAAATTGAGACTCCTTGGATTTGGAAAAAGTAGGACAACTACTCCCTTTAATTGCCTTTTTACTAAAACAAAAATGTACAATAGCATAAATTTCTGTTTTGACTGTTTTACAGATTTTGTTTAAATGCTTATCTCAATTTTTATTCATAAGGTAAAAATAATATAGGGCAAGAAAAAGTAGTGAATTAGTAGTAAATATACTGAGTGATTAAAATCTTCAGTTTTGCAATTGGTCTTTTTCCAGCTCCTTATAGTATGATGGATCTTACTGACATTGGCTATAACTGGGCCCATTTTTGACCTAAGATTGACAGCTGCTGTGGTCTTTCAGTTTGGAGCATGAGCTTTATTTACCTGTTCCATTTGGAATAAACAGCTGTAGTATAGCTAAAACTTTCTTTTAAGGATGCTCAGTAGTCTCTTTAGAAAGAGCAATTGTGTAAGAAAGCATAACTCTTTCATGACAAAACAGTCCCTCTGTTCTGCCTCTGAAAAATAAGATCCAATTCTAACTGCACTTTTCTTTTTTAAGGTACAAGTACCCATTAAGATAAGGTCGTGTGAAATTGTTACAAGTTAGTAGTTCCCTTCTCTCTAGAAAGTTGTATAGGCTATGGCTCTCCCAGTATTTTTTCAGTAAGTGTTAGTAAAAAGTATTCATTGCTTATTCTTGTTCTGTGTGTGGTGTTTTGGGTTGCTGTGCAGTGAACCGGATAGAGAAAGGGATCCAACTGGAAGCTTTATCTCTGCCTTTGTCTCTCTCTCAAAAGGAATTTGTAGGTTATCTGGTGTTAAGTTAGATTAGTTCCCTGGACTCATTTGCAATACGACTGCACAAGTGTTTGTGTTGCACATCTGAGGAAGAAGCATTGAGATGGGAGGGGAGAGGGACCATTAAATCCAGTGTAAGTGGAGGACTCAGGAACACGTGGCTGAGTCTCCCCTTGTAGTTGCCCTGAAGCCTCAAACACCATCAGCACTCTCACAAATATGAAAACAAAGCCATGAAATCTTCGGTTGTAGTTTCACAGTCAGTGTAAGCGTAGGCTGATGGTAAAAAGTTTCACAGCCTTCCATCTGCACACTTCTCTCTCCCTTTTGCTGGCACTAGCATACTTCATGCTTGATGAGAGAATCTCTGACTAACCAGTTGGTTTTGCCAATTTAATTATCCACTGGATCAGTTCCCTGGTATAGTTAACTTCATGGTCACACAAATATCTGTACTGGCATAAAGGAAGGAGTGGTATTTGGGAAGAATAAGTGGCTGGGGACAGAGGCAGGCAAGGTATAGGTTTAGTGTTTGAAGTACACCCTTAGTGTGTGGTTTCACAAGCAGGTTGAGGAGCTCTAAGATTATTCTTCTGCTAAAAGAGAATGTCGCACTTTTGCACCTGACTGTTCACTATCTTTGCCATCCTTGTGCTGCTGTTGTGTGGTTCGGTATTTGCTTGTGCTGTCTTGCTGATATAGTGGAAAAAAAACCCCCAAGCTTTTAGGGTTCATAGCTGATATGGCAGTGTGCTGCATAAGCAGCTACTTATGGTACCACCAGCACTTGTGTTGGCAAGGGAAAGGACAGGAAGAGAGACTGGGACCCTTTTTTGATGATAATACACTTTTACATAACTTTTATTTGAAGCTGCACTGTTAGTGGTTTGTTAGCTGCAAAACCACTCTGAAAGATCACAAGTTTTAAGTTCTAAGCTTAAATTTCTAAAGGTTGCTCCTCTATTTTGTATATCACTACTTCATGTTCCTGAGCTAACCTTTCTAAGTGCCTATCACTGTTGTGTTGGGGGATATGCATCAATATTTCTGGTTCCATTCTCAGATCCCATATTTGGGAGAAATGTATTTGTCTTGTATGTTGCTACTTTGAATGACTCAGGCTGGAAGTGATCTTGGGATCCAACAGATCTTCATATAAGATGCTTTCAGTTCCATTATGTTAGTACTGCTAGTATATATTTCAGTTATTACAGAGTGGTGAGAGTGGTATTCTGTGTAGACTGTTATTTTAAATTAAATCTTTTTGGATGTGTTTGTTTTGCCACTGAAAATGAAATGAAGACTGAAGATTGTTAGTGTGTATTTATATGTTTTAAGGAAACTACCTCAAAGCTGTACTTCCCTCCCTTCATCCAAATAATGTGCCCTATCCTAACTGGTTAAATATTGACTTTGTGCTTAATAGATATTAACTGGTTCATTTGGGATACAATTAGAAATATTAGTGTATATTCAAGGTGTTTAATGAGACTGGCCTGCATTTTTTTTAATCTGTTGTAATAATAATGAGACCTGTTGGGAGTTAGGGAGTATGTTTTTTTTCTCTGCTCCATTCGGAGTCATAATAATAAAGGTTTTTCTTGTTGGTTGCTTTCCTCATCCTCTCAAGGTATTTACAAGCATCCTAGAGTACATTACAGGCTGTTTAGTGTTTTCTCTCAAGGCATAATTTTATATTTACTAAACAGATACATCTGTGTGATTTCTGGGAGGTGTGTGTTTTTGTATTCTGTGAGACTACAGAGTTGAAGGTTTCTTTAGGTCCATTTTGAATGTAAAGAGGAGAAAAAGGGTTTTGATAACCTTAGATAATTTTGAGTTGCAGTGGGTGCATACGTATTCTGAAAATTAAATTACATTAGTGGCAACTTATATCTGCAAATAGAGCTGATGCCTTGATTGCTCTCACTTCTAACAACGCTGGTTTTGATGACTATTATTTTAACTAGTCCTCTATTTGGTTATGCAAAGAGAGCTGGGACAGCCCCCCCCAGTTCAAAGGTGTTGATTGTCTAAGTGAGTTAACTACTATCACAGTGGTTTATGTCTCCTTGCTACCAAACTGATGATTGCATTTCTTGAAACAGCTTAAAAACTTGGTGCTAATAGATTCCTAATTGGAAAGTGGAGTCTCTTAATCTTTGAATTGCCAGTGTCAGGTTTTTGTTAATTGCAGCAGCTGTAACTTCTGTAGCTGCAGACATGAGATCATAAAAATGCAGTAATCTTGCCATTAGAAAGTAAATAAATAGTTCCTGTAGTGAATCATAGTGAAATTGGGTTGTTGTAAATACACAGATGATAATTTCAAATTACACCGTATGTGGACAGGAACTAGAAACTGGGGCTCTGAGGCAAATGAAACTGCTCCTGTTACCTTTTTAGGACATAAGAGTTACTTGATCTCCTGGAGGAACCAGTTTAACAAATGATACCTATGAAAGGAGAGGAAACGTCATTATCCTCCACAAATAAACACAGCTTGGCATTTTGAAAGTTAATTTGAATGTAATTTGTCGGACTCATTCCACAAAAGAACACTTGCTTTCAGTAAAAATGCATGTTGGTGAACTTGTGGGCTTTTAGTTTGCCAAGCTACTCTTTTTGTTTAATGTGAGATACGAATCTGAAGATGTTAATGAAATAATGAATGTTAATATAATAACACTTATTCTGAGCGGTGTGTTCTTACTGCATGTGCCTATTTTTGGGTATTCTGCTGTGAATAGCTGGAGGAGGACACTCTACAATTGACTGTTAGCCAAAGTTACTTTGTCCAGCTGCTTAATACAGTAGTGGAAGGATTTCTAAGTTGTGACCTGCCTTCATAGAAAATTGAATAACAAAAGAAAATAGATATTAAGCCCATTTAGTCTATTTAGGATTATGATTAATACTTTTTATTCTTAGATACACTTGTAGCAGGAAAGAAACATAGTGATTTGGGTTTATTAAAGGATGAACAAGTAGGAAAAGATTAGGGTTGTTTTTTTAAAACAGTTTTTTTGGTTAATTTACTGGCTGCAGTATAATAAGCTGAAAACCAAGTAATTGTGCCATTCCTAGGAGCTGCATTTGAATTGATTAAAATTCTGTGCAAGTATTTTTTTTCCAATGTGTTCTTGGAACAGTGATGTTTGCTTTCCTCATGTGCTTTTTTCCCTTGTAGTAATTATTCTGGCTTGGTTTAGTGAGAAACTTTGGCTTTTTTCTTTCTAAAGACCACCTGAGATCAAAGACTTGTTTATGGCAAATGGGACTAAAATACCATATCCCAGTAATAGTCCTAGAAGATATAGTAAATAGTAATAAAAGTAGACACATGTCTATTGTATGAGATGTAAATATCTTACAGGGGGTCTCTGTCTTGGTGTAAGACAGATTTTAGACAGGAGAGTAAGGTGGATCATAGAATATTTTTCTTTCAGAAAATATTTGATAGATCTGTCAGTGTCCAGTTTGAAAGCAGTGTGGTTAGCAGGATTCTGTTATAGGCCAAGCACAAAATAAAACAGGCACAGCTGAACAGACGAGCAACATGCTGAAGGAAACTTTCAGAACAAATTAACAAGCAAACTTTGTCAACCAGTCAGTCCCAATGAACTGAAAATTCAGGAGTAAAAGCGTGAGAGCTGAGCAAGAACAGGAAGAGAAGTGTAGGGCTTGATACCCTCGCATCCCATGTGGATGGCAGAGAGGCGATGTAGGCAGGAAACGTGATAGCAATGTATCCTATTAGATACCTGTTGCATCAGCATCTGGTATGAGAACAGAACACATCTGGATGATCAGTGATTGGCTCGCCAAAGAGCTAGTGAAAGAGCAAAGTGGTAAGAGCAAAGTGACCTGATCCTGAGCTGTGCATTGATTGTGGTTCGGGATATTACTTTCAGAGCAACTCTGGAATAGCGAATATAAAGTACTTGGGTTAAAAGTCTTTTTGTGAGCAACAGAAGCATAAAGAAAAGTAATTTTTGGATGCCTTTCTCAGAAAGATTGCTTACATCAAAATCAGGTTGTTGGGTTTTTTTTTTTAATTAAAAAAGCTCTCAAGGGCAAGCAGAAGAATGGAATCCTTGCAGGTAGCATGGAGATAATGAAAATGCTAAATTTTGAAATAAGGAATCTTCTTGAAGACAGTAATGAAGAAAACCACACCACTGGTGAAGAGGAGGGTTAAAGACATTAATTCAAAGCAAAACATGCATTTCAGAAAGCTGAAATGTCTGTTTTAAGAAAATGCAAAGTTTAGGATTGCTCGTCATACTTATGTAAAAACAAATGAGACAGGCGAGCAAGTTTGAAGAACTGGTGAGAGGCACACAGCCTAGTTCGAATTGGAATCAAGAAGTCAGAGAGCACTTTCAGGGCTGCTGGATGCTGAAGGAGCACTAGCAAAACATGAAGGAAGAGTAGGGAATCCCCTTGAATTCTACACCTCAAGCTGTAAACTGTTGGATGCACACAGCTTATTCTGCAGAATTATCACTTCATACTTGTCATTACTTTTTCCATATGATATGATAGACATCTTTTGACACCATTGGAGATTACGATACTGAACAGGTTTCCCCTTGCACACCTTGCTTATGCTAAAGAAGTATAAAGTGCACACTGGGAGCCTGTGAAGTCTTAATTGCACTTTAATTTAGAAGATGTTCAATTTCTTGTTCATTCTTCTTAGCAAGGCAAGGTGTGGGGAATGGCTCAGTTCTTGAATAGCTTCCTTCCTAGGAAAAAAGAGGTACTCTTGGAGACACTGAAGCACAAGTTAAAGAGCCTCTGTATGGCTGTCTGTAGTGGAGTCAAGAAATAAGATTCTTGCATCCAGACATACTCCATGTGGTCTTACTTAACGACGATGTCTTCCGTAGATGGTCTGACATATGTAATCATCTTTTTGCATTGGGTTTCAGTATTGGGTATGGAAGGACACGCTGCAGGTGCATTAAAGCTATGCAGCGTAGCAGGTATTGTAGCACTGCATAGAAACATAGAACGTATTGAGTTGGAAGGGACCTCCAAAGGTCATCTAGTCCAACCACCCTTCAATAAACAGGGACTAGGTCAGGTTGCTCAGAAAAGAATAATGGAATAGTTCTTGCTTTCAGCTTCAAATAGTAAGCAAGCAGACTGTAAGGAGTTGATTTTGAGGAGAGAAGCTGATCAGCTCCTCAGTAGTGACATCAGTATTCATTTTCTGATTTTATTTTAATTTTATTCAGGAAATGAAAGGCCTGAAATCTGATGTTGAGGATGTGAGTGTTTTGCAAACAGCAACTATAGAATAAATCTAGTGTTTTTAGAAATAAGATCAGTAAATGCAGTTAACTTTAGGAAAACGAAGATAGTCTCAAGTGTGTGTCTCTCATCTCTCCTACTGAATACCTCCTGCATAGCAATTCCACTGAAAGACACTTGAATAAATGAAGGAGAACAACTGGTTATGAGTCTGCAACTTGATAACTGTATGAACTGTTGCTTCCTCTTCCTTTCTAGTCTGTAAAGTACAGCTGCTGTCTCAATCTCCAGACCCTTTGCAGGACATGAGGCTGTATTAAAACAGCAATTCAAGGTTTTCTTACTTGCTTCAGCTGCTACTTGGACCATACTTCTAGATTCTGATGCTGAGACAGACATCTCAGACTTTCTTAGGTAATATGATGGTAACACTTTGCTACACCGCAGGTGAAATGTGAAGCTGTACAGAGTCATAGCTCTGTAGTTGGGCTGCAAGCCCTTCAAAGCTAGTCTGGGTGTTAGGGACAGAGTGCAACTTGTGTTGTAAAAGTCGGGTGTGTTTGACGTGTGGTTTACGTGCAGTTGGGATGCTGTTGTCTGACTCCAGTTGCCTGGAGCCTGAAGGGGCAGGGAGAGGAGCTGCAAGGAATTGGAGCCCTTGGACAGGCTGGAGAGAAAAAGGGCGGTGCTTTCAGAGCAGGACTCCAGGCAGATCCTGTAACCTTACCTGTACCTTGCCTCTGGACCTGAACAGAGAGGAGCTTATAGTAGGTGCTTACTGTTGGCTTAGAGGAGTTGTCTGTACTCAGGTTCATTCCTCTCAAAATTATTTCGGAAGAAGACGGATAATGTGAAGAACGTGGCGTGTCACAATGCCAAAATGATTGTATAGTAGCAGAGAATGATCAGTTTGTGTGTTAAAAGCTTCAGCGCCTGCATTATTTAAACTTTAATCAGCCCTCCCTAGTGGAACAGCCAGCATGTGTTTAGAGTAATGCTTCATTTGTAATAAATTTGGAATTAGGGCAATGTTTTAAGGGTACTCAGCTCGCAATGAAGGTGTAGCTGAAACTGCAAGGATCATTAAGCATGGTCTGTCAATGTTGGGGGTGTGGGGGTTTTGGCAGTATTAAATACAAACTTCTGCCCACACCTAATACTGTCAGTTGACAAATATTTTAAAAGATCTCCATATTTTAAAAGTTTGGATTATTTAGAATTCTGGTTTTGTGGTCAAAAATAGGAATTCTGAGGTACACAAGGGAGTTGAAGTTAACGCAGCTTCAAAGGTTACTGTTGCCTGATGTTGAGTATCCTTGTTTGTTCTCTGAAAACTTTTACCCTTTTATTTCTTGGTTTGAAAGAAGGATACGATGTCATTCTTCTTGTAAATGCTTCTTTCTCAACCGTAAAATATTGTGCCCCAATCCTGAAAGTGCACTGACTGAAAGGACTTCTGAGTATCTCTGTTGTAAGCTTCTGTACACACTTAACACTTGAGCTGTGGGCTTGAATATGGTCTCTTAATACTTCGTGTATACAAAGAAGGAAGTACTGCTACATACCTTGTTCAGAAGGCAGATTATGCAACACTTTATAAACACCTGAAATGAGCTTCTTGTTTTCAGGGAAAGTTACTTTTGAAGTTCTTTGAATACAACAAAGTACAAAGAAACAGAGTTGATTTGGAGGCTGTGAGCTATCGTGAAGTGTTTCAGTTTCTCTCTCCCAAAATAAAGTATTTAAATTTGGGGTTTATGTTATAATAGCAGTGTTTATCAGGGTTGACTTCTTTGTGCTGGTATTTCATTCATGTAAAAAGCACTCTACAGAAAGTGTGTTTTTAATTAGATTTCTTTTGCTCTTTGTCCTACTTGGTTAAACATTTGTTTTCAGTATAAATCATGGTAACTGATTGGATCACAAATACAGAAAAGTAAAAGGTGCAGCGCAGAAAATACATAGTGGCTTTTGCTGAGTCTTGAAGGAGGGTGTGCAATTTTACTGAATTCTCTAAAGAGATGTAGTTAACTCTAAAGAATATTTTTAAAAATTGTTGCAGTGTGTTTGCTAGAGAAGAAAAAATCTGAAGTGTAAGGAGGGGAGTAGCAAAGTAAGTCTGAGGACTGAGGAAAAATTAGTCATGTGATTACAACATACAGATGGAAATCTCTTTAGTTACGCCTTTTGTCAAAGTGGTGTAATTCCACTTTTTTTTTTTTTTTACAATTTGGCCACTATGGTTTAAACATAGTGCATTGAACTTTGAACGCAATGAGATCCATAGGACTAGGAGCTTCAAAGCCGTGACTCCAATCTGATGTGCCAGATGTATGCTCACGAGTGCAAGGAGAGTGAAAACTTGCAATGGGCAGTAACAGGGTCACCTTTCTGTCCGAATCAAAGCCGGAGTTGCAGTTTTAGCGTGTACCTATCCCACCAATGTGTCAAATGTTGCCTAAAAGGCAGCTTTTCCTATTTGTTTGTGAAATTAGTTTTCATGCTTAAGATTAATCAAATTTGTCACAGGAACGTTTTAGTTGTAATTGTACTCTAATTTCAACTAAAACGTGAACTAAAAAATGTGGCTTGAAAAGGAATGGAAATACTATTGTGGTGTTCTTACAAAGTAACTTAAAAGGGAGCATTTGGATTCATTCTGCTTGCTGGAGTATAAAATTTATTTTGGTAAGTCACCTTGTAAAGAAGGTTTTTTGAATGAAGTGTTATAAGCAAAGTGACAACATTTACTAAGCCTTTAAAAATGGAACTGCAAGATGTGTATTTGAAGTGAAGATAGTCTGATTGTTGAAGATCAGAGGATGCTAAGTGAAGAATGTTGGGGTGGGTGTTTGGAACCAAAACATCCCATAAAAATGGAGAAATAAAGAAATGGGCCTGAGCTTCAGATGGAGAACTACTTTATATCAAGATGATACAAAGCCACAATTGATAGTATTAACATGGCAAAATCCTCAGAGCTTGGGAAGTTATTTACCACCACATATTGCCACTCTACAATTGTTGACAAATCAAGATATTTAAAGCAGCTCTGGAAATGAAATCAGTCTTAAATCGGCTTTGGGGTGAAGAGTTTGTTCCTTGCACAAATATGCTTTAAAACTACCATGTAATTAGTTGCCTCATGTGCCTGACATCTCTAAGAACTACTTCAGCTGTAGTGTGGCAATTACAAAAGCTGCAATTGGGTAAGTTTCAAGGGGGGAACCTTGAAAGGAAAGCCTTCAGCACTGTGCCGTGGTGGTTTTTGGAAGTGAGAGATCTTCTGAGTTCTCTAATAGGCTGTAATTCTTGAAAGTGCTGTTCTTTTTGAAAGTGTGTGTGGTGGAGTTTGGGTTATCTTGTTTACCTGGTAGTCTTTTGTGATTAGAAGTTGGAAGGCACAGGAAATAGCTTTATAGTTCCTTCCTCCCACAAGTTGTAATTCATTTGTGGCCATCAGGATGTTTTTCTTGGCTTATCTCTTTCTGTGCAGTTTGGCTTGCACATCTGCCACATAAATTATGAAACTGAACTTGGAAAGCTGAAATTGTATTTCAGATCCTATAGTACTGTCATGAAGATGGTTTCATGGGTCAGAAAGAGCATAATTGCAACTTACATAGGTCTGTAATAATACCTGGTATTCATGTACTAAATTAACTGGTGTCATATTAGTAATGCTTCTGAGGAGTGCCTTAAAAATAAGTAACTTCAAACAGTCAAGTATCAGCTAATGTTGCGCTGTTACCTCTGTGTAACCTGAGGTATTTTACCAGGCATTTTGGCAGATGGGTACCCATCTGTTTCTTCGTTGAATGTGGACTGCTGGCTTCATATTTGATATCCATATGTTTCATCTGTAAGGCTCTAAATCTGAGCTGCATGTTTTATAACAAAAGTGACATTACTGACAGGAGCAAAATGAAAATGCATTAAGTTTGTTACATGTTTTTTAGTTAGTTTTTCTTCACCAAGCAAGGAGAAAGATGCTGGCCAAGATGGAATATATAAGTTCACTGAGGGGAAGAGCAGCATCATCTTCATTTTGAACTTAATTAGTATCTTTTTCTCTAGGTAATTGTTAGTAACATTAGGTACAGAAATTCCTGAATGTTCATTATATTGTTTGGGAAAGCAGGTGGATAAATGATGTCTTACCCTTCCATCCCATGCTGTGAACCAGTCTGCATGTTGAGCTTTCTAAGGGAGTGACAGACTGTCACGGGGCAGTGAAATCTGGTACCGAAAGGCATCTTTGAGTTTGACTTTGTCTTAAATCCTTTCAGTTCCTTGGGGCTTGGACCAGTGATCAGCTTTAATCCCTCAGAGCCTGAAGGAAGCGATGCTAACAGAAATAAGTGGAGTTAATACATGATGCCCCTTTTTATGAGGTGCTTCTTGCATGGTGTGCTGGCCCCTGGTGCTCTGGCAGGGGTGCTGTGTGCATTGGGATCAGTTCTTTTTTAGCTCACAATTCAAATGCTCTGCTGAAAGTGTTTCATGCCCAGATGGATAAGTATTAAATGATTTTTTTAATTGGAAAAAATGTTTCTGGAAACTAATTAACAATTTAATAGATGCCAAGATTCCCACACCTGGGAACGGGGAAGATGTATCCTGTACTCAGACAAGTTGTTTAACATTTTGACTGTGTACTCTCCGTAGTTGAAACTAACTTCTCCACATAGTTTAAAAACGGATCATTTAATATTAAAATAACTTTTTTGCATTCTCAGAACTTCACACCTTTTTCCAGTCATGCTTTAATTGAACCTTTTCATCTAGATGATGAAATAGTTTATATGCATGATTCATAGAAAATGAATGGTAGGGGTAAGACTGGGTATTCCCTCCCCTCCAAAGGCTTCCGTCTTAAATGCATGTGTGTGTGTGGGTGGGGGTCTTTTAGATAACTGTATTGTGAAAATGTTGCTGGGATCTGCCTTATTTCTTCTCCAGATGTTGAATGTTCACTTATTCATATTTTAGTGCATTCATTCTTTTTTTAAAAAAAACCCCCAAATATAGATGCAGTCTCAAACGTCTAAAAGCAAAGCTACTTTGTACATATTCTTTTGCCTTGTGTTGTCGGCCCCTGTGCTGATTTTTGGGAAATCTGAGAATAAATTGCTGCTGTTGTTTGGATAGTATTCCTAAAACACTCGCTGTGGATTAGATGAACAATAGATAGTGGGCCCTTATCTTGTCTTCTAGTGGAAGAGTGCTAGTTTCTCAGCCGAAGGGAGCAGACACCCCAACTGCTAGGAGAAAATAAGCTGCTGGAAGACAAAGCCAGCACTTCAGCTGTAGGAGCAGAGCTTTAGCTCAGCCTCCAGATGTAAGTTACTGCTGCCTTTGTTCAGAGGTTTGCGTTGCAGCTACTGCCATGCTGGTAACAAACCATCCATATGACAAAGCACTCCTGTACTCATCTGTGTGGCTTTCCATGAAAACTGTAGCGATGTTTAGATGGAGATGTGCGGGATGAATAAATGAACCAGCTGCTTATGTTCTTCCTTATTCAGTTAGAGCTAAAGCAAACTTTCCTTATGCTGCAATTTAATGGTTTCTTAACTGTCTGGGTATTTATGGCTCTTTTCTGATGGGGCAATGCAATCTATTCACCTTTAAATCCAAGAAGCACAGCAGAGGGCTGCGCACGTATGTTCTTAGCGGGCTCTGTCCGTATGGACTTTAGAGACTGTTACTGTAATAATCTCTTTTGCTGTGTCACCAAGTGATGAGATTTTATTCTGAGTCAGTAATGTCTGTTCTGTCATGGAGCAAAGTTAAAGTTTGCTTTGCTTTTATTCACTGTGGAAGTCATAGGAAATGTGGAGAAGACTTTCTAAAAATAAAGCCGCTGCTTAGCAAAATTACAGGAAGAGTGAGATTGAAGTATTAGTATATGAGACTGCCTATTGAAAGGATAATTCTGAACACAGTTATTGAAAAGATAAAATTATATTGTGTCTGTTTTGGTACCTTTAAATAGCAAAAGGTTAAAATACCTGTTTCTTGCAAGACTTCGGTACCACACTACATAGTGCTGTACAGTAATAGAGCTTCTGCTGTGCTCTGTTCATCCAGATCTCTCCCTCTCAAAGAGAATATTTTTTAATTTAAAAAATACAATTTCTTTAGTGTCGCTATTTGTTTAAATAGCGTTAATATTCAAACTATATATGTGGTAAACATACACATACATACATACATACGTAACGCTTGAATTTTTTTCTTCTGTACTTAGTCTTTAAACAGATACTTGCAGAATGGTGTCTCGTTGGAAACTGTTAATGGTGGTAAAACGTAGAAAGTTTTTCATCTCAGCTTTTAGTATTTTAGTGTTCCCAGTTGTAAAATTAAAAAAAGGAAAACAGAAGGTGCATAATCCAGTGATGTCCTTGGAGTAATAGTTAAAGGCATAATATTATGCACATAGGAGTCCCATGTATACATGATACTGTAATTGGTTTGAAATGTACGTTGAAAAAAAAATTTAACTGTGTAACCAGGTTTCTTGTTCCTGCTGCTGAGTCCCTCAGCACAGTGGGCAGCTTCCCAGAGGTTTGGGAAGTGTTTCTAATTAGGCTCACCCTGTCCGATCTAATACCTTTATCATCACTCTGAAGAAACTGTTGTAATGTACCCTCTCTGTGACTTCTGTTTATTTTAGTTTTCACAAGATTAGAGGTGGCATTTCACAAATCTTCTGTGGATCTAATGTCTAGAACTGTACTCGTGTCCTCAGTGACACCACCCACATCAATAGCAGCTCTAATCCTAAAGGTGCTTTTAATGGAGTGGTCTGACTCTTGCCCCGGGGCATATTCAAGGCTTTCAAGTTTGTGTAGAAATATTGACTAAGATCTGTTAGGCTTTATAATTCCTTAATATGTTTTAAAGTAAGTTCCATTCTGGTAGATAGATAGATATTTATCAGTCTTTGATGTAGAGATACCTGCTTTTCTCATGGCACTTATTTTCTCTATGGCAGGTTTCCTGTGCACATGGCATTTAAAGGTTTCTGCATGTTTAAGACTCTGCTGCTATTTGAGCGCAAATACAAAATGTGAAATTTATGTGTTGTTTGAAGATCTGAAATGTTGTGAGATACAGCTCTGTACTCCTTTCCTGATTAATGCTTATCTTAGGATTACTTCCTTCAAAAGGATGTTGCTCCAAAAATCTGGCAGTGAAGTGTAAGATTCCTTTGAGTTGTGATTGCATGCCCTTGAATGTATTGTCAGAGTGATGGGGGAACAGAACACCACTAACTTCAGAAAAAGTCTGGAAGATACAGAAGATGCTAGGGAGCATGAAGTGGAAATATCTGTGTGGTGTTCTTTTGAGAAGACTGTGAGCATTGAACTATTTACTCTTACTAGTGCTACATACCGCATCCAGTGTTCTAACCCAAGTGTTGAATCGAGTGAATAAAGACAAAAATTCTTGCACTGTTTTCTTCAACTGTTTTGCTGATAGTGTATGTAAATCATTGCTACAAGATGTTGTTTGAGGGTTAACCTTAGAGTCTGGTGGTAACTTTTAGAATAGAGATTAGCTGAGAAAACTTCCATTTCTGTTGCTGACTGTGTTCAGAGCCTTTTGTTTCTGCATCCGTGTTTCTAGCATGTTGCTGGTTCAAGGGATACTTTTTTTGTGTATGGAGCCAGCAGTGATTGATGTGGGATAATAGTTCAGGCCCAACAAAGCTGGTTGTAGTGTTACCAATTGGAAGCTATTACTAGAAGCAGTATAGTTATAGCTGTGTAATATTTTATAAGTCACGATAATTTCCTAACAGATAGTTGAGCTGACTTCAGTTACAGCTTATGAATCTGCAACACCTTGTGGTCCTGAACAATGAAAAATTCTCACTCTGAAACAAATGTTTCAATTCATCATGATGTGATTATTTAGGTTTTTAACAGAATATTGAGTGGAAATGCAATTATTTTAGTTTCCTGACATAAAAGGGATTTTTTTTTCTTTTAATTTTTTTTTTTAGGAAGAGGAAAGCTTTCTTTTTCAGTATTTATGTGGCTACTTTATGGAAAAAACACTGAAAAAGTGCTGATACACTACTGGGAGCAGAGTACAGCTCATCCTCACTAACACTGTCCTGAGCATTAGTAGCCGGATTCATGTATCACTATGTAAAATCAGAAGCACGAGCAGTGTAGCCAAAATACATCTATTAGAGCCTTACACTGGAGTATGTTGAAATCAAACACAAATAGGTTTTCCAGTTATTTATCACTCACTTGTGTTTGTGTGTATTTCTGTCCTCACTGTGTGGGTTACATTGAGTATCTGGTGACAAGGGAGGGGGAAGACAGGACCCCTCCTAAAGTGCCTGCCTGTTTTATATGTCATCCTGTGGAGTGTTCCTTCAGTCTGCTTTATTTTCAAGCAGGCCAACTACAAGCTATCCTTCATTTCTGTGTTTCAAAGAATAGTGCTTAGAGGACAATCTGAGACCTGTAGGATTTTTATTCTCTTATGCCTGAAAAGCTGAAGTGCTTTTCAGACTGTTGCAGCTGTAAAGGTTGGAGCGGCAGATACTTGGTAAACATTTTGGCTGAACCTTGGTAGCTTCTCTGATCCCCTTAGTTTTATATGGGTAGGTGCAGAACTCTTTGTCCCTTCTTCCTTGTGTGCTTGCTCTAAACGTTATTTTTACCTCAAATGATATGTATGAGGTATGTGCAATACTTCCTCTCACCACTGACATGCCTCTCCTTTCCCCCTCTTGCTTATTTTACGACTTTTTTTTAAACACACTGTGGGATATGACACGTGGTTCCAAATGACAGCTTTATTTCAAATTTACAAATCTCAAAATGTAACTTAAAATAACGTTTGAAGCTAGCTACAATTGGCTGCGTTACTTGAAAGACTTTTTTCTTTGAGAAATGCAGACAAAATTGTGGACAGTGTGGTACTTTGGGGGGGTATTTCATCTATGGGACGTCTATTCAGTTTCAAAATATGTTAAAATACAGTTTTTAAAATGCATGTGAAACTTTTTTTTTAAGAGGAAGCATGTCTTACTGTCTAATGCAGTTGGAGATCTGATATTTATAACTGTTACTTGTTGGGTTTTCACTAGCAATGTCCATTTACTCATGAGGAAGAATTTACTCTCAGACTTGAGCTACCTTTCAGTGTTGCTATAAAGTGTAGATGCAAAAAATGTGAAGTTGAGTATTCTCTGGCTAGAAATGAAAAGCTCACGTTGCGCTTACTGTCACTGTGCTTGCTCATAGAGATGTGACAGTGCCCTCTCTTGGCTTTTTTGAGGGGTTTGGGGTTTCTTTAAAGAAACAATACTGAAATAATTAAGGGGTACAATAAAGAGTGAAAATCATACAAACTCAATAAGAGTCTTAATTAAAAACAATGTAAGACACAAACAGAAAAGAATGCAACAGTTTGTAATGTTAATGTCAACCCATTTATTTGCTGTGCCTTTACTTTGGATGTAACTTTCAAATTACACTTACATTTAATGCCTTTGTCCATGTCAAAAGTTTCTGTAAGTGTGCTTTTCACAAGATTCCAGTTGTGCAGGGTTTCAGTTAACGACTTGGGGTAAATCCAGATGCAGTCTTGCAGATAGTTGGGTGTTTTAAACACTGGCTGTGAAGATGCTTTCTGTCAGTCTTGGCTGTCATGTGTCCGTTTGTTTGCGAAGCAGACCGTGTCCATGCGATCCAGCACGATTCCCTGGAAGCTGCCCAGTGTAAACTAATCAGAGAGCCCCCTCTGGTGTCTGAAAGTGTCCTCGGATATTAAATTTATATCAATCACAGGAAGTCTTGGCAATCAAGCTAGTCACTTTTTCCCTTCACATCTGGACATAAATTATTTTTTTTGTTGCAAAGGTCACAGGAATCATGGGTAGGGCATGGAACGAGGGCCATAGAAAACATGGGAAAGGAAGAATAAAACTGTATTTCCACCTTTTTAGAAACGGTTATTTTTAAGTGACCTGGAATGATGCCAAACTATACAACAGCTTGTTTTTTTTTTTTTCCTTGAAGTTTACATTTGTTGCTGGCTTAAAGATACTTTGTTTTGGAATGCTTTGTGCTGTTAGATCTCATCTTGCGTTTAGAAAAGCGCTTTCTGGTAGTTGCTGAGAACAATAACTTTACTGCAGAAGGGTTTTAGAAATAAAGCGTGTTTCTGTACTTAGAGGGGTTTAGCTGCACCTTCTTCTTTCTTTTTGGCATTACTTAATTTCCCTTGTTTTCCATCCGCTTCCTCTTTTCAGCTGCAGTGCCACTTTAGCCATGCACTTTGAGCTCTTCTATAGCTTATGCTGGCATATTTTTCACACAAAGTTTGCATCTTTTCATGCATTTTCCATTCTTAAATTCTTTGCTCTGAGAAACGAAGCGCTTTATGTTGTGCTTCCCCCCCAACTCTCCATCGAGTCTCTCAAACAAGCGCTAAAGGAGGGGTTACAAAAACAAACAGGACCTTTCCATTGAGCTCCCTGCCTCGGACAAGGGAGCCAGTGTGCTGGAAGCTGCAAAGCGCTGAAGCCTGTAGCGTTGGGGTTGTGTTATTTTAAAACGTTCCGTGCGTATGGGAAATAAAGATGGGATCAGTTTACGTTTGTACGTATGGTAAAGCAAATGTCAGAAACAGAAGCTTGAGGTGTATTTAGCATAAATGAACTTGTAAAATCTTAATTGCTGTTGTTCATAACCACTGCTGTGTTCCTATGTGCTGTTTTAGATAGGTTCTGTTAACTTCCTGCTTATTTATTCAGTCATGTAGCTTATGCTCTCTTTAGACGCAAAGTTGAATAAAATCATACATCAGAATCTGACAGCAGGAATTCTCATGCTGAGAATCCAAGATTAAGTCCAGGAATTTTATTCTGTTTTAACAATTACCTTCTGTGTCCCTTTGACTTAAGGGGGATCTCATTCTTGTTTCTGTTGTTCGTAACTCCCAGTTCCAAGATCTTTTCTATCCTTGTGCCAAATAAAATTGAACGGGTAATGCTTGAATGCCAACACCTCTGTGGACAGAGGGATGACTATTAAGCATCTTGATTTTTCTTTTTATTTTTTTTCTCTTCTAGTTCAAGTCCAGAGGAGGTTTTTAAGCAGCAAGTGCCTTCTCCATATTGTATTATAAGATCATTAGATCTCTCCTGCAGTTCAATCAGTTTGACTTTTATGGGATGGTTTGTGTTGAACACAGTCATCGTACAGGGTTTTTAGCTTCTGAAACCAGTTGTGTGGTGTACTTTTACAGTTAAACTTCAAACTTTTTATACAATAAGTGTAAACATGTAACTTCTAAGTTTTCAGATACACTGCAAAGTAGGTAGGGAAAGCAGAGCCCACCAGGTTTTCTGCCACTGATGGTTTCATTCCTGTTGTGTGCCAGATTGCTCCATAACTAGCGAGATGTTTTTTAGACATTCTCCATGTGAATGTTTTGGGCCTGCTTGCTCACCTTAAAATGTAAGGAAAATCACTGTGTTATCAAATGTATGTATGTGGATGCTTTTAGGGGCAAGAAGGAGGTTGCTGGGGTTATAGTTGCAGGTCACCATTTTGAGAGATTCATAAAAAAAAATTAAATCTCATATTGACTATTTTAATATAATTGATATGGAAAAATTGCATTATTTTTCTAAGTTACATTTTTCTGTGAACTCTCATAGAGACAGCCTGAGCTCCGTACAGTATTTGCATTGCTTTATCGTAATACAGAGTGCTCTGCAGCTTTTCTTCTTTTGCTGTTTTCCCTTAATTAAATAAATTCAAGATAGGAAACACAGTCTCTAGTGAAGCTTGTCTCCCTTGCCTCAGTCTTTCTGTGTGATTTTTTTTTTTTTTTTTTCTTTTACTAACACCTGTTTGGTCCTGGTACTCTTGAGTTTCTCTTGTAGCACTTGTCATTCAAAAAAAAACCAACCTGCTTCTGATTGATTTATAAAGCCTCTTGCAAATAACTGTACAACAAACAAACCATATCTAGTTGGGGAAGCAATCAGCTTTGACTCTAGTGCTTCGGTTTGGATTTTAATTTGACCAAAAGCCATTTTTCACTGGACTGAATCCAGCTGTAATGTAATCCGTAGTTTCTTATCTGTATTCTGGAGGACTAATAGAATGGTAAAACCTTCTTAAAGATAACTTAAATGTGTTTTAGAGTGTCCTCAGGGTAACTTCTACACTGAAGATGTTTTCCTTCCCACCCTGTAGAGGTATCTCATTAAGTGAGATACACACTTGTGTCATTATTAAGTTTTCATGCGTTTCTAAGTTTTGATGCTAATCTTCATGTGTGTTAATTTTTTTTCCTTTGCAGCACCAATGTGGTTATGAATTATTCAGAAATAGAGTCTAAAGTTCGAGAAGCAACCAATGATGATCCATGGGGACCTTCAGGGCAACTCATGGGAGAGATTGCCAAGTAAGTGATAATTTGGCTCAGTGATGAAGAAAAGAAAGGTGCATTTTATACAGGAATGTGAAATTTGCTGCTAAATCAACTCTGTGGCATGCTGATTGGTAACGCTGAAAAGTTGCTGTAAATCAAGCCTTATTGTTTTAATGTATAATCTTTAATGTATTAAAACCAAAAAAAAGTCAAGCTATTTTTTAAATTGTTGGGGTTTTTTTTAATGTAGTCTTGTAATTCTTTCAATATATCTGACTTCTCTGGCGTGTTTGTTTTCAAACTGTTTTCTTGTGACTTTTCCAGATAGAGCAAAACATGGCAAATTCTTCCTTGACCTTTTTTCTGTTGAAGTGAGTTTGGAAATAGCAGATTTGACTAGTTGCAGTGGTTATTAGGGTATTCATGTTAAAACGTTATTTTCGTTACAAATTAGTGAAGGTTCATTTACTGCCTCAGATTTTTAGAATTACTTTTTTCTTTTTGTAACATCTTTCTAACTTATTTAGTTTTTTTTCTTTTGTAGTACTGGTATGTAAATTACTTTTTATATCAGTAAGAAATCAGGATAGCTTTTTCCCTCGTAAGGGCATCAAATATGAATGTGCTTGGATCAAGGCTGCCATCTACTGCCAGTCCTGAGTCCTGACAAGCTACGGTGGCAAACTGTCGAGAATAAAATGTCTTTACTCCTTTTGTTTGATTCTTTAGGGCTACGTTTATGTATGAACAGTTTCCAGAGCTTATGAACATGCTTTGGACTCGAATGCTGAAAGACAATAAAAAGAACTGGAGGAGAGTTTATAAGGTGTGTATGTATATGAGCTGGAAGCGTTTGAGACTTTGTTAGTCTACGAAGGACATAATGCTTCTTGCTTGTATAACGTTCTGATGTAGTCTTATTTAGATACTGCTATAGCATTTACTCCACTAGCAACCTATAATTTTTTTCCTTACTATATGCCTTACAATTCTGTTACTGAAGTCAAAGATGTCTTTCAAATGCTGTATGTGCAAAACTCAAAATTTCAGGTTTTAGAAGTGTATCTAAGATGCTACTTAACAAACATAATAGAGCAATTACGTTTTGCTGATACTGAAGAACTGGAGTAGCATTCCCATTTTGTATCTACCCAAAGGAGTTGTTGCGGTGCTTCAGGAGAAGTAGAGGATAAGTTATTGTGCTATCAGAAAAATGTTGTTGAAGGAATTAAAGAATACCTGAAATGAAAAGGAAGCTAATCTTAATTCAGAGAATTATGAAATAGCAGGAAAAAATGTAGTTTAGCTTTGAGTGGACCAGATTTTCTTGCGAATCTTATCATGTGAGGCTTTTATGTCCTACTTGTGTTGTGGAAAAAGAACAGAATCATTTGCATTTTTCTTGTCTCTGGCTAATAAGCAAAAAGTTTCTGCACCACGCTTAAGATTGTATCATGCTGCACTTAAAGTGGTGTTCAGTGTTCACTGAATTATGCAAATATAACCTAATTTTTTAGAATTGATGTATTAGACTGGCTTATATTTTGTTTTTCTTGATGCCAGGATTGTAACAAGACAGAATTAATTCTAAGGCATGGTTTGTGCTTTTCACAGGTGCTTGATGTTTTGTATTCATAGTAATTGTTTTCCCCGAAGTACAATATAAATGAATATTTAATGCTATCACACATAGCTACTTAATGTTATAAAGACTGACTGGAATTGTTTATCAGGTTTTGACAGGTTGAAATCTAATGATAGTTTTAGCTGATAAAGGCACTACTTTGGAGAAAGTGCATTAATTTTTTTTTTTCCCTAGATAGAAATCCTCACCATAAAAAATAGCAATTAAAGTACTACTTAAACTTCATCTGTTTTGTTGCTTGCTTAAAATTGTCCTCAAGTGCAGTTCTGTACATCTGTTGCATCCTGCAGAAGGCTTCTTCAATTTCTTTAGGAGTTACTTTTCAGTGAAAACCATTGGAAAATTGTGAACAAAAGAGGCAAAAGAAAAGGCTTCATTTAGCAGGGTTAACTTTTTCTCTTGCTGCTGTCTTTTAAAATAAGCAGTAGCTGAGGAAGGTAACTACTTCTGATTTAGTAATAACAAATGAGTTTGACAAATAAGTTTTTGATATGCTAAAGAGCAAAAGATGCATGTGGAGAAAACATTGCGGGGTTGTTTTTCTGTGTGAACCCATATAATCATTTAAAAGGGGAAAGTCTTACTGACTAATTTGGGGAGGAGGGCAGGTTTGGTTTTCTATTGCGCTTTTTTTTTTTTTAAAGATAGAGCTTTTGTTCATGCAATCATAAGGTGCTTTGTATTTTTATAGTCTTTGCTGCTCCTAGCTTACCTCATAAGGAATGGATCAGAGCGTGTTGTTACAAGTGCCAGAGAACACATTTATGATTTGCGATCCCTGGAAAATTACCACTTTGTAGGTGAGCAATAGAAAAATCTTATAAGCAAATTAAAACAGTAGTTGGAGTTGTCAGTCACCTGAACCAGCTTAGAAGCTTCCCCAGTCTAATTAGGATGTGACTGTTGCCAGTTGTGTGAAGAGTGCAGAATCCAAGACGTGGGACCCTAGAGTATTAATTAGTGAAGACAAGAACTTGCAGAAAAGACTGGCTAATAACAACAGAACCAACACAACATGAGTGTTCGGGTTTATATTAAAATATGCACTAGAGACTGGTCCCTTGTGGTGTCCGTAAAGGAATAGCTTTAATCATATGGGAAGAAAAGGTTAGAGCTCCAAAACACACACATCTGTTTGAAGCTGGGGTTTTTTCCTCCCACCAAATAATATTTACAGTGCAAAGGCAGCAAAGCCAGTGTGTGTTTTGAATGTGAAAAAGGCTGGGAAAGGAGCACATTTAGCTTGTAGTACATCCCAACTGAAAGCAATTTTTTAAAAATTCAGTTTTGCTATAAGACTGAGTTCTTGAAATTGAACTGGCAAAAACTGTACTAAAAAGACTGAGGAAAAGGGGTTATATTTGGAAGGGTTAAAATTGTTCGAGTAGAGAATATAATTTCTATCTCCATCTTTGTTAATCTTTTCAGTGTTTCAGCAGCAGTTAGATGTTTCTAAATACACCATTCAGTGACAACTGTCATTTATCTAAGAATGAAAATTTGTGTTGCAGCTAGATACTTGGTCCCTCTTAAACAAATGCAATGGAGCTTAGTAGCCGTAAGATCTTTCTCTGACTGCTGTGTTTGTAATTCAAATTATCTTATCAGTTTGATGTTCAGTATTGCTGCTTCTGACTTACATTTTACTTCTTCTCCCTCTTCCATCCATCCATTGTCTCTATCCTGCATTACCTATGCAGATGAAAATGGCAAAGACCAAGGTATAAACATACGTCAGAAGGTAAAAGAAATGGTTGAATTTGCTCAAGATGATGATCGACTTCGGGAAGAGAGGAAGAAAGCAAAGAAGAACAAAGACAAATACATTGGGGTTTCCTCGGACAGTGTTGGAGGGTTCAGATACAGTGAGTACTAGGCTTTCTTGGTCAAGGATTGTCAATCTCAATTTTTAACTTGGCTTAGATAACACAGATGATTTAAGGAATTTCTAAGATGCTCCTTTAGATGCTTTTTATTATTTCTGTAACTGTCAGTGTTACTATTCTAAAAGAAATGTTGCGCATTTTCCCCCACATACGAATTTAAATTACTTTAAAAACCTTTAAGTTTGTCTTTTTGAGATAACTAACTAGAAACTTACCTAAATGACATTAATGCATTCGCTTAGCCAAAACATAACTGTCTCATTTTATCCATAGGGAAAGTCTCACTGTGAAGCGAACGGTGCTGTAGCAGAAGTAGATAAATAATTGCCCTTGTAAATCAGGATCTCTTAGCCTTTACTTGAAAAAGTGATGATCCTTTCCACCCACCACAGCACGAATTGCTTTACCTGCTCCTGCCAGTCTCCTTTAGAACCATTGGCTAATTTGGGTTGGGACTTTTAGGGCAGTAATACTGTTCGAGTGAAACAAGTTACATATTGTGTGCCATTAGACATTTTGGTTTCCCAAGTAATACTGTTTGGACACATGAAAGATATCTGTGGATTATCTGTATGGATTCTGATGTCTGTCAGATCTGACTTTAAATATATGCACTAAGTAACTTGTAAGTGATGAAGCCTGTATTTCAGGAGTTTACCAATGCAGTGGTTACTGTCTCAGTTTGTGTGTTTTTAAAATCTTGTTTGACTAGTACTATAGGTCCCATGTGCTTTTTGAAGGAGGGCTCCCAGAGGTGCTACCAAATTTACTCTGTGTAGACATACTAAGCTTGCAGATGGGTGAACAGCAGACCTGTCTACAGGCTGGAAATCTGGTGCACCAGTGCTCAGCCCTAAGTCCTAGGGAATTGCAACTGCCACTGAAGAGATCATAGTTAACACCAGAAAGAAAGTTCTGAACTTTTCATTTAAAAAAAAAAGTATTATATTAAAAATATTTAGATTGTATGTTTAAAAAGATGTGTGAAGGGTCACTTGGTCATCTGCTCCGTAAAAAAAAATCAGAAAACTTGCCATCAGATTTTCAAAAATCAAAATTCCGAAAATTAAAGAAATCCAGCCATCATGAATCTCAGCATCATTGTACAAGGTGCCAGTCCTATATACGGCTTGGGTCTGATACTTGCAATAGGACCTTTGTTACTAAGGTCCTTTATTTGAAAACATACACACACAAAAGAAAACACAGAGGGGGGGAAAAAAACCCAACAAACAAACCCCATCTGAATGCTGTTGTCAGGTAGTCTGCTGTACCCTTGCTACTGGAAATAAATTCACCTGTTTGACTGATGTTCTTCATGTGTGCAGTGAGTTCTGTCAGACTATTTGGATCTTCAGTACAGGGTATTGGTAAGATCTTGGCCTTTGAGGATGTAATGCCATCAGGTTGCCTTTGTTTAGAGAGGACACAGTTTTCTCTGACAGCTTTGGTTGGATAGAAGCACACAACCAGTACTGGTTTGCTTATCTAGTCTTAAGTGTGCAGCTTCTTCCTTGGACTCCATCTAGTTCCTGCTAAAATGTGTAGCTGGGGTCTGAGCTTGAACTGTCTTTTATGTCTGAATCCCAGCACATTGTCCATGATCCAGCTGTCAGTCTTGAGATGTTTATCTGTGGTTTTTTTGGCCTGAATAAATCCTGGGCCACTTTTATTAAGGGATGAGTCCCAAAGTCACAATGGCACAAGCCTCTGGTTTGCTAGAGTCAGTGACTTCAAGGGAAGGGTTAGGTATAAGATCTGAGTAGTAACTGTGCAGGACTTAAACTTCACCTGTCCCCCTCTCTGGTGCTTTGTTTTCTTTTAACTCCTCTTTACCAGAAACCTTAAACTTAGGTTTACTCTCATATGTCTGAGACAGGTTATTTCTCCACATTCCTCAGTTCTCTGTTTTCCTCATGTGGAGCAGCTGAAAATTTCTATATCCATGGCAGGATATGTCTTGTTTTATTATATTCTTCTAGGCTTTTGCTACCTGCTTGGAATTCTGGTGATTCTCTTTTTAGGAAATAACTCATGAGTCACTGCACTTGTACTTTAAGTACCTGTCCCTCTGTTCTTTCACTGTGCTTATCTTTTGACTTTCTCTGTACAGAGTCGTGATATATCCCTGTATGCTGGGTAGAAGTCTTTCTCCATATGCTCTTTAGTTATTATTCAACCTCTTTTAATTTAAAGGACTATCTCCTTTGTCTTGTATTTGATTTTTATGGTAAAGGACTTTTAATTATCCCATCATTTGTAAAGTAAGGTAAAATAAAAAAAATCTAACAGCGAAACCCCAAACTTTTTCCTAGGTCAGACTTCTAATCTAAAAGATTCTAGTTATTTAAATATAAAATGCTTGTAACTTCAGAGTTTTTCTTAGTTCTTTTTGTCCTGGAAATACTGAGCTCTAGGGGCTTTTTAATTTGTTTTAAAATTCCTATCACACAAGGAAACCTTCTAATGGAGTCTACATTAAAATGCTTGAGTGCCTGACATAAACTGAAATAAGGCCATTTTATTCTCCTGCAAAATTTAACAGTAGTACATTTCTTAGCAATTTCTCCTTTTTCAATGATAAAGATCTCACTGAGTATCTCAGCCATGTGTAACAGGTTCTCTACTTCAAAAAAGTTTGTCCATCCTTTATGGATCTAAACAAATGTCATTGGAGACTCGCACTTTTCAGTAGGAAATTACATCCTCTGGTATGCGATAGCATTGGATTTGCACAACTCACATTTTGTACCTTGTAGTGCTGGAATCCATAATTTTCTTTTTATTAAGAATGGCTTAATTGAATACATCTTGAACATTACCTGAGCTACAATGTAATTTGTATGTAACCTGAAGGAATGAATTTTTCACCATTCTTCCTTTCTGCTCCTCAGCATTACTCAAGTAAAAAAAATTTAACCAGTGTTTCACATTTTAACAGGGCAAAAAAATGCCTTGTTTCATATGTGCGGTGGCCCAAAATATAAAATGTTTGTCTAAAAATGTCTAGAAACTGAGCTGAATCAGGTCGGTTTCTATATCTATATTTTCAGCAGGTCTGATATAAATCACAATACAAATTAGTAAAGTGTGTGGTGCTTCTTATAGTTAAGTCTTTGTTAAAATGTAAGTGTTGTCTTTTCCTTTTAAATTAAAGGATATCTCGAATACTTGATTAGAAAAAAGGTTTTGATTGCCTAATAGTTTAGTAAAGCTATTCAGGGTACTGAGAGGCTGCTGAAAAGGTGAGTTGCTTTACTGCCTTTTCTTTTTTCACCTATTTAAAAGGTTTTATAATCACGGAGTGTAGAAAAGAAAGAACAAAGTTACGCATCGCACACATGTTTTTCAATATTTTGGTACTATGATTTTGTGTTCATGAATGCAAATGTATTAAAAACCCCATTGGTTGACCTCTGAGCGCACAGCTTGGCCAAGAATGGAGTATTGTACATTAAATGACTATTACAAAACTGGCACACCCCATTTCTGATAAGCTGCTTGTGCAGCCAGGTTTGATTGCGCCTTGTGTGCTTCTCCAGGAGAGTCCAACAGTATCCTGATGTGCTGTGCAGTACATTGAGAGTGTGGTGTTGTCATAAACAAGTCTTTGAATCTGCATTCCTGCCACTTAATGATTGGCATTACGTACTGTGCCTTGCTGTATGAGTGTTGATTCAGCACAGTGGGAGCTTTGTTTGCTTTGGAAACTTGTAAGGTTTATATAGTAGGGCGGGGGGGCTTGAGAGTGATTCCAGAAAGACCATAGGCGTGGGTTTTTTGTTGTTCTCTGTAGTAATTCTTATCTTAATGCCTTCCACAGGTGAGAGATATGATCCTGAGCCCAAGTCAAAGTGGGATGAAGAGTGGGATAAAAAAACAGCTTTTCCATTCAGCGATAAGTTAGGCGAGCTAAGTGACAAAATTGGAAGTACAATTGATGATACCATCAGCAAGTTCCGAAGGAAAGATAGAGAAGACTCTCCGGAGAGGTGCAGGTACTAGAGTTATTTTAACATGAATTTATTCCATGAAATTGCTATCATAAAGCTCTTTGACATAGCTGGTTATTAATTACTGATTAATTATTCTTTTTGTCTGTATGGAAGCATGGTTGTGTTCGATACCTGCTTCCTGGACTTCTTATGCAGCTCTTATGGGCCTTGGGGAATAAAGTAGCTCTGCCAGTAGTTAACTACGCCTGACTGCCTTGCATTACTGCCCCTACCTTAAATAGGTGCTGGCAAAGCAGGGAATTGGCCTGAAATTTCCTAAGCTTTTCCTTGTCTAAACAATTCCATGGTCTTCCTTGTGCCAGTATATTAGAGGCTGCCATTTAACGCTACAGTTACTCTGAATGCTGAAGTGCCGAAGAGAGAGAGATTTAAAATTGCTTAAACCTACCTGGACACAGTGCTTCTTCCCTGAGCTGGTCTCAGGAAGAACAGACTGCAGGTGACTTACGTTTGAAAAAAGGCAAATTTAGTTGAACCTTCTCAGAAACTTGTATTTTACATCTGGCCATTAATTTTTTTCAGTAAGGAAGAAAACCTACTCTCCTTTGCCTGCAGAACTTTACATATATCACACTTCAACAGGTGCATTGAATTTTATTATCTAGAGATCAAATTCATACTTAATCTGAAAGTGCTGTAGAGAAAATGCTGAATTATATTGAAATAATTCCCTTTTGGGAAGCAACTTAAAATTCAAATTTGCACTGAGATTCGAT
Organism: Eurystomus gularis; assembly: GCA_013400335.1. NCBI lineage: Eukaryota > Metazoa > Chordata > Aves > Coraciiformes > Coraciidae > Eurystomus > Eurystomus gularis. The sequence goes on along the minus strand of VZZY01002065.1, from coordinate 233,848 downwards.
TAAAAATTTTTTATGGGACTGTTTTCACATACACTTTTTTATGTATGTGTATAAAAAGCACATGCATACATGTATATATTACAAAATTCAAGCAATTTTGCATGGAAACAAATCATCATACTGGTAGCATTCCTGAGGAAAAGGCAGTATGGCCTTCTTGCTAGGGCATTAATAAATCATAAAACTGATATTCTTTGCACACATCAGGGTTTCCTCTTAGAACTTACTATCAATAGACTACAAAGAGAAGGGATCAGAAGAAAAGTAAACAATTTCAAATTTAACAATGGTATATTGCTGGGTGCTTTTCTGTACTTACCTTTCAAAAACAACTTGTCACATGACATCTGTAAAGCTCACTATCCACATTTCATGTAGAGAATGTACAGTAAACACTTTTAAATCTTACTTCCTTTCCTTTTTCTGAATAGCTTCTGGTCTCTTACTTGTGCTGGAATAAAGTCTTGCACCTTCCAGTCTAAAAGACAGTCCGTTCTGTGATCTAATCTTTATAAAATGCAGTTTATTTTGAGGGCTTCTCCACTGTACATGTCTACCTCAAATTACACTGATCTTTTTTCTCTGGCAAATATCACATTTTTCATTTTAATTTTGCTCTTGTAACTCCGGACCCTTCTGTTTTATTTTCCTTCCATTTTTTGGTAAATGTCAGTTGTGGCATTTGTTTCAAAATTTATGAAAGTAATAAACTCAGAACTTGAAATAAAAGGAGGATTTTGGGGGGACATACATGAGCAAACCCAGTTTGGTAGCTGCGGGTTATCTTGCAGTAGGAAGGAATCCATGCAGCAGTATGGCTTCTCTAACTGCTCCGGTTACCAGCCCGAAGCTGCCTTTTGGCTTCTCTTGGTGTGGTTATTAGACAACATTAGTTATTTTACAGAATGTTGAAATGAGGATGTTTGAACTCAAGGTTCGTAGAATGTCTGTCTGTTTATACTTAAAGCTACTGTAAATACAAACCTTATAATTCATGTTGTATTAACAGAATACTATATTTTGTATGATGTTAAATATTGAAACTGAAATAAACATGAAATTTTAATTACATGACTTAAGCTCACAACAGTGTAACATTCTCTTGTAAATGCTTCATGAAATCTCTGCGCTTCTTTCACACTTCAGCAATTAAAAAAAAAAAAACACCACAAAACCAAAACAAACCCACAAAAGAAGCCTCTGAAAATTTACTGACTTATTTGTAGCCTGCTGCTGTATAATAACATTGAATCAAGTTGAAATTTACCTTGGAAAAGTGACTAAATGGTGATATTCACTCAGCTGGCAAGCCAGTTGTATATTTGATTGGTTCTATCTTCATAGCTTTATAAAGCAGTATTACCTGAGTACTGTCAAGCCAATAAAGGTCTTCAAGCACAAAGAATAAATGTGACTTACACATTGTCACAGTGGTTAATGGAATTTGGATGACGCAGTCTTTATCTCCAGTATACACACCAGAAGAACTTGGCCAAAATTATGGATTTCTGACTCTACTTGCAAAGCTAATGGCTTCCATAGAAGGAAAAAAACCAAAACTTGACATAACTAAGAACTCAACCTGTGCTATAGCTGGCTTGAGTTGATAGTAGCTTTCAGTCAGACTGGAGTTCACACAGCTAAGTCTGGAGAAACCATAGTCTGCTTTTTTCTCTTTAGAAGAAAAATGTTAGTACTGCTGTGGGTGAGTGGGATTATCCTCTTGGAAATAGAGAAGACCAGAAATAAGGCCCAATAGGGTGGGAAAACCTCTGTTTTCTCGTCTCTTAGGCAAATAAACCAATTGCTGCCCTGAGTCTAGCCTTGTGTGTGAGGTTTTTTCTAAATTACCTGCAGATATTCAGAGGTTCTCCTGAAACACAACTTTTTTCATAAGAATTCTTAAAACTCTGCCAATCGTTGTTTCTCTAGTATTCAGATAGGCTGATGTAGGTAACAATAGAAAGGAAGCAAAACTTCTAGTACACCTATAAAAGGATGCAACAGCCAATTTTTTATGTAGTAGTGTGTAACTCAGATAGGATCAAAGTATTGCTAAACTATTTTTATTGCCTTGAGAATTTGGAAAAAACCCCACACCACAAAAACCGTAAGTCAAAGAAAATGAGCATGGATCTATACTTTGATTTTGAGAAGTTGCAACAATGTGCTTCCTTCACAGAAGTTTTTTTAATTATTTGGTACAGTGCTAGCTATAACTTTTATTTTTAAGTCCAATCTTCAGTTCTCAGGTGAAGCACTGCAATTCTACTATTCTGAGCACAGTAAACACTTAAATGGAACATTAATCTGTAATTTGTTGTTGTTGTTAATGTGACCATTAAAGGAAAACAAAAAACAGATCTCCTGAGACACTTTGGAAGCAGTACAGGTTGTCATAGAAAATTGAGTATTGTAATACTTGTCCTGCATTCTGGCATAGATGTTTCTCTTTTTTTCTTAAAAGCTTTTAGATGTTTATTTTGCTGTAGGTCACCAAATATTCACTTTTTTTTTGTGCTTAAAGCGGTGAGATTAATCTCTACTAGTTCTGCAGCAATAGCTCCCATTGTTCACAACCATCAAAGTCTGATCCATTTCTTCCACCCACAGACTCTGTAGTTGGACCAGGTGGACTCTAGCGATGACAAGAAATACACTGCAGCAGGTTTTAAGGGACTGAGCCTTAGTTGGGATTGTCCTGATCTTAGATGCTTTCAACACATGTCTAAAAGGCAACTTCATCCATACTCTTCTGAGGCTTTTACGATGGATGTACCGTGTATACCTTGTTAATGTGCAGATCAGTCTTCTCTGGAGGCTTGTGTTAAAATCCTGGTGTCACAAAGGACAGCGTGGTTAGTGGTCCCCCCTGATGCATTTGGGCACATCGGTGGCTGCCTGCAGAAATCTGGAACTGCAGCAGCAGCCCCATTGCTGCCGGTCAGGGTTGAAGTGCTTTGGAAGGATGAGGTTAGGTGATGCCATCTGAGCTCGCTTGTCTGCATGAGGCTGGCTCAACCAAATGCCAGTATTCGGTAGGATATTTTTCTTTTAAAAATAGAAATAAAAAATTAAAAAGGAGAATGAGCGTTTCTGTTCACTGATGTTAATGAATTGAGCTATCCCCAGTAGTGAGGAGGTAATATTGACAGAGGAAATGACATATGCAGTGTGTTCCAAAAAGCCCACTATTGTTAACAGAGAACAAAGGCTACCCTCCAGAGTATATTGCAGTTACTGTCATATCTCACTGACAAAGGGACAGCGTTTCTTAAATTTTGCAGTTTTAGTATTCTAATGCATTATTAAAATATAAAAACCTTCCACTTTCAGCTTATGTTGCTAAGGGAATCACTATTTCAAAATACGCTTCAGTATATTTAAGCTTTCTTTACAGCAATTTTTGCTGTTATGTACAAATCCTACCTTGATGGTAGCAGGCAACATGACTGTTGGTGGCGGGCAATTGGTTTGTTTGTGAAAGACTTAAAGTGTAAAAGTAGAAAATGTAACAGATTAAACAATACTTTGCAGTGACATCTAAAAAGTTTTTGCCTGAAATGGTGACATTTTTGTTCTTCAACATGTTAAAAATAAATGTACGTTCTCTGATAGAAAATTAGTAGTATCATTGCATGGCATAATTCTGTAAACGTTCTTTTTCCACAAGCATTTTAAAGAATATAAAAGCCTGTTTTTCTGGGAAGGGAAATGAGTTGAAGTAGGAATGGAATTCTTAACCTGAAAGGTAGTACCTGTACTGGGTTCACTGCTTTCTGTCTCTTGGTGTAAGTACCTGCCAACTTAACTTTTTGTTGCTGAAGTAAAACATAATGTGTGGGGGAGTTCCTGTCAGAAGGTAGTTAAATGTACCAGATTTAAACACTGATTTCCTATTATCCTCTGCCGTGGACTTACAGTTATTATTTAACAAAACTCGCTTTTCCTCGTCACTGTTGTACAGTGGATGCAGTGCTGTTTTATCTAGCTGAATTATGTAAGGGTGAAACATGTCCTTTCTCAAATGTAGGAAGAAGCAGCATTTTTGTTACGAACCATTGCTACAAGCAACTACAGTAACCAAAACTCTTGTGGCTTAAGCCAAATGTCCACTTAAGTAACTGAGAGGTCCATCACAAATGGTGTTCTATCGCTTTTGTTTTTTCTAGTGACAGCGATGAGGAAAAATCAAGAAGAGCTAAATCTCCCAAAGCTGAATTTAAAGATGAAGAGGAGACTGTGACAACGAAACACATTCATATTACACAAGCTACAGAAACTAGAACCACCAGACACAAACGCACAGCAAATCCTTCAAAAACCATTGACTTAGGAGCAGCAGCACATTATACAGGAGATAAAGCCAGCCCAGAACAGAATGTTGCTGCTCATACTGCACAGTCTACAGCAAAGGTGAGACAGCAGGAGAGCACAATAATCCAATGATTTTAGAAACAGTTTTCCTCTAATCTCTGAGACAATTTCTAGTTTAGGGTAGAATTTTTGTTATGCAGCCTTCAAGGGAAATATTTTATCGAAAATATTTAGTTGGGGTTTTCAAAGGCTGTGGAACAGTTTAATTATATTTGTTTGATTGCTTTAAAATATAGAATTTTTTTAATAGTAATTGCCACAGTTTACTCTTTTCAGGAAAGCAAAGATAGAATCTTGGCCTGAAGTGTGAAGGATTCTCTGAACCTGCACACTTACTGAAAAGTATCAAATTCTTCAGTTATCACAAAAAAAATCCTGAGACACTAGCTTTTCAGTATTTGATTTTAAATTTAGCCATGTTCCAGTGTTTTTTGGCTTCAAAGATAAATCCATCATCTCTCCAAATAAGAAAACCAAAAAACCTTCAGTAAAACAGGAAACCTCTCTAAGTCAGTTAAGATGAGTGATAACATCACGAGATGAGATCTGTTGTGTAATTTCTTCTTCAGGCTTCTGTACCCTCTGGCAGCAAGTCATCTAACGACCTGGTTGACCTGTTGTTTGACGGAGCTAGCCAGCCAGTCTCAACAGGTAGGCACGTTCTGGTTTTATTTTCTTAATGGATGTTTTCAACCAATTCTGGGGATAAGCTTGTTTGTCTTATAGATAAAGAGTAGTATATAAATTGAGAAATGGCAGCTCTGAATTTTTTGAGTATTCAGGAACCTTTTGTGGTAAGGTACTGAATGTGCTACTGCATGAGACTAATAAATGTTCGCAGCATGAAGATTAACTGCCAGATCAGTCTGTCAGAAACTGTGTTTGTAATGCAGTTATTGATAATTAACTCTAGAAGAAGTGCGATCCATTCGCATTCAAGCATTTCTCATAGTGCAATTCAAAGGTTCGGAAGCCAGAATCTCTTTATACAAGCTTTCGTCTAAAGCATACAGCAAACTTGTTTCTTTATCTCATTTTATCATGGCGCTTGGTTGATCCCCATCCTAATACCAAAAAGAAATTGATGCCTAAAAGTAAAATTATTAATTATAAAGCTCATCCCTTCACTCTCTACATATTCAATTCAATTTACATCCATTAACCTTCATATGGATGTATCCTTACACTCAAGCCGCAGTTTCTTTTTAGGAGTGTATTAAATTTCAGTGCATTGCATACAAGATTGATTGAGAAGTTCAGGGGCTTGGTGGTTTGCTTTTTAAAACCTAATACTTGAAAGACTTGTTATTGTGCTTACAGGTTCTTAATATTGACAGTTTTGATTGTCGCTAGTGTGGAACAGAAAAGGGACTTCCATGCACTTGGGGTCTAACGGTGCAGTTGGGAGAGAGTTTACTGGGGGTAGAATTCTTGTTTCAAGATTGTTTTGAATAGCAAACAAAATACAAGCATGTGCATTTTCATAGATAGAAACCTTCTGTGTAACTTCTCTCCATTATAAGTACGCAACTTCTCTTATATATGGGATCATATTCACATTATTTGTAGAAACATGTGTGTGTCTTGGGGACAACAGATACTCAGCTCCAGTCTTTGTTTTAAAGACAAGGTAAAATCATTCTGCCAAAAGTGGCAGTCCTCTGCCTGAAGGCCCACACGTGTGGCAAGGTGGCTGCTTTCGTGCACGTGTAAAGACTACTCTTGCTTCTGTCTGAAGTTCTGCCACTGCTGGGTGTGTTGTAGTAGGAACTCCTGCAATATGTCACACAAGTTATTTTTATGATAATGTATGAGCAAGGCCAGTATTACGAGCACTCTGCGTGACACCATTCTTTTCATCACTAGGGTACCAAAATGATACCTCTGTAAGTATTGAATAGAATATAAAACACATCAAAGCTCCTTTGAAGGGGAGGGAAATTATTATGGTAATTTAGTAGGAGAGATCTATCTCAGTCTTTCTTATTTCTGGTATATCTTTAAAGCTTTGTACTTTCATTTTTGGGAAAGTTGATAAAGTTTATATGTCTGTTCTGAAATGTGTGAATTCCTAATGGTTAAGAAATAAAATTAATTTAACGCACCTATTCTTTTGTGCACCAATGCCCCCGAAATTAAGGAACCGCTTATTTTACATTATTTTCTGTTTTATTAACTTCATAAACAAAGGTGTTCATTGTATGTTGGAATTACCACAGTTCCATGGAATTTTAAGAGCCTGGATCAGAACCACTACCCCAAATCAATACTGAAACTTCTATCCAGTTCCTATAGGAAAAGAGATTAGAGCCTTGTACATACGTGTACATTTCTATGTATAAAAATACAATCACGTTGAGAATAGGTGTTTCTACTTTCAAATTGAGCCTTCCCATATTTCAAACAGAACTATGGCAGCTTCCATGTTACAGTGTGTTTGATGTTTCATCAGTTTGGTTCCTTGCTGTTGTAAGCCTTTTTTCTTTTTGCCTTTTTTCTTCCCTTTTCCATAGCAGCATTTAGAAATGGTGTTGAGGAGAGGCATGTTACCAGCTGGTCCTGCTAAATAACCCCTTTGCTGACCTGGGAAGGCAGATGGAAGGGTTCATTTGTAGTGACAGATCTCGCATGGGAATCTTTGAGGATAGCTCATGTTGAGAAGATAAGCACTGGCCTTCACGTGCAGGTCACTTGTTAGGACCACTGTTCCTTGCAGCACAGGGTGTGGGAACATTCCCAGTGTCAGGCAAGACACAGGGAAAGGGTCAAATGCAGCCTTTGATCTAGCCTGTGAAGGAACTGGCAGGGAAGTCGTGTGAATTCGGGGAACTCAGAATTTGCTTATCTATGTATTCTCAGGTGCAGAGAAGTGGAAGAAGGTTGGTGAGGCTTGGGGGAGGTTAACTGAAGCAACGCAGTTTGTATGTGAGGGGGACGTTTGGTTGTGGTAAAGGAGCAATCTGAGAAGGCGTCGTTAGACCTGCTGGAAGTAATTTTTTGGCATTACTGTAGCTGTGGTTCTTCAGTCTTGGCTAGTGATACATTTTAGAGAGATATTGCATTCAGCTTAAGGTCTGCCACCTCTCTCTGGAACTCGGTTTCATTTGAAAACAGGCAGTAGAGGTAGAGGAAAAGTTGACTTAACTGAAAATCTTAAGGGGTTGTTTTGAGTTTGAACCTAGTTCTGTTTTTAAAATTAAATTAATCCCTAGGTACTTTGTCAAACAGCCTGAGGATAATAGGCATAGCATGAGAGTTTTGGTTTGGTTTTTTGAGGATGTGGTCGAGAGTGTCTCATCTCTGTTGCTCATTCTGATACAAACCCTCAAACCATTAACCTGTTTTGAACTCTATAAGGATACATGATGAAAAAAATGATTTGAAAACGTTCATTGCAGTAGGCAGAGTAAACATGATCCGGACAGTTTTTTAGCTTGATATTTCACTGGCTCATCTTATCCTTTTTCATTCTCAGGTTGCAGTTGGTATAAAACTTGTACATAAACATACACAAGATGCTTATTAGATCACTTCAGAATTTGTGCTGAAGACATTTCTGAACTTTGTGTGAGATCTTCTCCCTCTTGAGAAGGTGGTAAAAGGATTTCAGTAGCGCTCTATTTCTGAAAAGTCAAAGGGACTATCTTTGCATTCCTGTCTCATGTTTTATATCATATACTACACGCTTGGCAAGAAAAGTCAGTTCCCCTTGGAAGAACAGTCGCCTTCCTGGCAAAGTCTACAGTAAAATAACATTAAAAAGAAATACAAGTACATATGTATTAGAAAGTGAATGGTTCCTTTTATTACTACTAGCCATTTATTAAAAAGGAGATGGTTCTAGTTTAATTAACCCAGTTGAGAGTAGCAGATGGGGCAGAATGTCTTGCAGCAATAAGACAATTCAGAAATGGCACCAGATGTTGGAAGCTGTCCCTGGTGGTGTTTGAGTGCAGCACAGATGTTCCAGTCCCACCTGGCTAGTTTCTAAGCACTGCAGGCTAAGCAGCTGTGATGTAACCTATATAATGTACGCATAACACTAAAAGCAAAATAATTGAACTGCTGCAGCTTCTTCTAAGGGTGGGACTGCTTGAGGTGAAATCTTTGAGGACAAACAAATAAGGTCAACTTCTTAGCTTCAGGTCAGTGGAATACCTACTTAAAAGCAGTATCAATGATAAGTGGATGATTTTTTTGATAGACTGATTTTTGTTGTTGTTGTTTATAAAAAAACCCTAGCTTTCCAATGTGATTCTTAAATCTTTCTTCTGTTGTTATACCTTGGCGTTATTTTTTTTAGTGAAAAATTGTTACAGTGCTCTGTTCAGAAGTTAATAATTTATATGCTGTATACAAACGTCTGGTTGGAAAACTTAATGTTCCTGCTGTAGAAAGGAAGCAAACTTAGAAAAAAATGAACACAAATGCAAGCGCTGCCCTTGAAATCCAAATTCAAGATCATTGCAGAATCATTCATGCTTTAAGTAACACAAAAACTAAATATAAGGTGACATGTAATTTTTCATAGTAAGCATAATAAATTGACTTTTATACAATAAGAATGTTTGGCTTTATATCTTACACAATTTTACGAACTGCCAAACTAGTAGCATCCCTCACTACTAAAAAACTTGTTCACCTTGTTAATCTCTCTAAATTTATTTTAAGAGATAGCATCTCTTAAAAGTCTTCTAGTTCTTTCCGGAAAAAAACCCTGCATCTTCTAGTTTTTTCCTAGGAAAGGAAAACTGCAAGATCTGCAAGGCAGTTGGAAATAATCCAGGCTGTTGTTGCTCAGGCTTGTATAAATACAGTATGGTGATGAACAGGAAAAACTGTCGACTTAGGGAGCAGAATCAGTAAATCCATCTTGCAAAATACAGTACAGCTTTTCTTCAGAAATCCCACGTGCAGTTGTTGCAATGGATCTTGGCACAATCCTGTAACGGCGTTTGCCTTCGCTCTCTTTCTAGGTGGATCAACTGACCCATTTGGAGGATTTGCTGATTTTAGTTCAGCTGCTGCTTCAGCAAGTTTCCCATCATCGCAAGGTAGGATTAATTTACTGATTGAAATGCTGTTTAAGGGCACAAAGAGCAGAAGTGATGCCACAAGGCATTACTGAAAGTCACTTCCCTTTCCAGGGCAAACTGTGTCTATGTATAACTGGACCACAAGAGCTATATTGAGTAAGGAAGATACCTACTGTCTGGCACAGCTCATGTCTCATGGGACCTGAAACTTTTAATGAACTTTATTTCAGAAAAATATTAGCGGGAGTTACAAATACATCCCTTCTCATCTAATATTATAATATAAGCATATGAGACTTAAAAGATAGCTCCATGTCTAATTCTGAAATGCAGTGAAATAAGATGTTACTTCTGGATTGGAAAAGTAAAAACTGAAATAAGCAAGTGTTGGCTGAAGAGCGCTTACGGAACAATTAAAGAGCTCAGCGCATCCCACTTTTGCAGTGATGAGTGCTCCAAGATGACAGTATTGGTGTTTCCGAAGTGATTGGAGAATTGGCTGTAGTGATAGGGCCATTCAGATAATTGGGAGGTCTGTGATGGTTAATATTTTATGTAAGGTTATTTAACGATTTCATTTGCAATAAAAAGCAGACATTTTTCTAATACTTCAACTAACAGTTTGCAAGCTTTTCAGATACAGGTAGGAGTTAACTATTTAAAAAAGGTTAGCTGCTCTGGTGGGATAAAAAGACTTGTGTGAAGTCCTTGATCGTCTGTTTTGCTTGCTGGTGATAATGCTGTGAACTGAGAACTTGTTAGAAGGGTTTTATGCTGCTGTTTATAGTTTCTGGACATGTGCAGAGGATTCAGATTGGTCTCAAGAACTTTAATAATGGGCAGGGCAGTAAATTAAGTGGATAAATCGAACAAAACCAAAAGCTGAGATCGTGTTCGATGGAAAATAGCAGCCCACCTGTGACAGAAAAATAAGAGTCCCTAAAGATGTTCTCAGTTCCCACCCTTCTCTTAAGATATTAAAAAAAAAAAGTTTGTATTTGTTTAGAGAGAGTCACAATTATGTTGGCCTGTCAGATGGCATAACGAGGGGAGCCTGAGACAGGCTATTTCCAAAGCTATCTGGGTTACTATTAGAAGGCCTCTATGTTGGACGGGAATTGAGTCAAGTTGTGTTCCCTACACAGTGCAGCCTCGCCAGTGGCTGTTGAAGACACACATACGCATTTGTGGGATGGAGCTGACCAACACTTTATTTTAGCTTAGCTAAATAACAATTTGTTTTAAATTTCCCTTTTAGGAGAAGCTTATTAAATAAAAGATATCCAGATCTTACTTCAGTCAGACATGAACAAGTTGCTTCTAATCACAAGAGCAAGATTTTAGTGATGCTTGTTGGGACACGTAGTGTAGAGCTGTCATGTGGCTGTACGGTTGGCTCAGTGCACATGCAGTCATTTCGCATGCAAACATACAAGCTATTATGTAGATATGGTTGCTGTCTGAAAAACATTTCCCTTAAAATTGAACTGAAAGAAAAATATACTGGGAAGCTACCTAACGCAATAAACGTCCTTCTGCTGGAGTTTCTGGGAGCCAGTGGTGCTACCCAAACGGGACAGTGCTGCAAACAAACATGGAGTGGGGGGAGCTGGCTGGATATCTTCTCTGAGGTTAATTTGGGCAATAGTAGTGTTTGACTGAGGGTTCTCAACAAGGGTATAGGATCGAGTCCAGAATGAGCAAAGAATAGCAAAGAGGTTGATCAGCAGACCCACCTGCGAGCCCACTTGTAGTCAGCATGTTTAGATCTCTTCCTTTATTTTGCTGTGCTAGGAAAACTGTACTGGGCATGGATTGGTTAATACACTAATTCACATGGTAGGAAAGAAGTGCTCTAGTTTTTTTACAGGCTTTCTTAGTCAAAGCCAAGTTGTTTTGCAAACACAAAGCCGCCTACTATGCAAATAATTTGTGTGTTCATACAGTCTAAACTGATACAATCCTTTATCTGCATTAACATGATTAATCTACTCCAATCACCATTATGCAAGGGACAAGGAGTCCTGTGAAATGATTAATCATTCCTGAACAGCGTAAGCCCCTCTAGGAATCTTTTCCTTCTTGATTAATCATCTTTGAAGTTCTACTGAAGGGGCAAAACCTTATCCCTTTTACCCCCACTTCCATTATTGGTACTCAGTGCACAGGTCTGAACATAGAAGCAGCACACTCAGCATTTACTTATCTATCAGGAATATTTAAAGTAGGTTTTAATTTTTAATATGTAATACTAATTGAAACATTCTAATATAGCCCCTCTTTGTGAGGGAGATCAAAGCAAATGTTCTTGTAAGGCCCTAAGCTAATGAGTATTAGTCTGCTTCATGCACTGAAGTTGTTGGCAATACTTGGATTTTTATGAACAGATTTACTCTCCTACTATTCTTTAAATTCTAATGTATTGGTAAAGATAAAGATGACTAAAGGTTGTATATGTATGTTCATAATTATTTACATGGACTGTAAAAGACTACTGCAGTTACCTTTTGTGGGGGTAGAATATAGTTGTAGAAAAATTGCTGCGGAAGGCCATTGTGGAACCAGCCGTTGTGTAGGTTAGGAAGTGGAAACTGGCACTTGATTCAGCTACCTCAGCTTTAGGTGTTTGAGTCTTCATTTGCTCATCTAAAGAAATTCAGGGGATGATTTTACTGTTTATTAGAACTGAGTGTTCATTTTGTACGGCAATGACGTGGCTTGAGACTTAGCTGAGGTGCCAGAAGTGTAGCGGTGACATAATCAAAAAGCTGACCTGTGCAATGGCCCAAACTTGGAACAAGATTCACTATGTAGCAATGAAAGCTCTTGAAATGGCGTTGCTTTATTTTTAGCATCTCCTGTAGATGTTTTTTGTAAGCTCTTCTTCCCCTATCACTCCTGTGAAGTAACCCTTTTCTTGTTAATAGAAAAATGTGTTTTTAAGGGAGGTAACATCTCCTCCCGTTTGACTCAGAGGTTATGGCATACTCTCAGTTTATTGGTCTGGGTCTCTGGACATCCTGAAATAGGTCCCCATGCAGTTGCCTCCAAACAGCTTATTCTGTGAGCGCTTCACAGTAAGGTACAGAGAGAGGTGTAAGTTGCTGTGTTTTGATTTAAATGCTTGTCTACAAAAACCCTGGTATATTGACATGAAACAAAGTTTAAGTGATGGAACTAAGAGTTCAACAAAGCTTCTGCTGAGAGAGTTGCTAGATCCAAGATTGAATTGCTGGTTCAAGCCAAGGCATTTAGGTCAGGAATCAAATGTAGAAAACTTTGTTTTACATGAACACTTCATGGGATGGGAAGAAATTATTCCTTATGACCTCAAATAAGAATTTCCTGGCAACCTGCTTTCAAAGTTCTGGGTTTTTCTGCCCCTCAGCATTGTTTACAAAAGACTACTAATTGTATATAACCAAATTTTGAAGTAATCATCTTTTGTTTTATCATGATGGAATTTGCTTTATCAAGTGGCTCATTCCTGACATCTTTTCTCTCAGCAAATACTAGAGTGCTGAGATTAAAAGTTGATAAATATTATCTAAATTCTAGGTGTTGTTTTGACTACAGCCTCCAATCTACCCCTAAGTTATCTTTCCATTGTATTTCAACTAAAGAAAACCTGTCCCTATGTGTCTTGTATCCACAGGTGACACGTTGTCAAACATTCTTCTACTTTCTGTGCATGTGTATTTCATATTTCCTTTGCTACCTTGTTAAAATTGTTGGAATATTTATGAGAGGGAATGATGTCCAGATGGAGGTTCTACCTGCAGATGTTAATTGGGACGGACACCGATCAGCTCTCATTTGTTTCAGCTCATGGAATATGACATTTGCTCAGTGTCTTTCTCTAAATCTTCTGCCTTTCTTCTCTCTGTCTTCCTTCCTGCACGGTTGCCTTTCCTTCAGGTACAGCAACAAGTGGAAATGGAGACTTTGGTGACTGGAGTGCCTTCAACCAAGCTTCTCCTTGTCCCAGTGCTTCATCTGGAGAGCTCTTCAGCAGCACAGCACAGCAGCCAGCTATAGAGCTCTTCAGTGGCTCACAGCAAGCTTCTGGCCAGCCTCCAACTCCTTCAAATTCTACTGATCTTTTTGATTTGATGGGCCCCTCTCAGACAACCATGACTTCCTCACTAAGTATGAATTTCTGTATGAACTCCAGTGCTGCGGGCATCAGTTTACCCATGTCAAGGTCACAGGTATGCTGCGATTTGTACAGTTTGCTAATGACCCTCCTCAATTAGTCTTTTGCCTTCTCCTTAATCACAACATGAAAATGATTCCACTCCTGGAGTCCATACCTAGTCGCTCAGGTGTTATGATCAGCATTTTATAAGAAAGTTTTGTCCAAAAATGTTTGAGTAGGCATCTGAAAAGAAAAGGTGTCAAATGCTCTTGAAAAGCCTTTTATGAGCTACTCTTCTCTGAGATGGTCTTCGTTGTTCTGTGAAGTGTTGCTCTTTTGTTGGGGAAGAGGAGGTTGATGATATTTTAAACCTCAAGCAGATGGAGGTGTGAGGACTAGTCTGTACAGAACACAGAGGCGCCTGCTTCAGTAAAGAGTGTATTTGGAAAGTGCAGCAGATCTCCTTGGTATTAGGGGGAAAAAATCAGAATGTTTTAAGTTCAAAACTTGACTGCAGATGGTCACTGTCATTCCATGTTGATACGGGAGCGTGATGCTAGCTTACAAAATACTCTTAACCCATTCTAATGGTGTAACAGCACATGGAAGCACTGCTTTGGAAGAGCTGAAGTTCATGGCTAAAGATCTCATTAGCTTTTTATTGTCTTCTGTGGAAAAATTAACACTTGTCTAGTCCTGATTCCTACTGGTTAATTGTTTCAAGTAGATTCCAACAAACTTTTCTTTTTTAGCCTCTGCAGATGGTGAACACTATGATGCCAAAGCCTAACCCTCTTTATAATGCAAGCACAGAGATGGTCCAGAAGAATGCGAGCAAAACTCTACCCTCAACTTGGTCAGATCCCAGTGTAAATATCAGTTTGGACAATTTAGTACCTGGGATGCAGCCTTCCAAACCCCAGCAGCCGACGCTTAATACCATGATGCAGCAACAAAGTAAGTGATTGTTGCACTGCTTCGTGTGCTTGCTGAGCCCTGGATGCGTTCAGGAGGTTGTCCTTGAGATGGAGTATTCTGTCAACTACTGTTTTCCTTTGTTCAGTCATAATTGTTTCTTAAACTGGGATGGTTCTGACACAAGTGGTAGTTTCTAAATGGAGGGTGACATGCTAGGGGGCTGGTATCTGTGCATGATTTTGTTGTGGAGTTTGCATCATTGATATGTCTTGATTTCAGGCCTCCTAATACCTAGAACTTCCCTAGAATGTACATAGCGGCCTGTGTTGTTGTAAAATGCTATTTAAAAATTGTGTACGTTTTCTGAGCCTTCACAGAGGAAACAGGCAAACGAGCAAATAGCTATGGTAGTTGGCATCGTATCTTTGTTCACAGCAGTTACCACAAGTTTCTTAAAATACATGAGCACCTTCAGCAGCAGGTTCTGATTAATGATTTTTGCATCCCGTTACTTTTGCAGATATGCAACAACCTGTGAATGTCATGACTCAAAACTTCGCAGCCGTGAACCTCAGCTCTCAGCCTAACATGATGCCTGTTCGGCCCCAGACAAGCCCATTGATGGGAGGACCCATTCCTGTGGGAATGGGAATGCCCAGCGTGATGTCAGGTACGATGGGAATGGCCTCCATGGGACCCACACCTATGATGAACCAGGGAATGATGGGAATAAACATGAACATGGGAGTGCCGGCTACAGGAATGGGTTTGACGGGCACAATAGGAATGGGGGTACCCAGTATCGCTATGACCTCTCTGACTCCTGGGACTGTACAACCCAAGCAAGATGCCTTTGCAAATTTTGCCAATTTTAGCAAATAAAGATTGTAAAATAAATTTAAAAAATAAAATTAAAATAAATGGGCAGACTGAATGAAGGATTTTTAGCTGCACAAATATAGCTGGGGAAGGGATGGAAAACACTGATCAATGCTTTTTTTTTTTCTTTCTTTTTTCTTCTTCTCTTTATCAGTTAAAGTGTCTACATAAAGAACCAAAAGCTATTTTCTAAGTGTTTAAATAACTAGTGTTCACATTCTGGAGAGGTGAAAAGGTTCTTTAAGGAATGTGTTAGATGATTTTGCAAAATAATTTGTATCAAGACCATCAAAAAAAACTTTCCTACAAAGGAGAACCAATTTTAACTTTGAGACTTGATGGAAGACTGGAATGGGGGTTGGGTAAAAATGTTTTAATCTAATTTTATACTTTTCTTTTTTCTCAAAGAGCTTCACTTTCTTTTCCCCTTCTCCCTGATCACTTTGTCATAATTGGATCATTCCTTTTACTACCACCGAGTCCACCAAGTCACTCAAGTACTAGGATCAGTTTTTTATAAGAATATATATTTTTGTCCAAAAATGGCTTACATATGTGATTATGGCTAATTCAAAGGGACCTGGAATGTATATATATACTTTTGCTAATGTTCCAGCCACACTGCTGTATTACCCAAATTTTTATTGTAAAAAGCCTCTCTCAGCAATTTGGTGATCAACAGATTTTTGAGGTCTTAACACGCTTCTGTTGTTATAACTGATACCCAGCACGGGTCTGGGAGAAGCTTTATCCAAGACTGCTGGAAGGTTTCCTTCAGAAAACTCCAGAAAATGCACTTTCTTACAACTCTTCTCCAGTGGCACTTGGCATCCTTTGTACCACCAGTATCCCAAGGGAGCCGCTGGTTTAGGGCATCGGCAGCAGTCAAAAGGCAAAAATATTTTTTTTGCATCATTATGAAAAAATAACAAGGTGAATTACATGTAAGTTAAGTAACTCTATAACCCTACCTAATCCAACAGCATTGGATCTTAGCTTTTATACAACATTCGGTGATTCTTTTGTGTAAATATGGCATTAGCAGCTGTGGAATCCAATAGAGGAGTAAAAGAAAAATATATATATTAATAAAGGAAACCTGTAGCAGTCAAAGATTTTACTGATTTACTGAAAACAAAAGAATGAATTAAGGTTTTTGGGGGGGTTTTGTTTTTTCTTCTGTAATTCTGCATTTAAGTTCACATGAGTCATGATTCTAGAATCTGAAATACAAAGATGTTATATTCACAAGCTGGGAATATCGTTAAGAATAAGCACTATACTATAGGTATGAAATTTATTGCTTCCCTTTTCTTACGTTGGATTTCTTTTTTATTATTAAATTGATAAAACTTTGTTTCCATTGTATTCATAATGTTCTGTTATACATAACATTAAAATGTTCATTAAAATCAATGTTGGGCTGCTTTTCCTTTCATTCCATTTGACGTTTATGAGAGCATTTGGGAAAAAAAATAATTATAATTTGGGCAAAGTAATTTTTATAAATAATTTAAAATTGTTTAATGACTTCTTATCTGAAGCCTTTCCTATCTGGCTCTACTGTTAGGAATTAAAAATGAAGCAGGCAAGATATCCTGACCCGCTCCAGCCTTGCTAATGCTCCATCTACAACATTTCTAATTAGGCAGAAATTCATGTACTTCAGCTAAGTGGTAATGAAAAGTGATTCATTTGCTGAATAAGAGATGAGAGTGAGTGTAATTAGCTGACTGCGGTTTTTAATCTTTCAACAATTCAATGTGTTTAAATTAGTTTCAAAGAATAGGAGCTTTCAAGTGTTGTTACATCAAAGTAATCAAGGCAGGCTTTAACGGCTGAGTAGGAGAGATCGCTCTGGTTCCTGTTCTGAAACCTTTAAACTTATTTGGAATAATCATCTTCAAAACCTCTAGTTCTAACAGATGGGAAGACTCAAACTGGTTCAGTGGGAGATCGTGGCATGAAGAAAGCTAGTTCCTGGGGCGGTAGATGGGTGGCAAGGAAAACTAAACCTGTAGTCAATGTTGCTGTGTTTAGTCGTGCTGAAGGGGTGCAGTGCTTCTCAGTAGTCTTTAGGAGGCTTTCTGATGAGTGGGGTGAGTCTATTCATAATGCTGTCCTCTTAAGGTAAGTTTACCTGGTTAAATGGTCAGGTTTGAGTTGAAAGGTCGTGTTGTTGTTTAAGGTGCTTACGTGTCTTCAGAGGAACCAGTGATTTAGCTTCTAATCAAGAGATGAATGATAATGAAGCATATTTCTCAGGGGTTAGAATAACTCCTGTGGAAAACATCTGGTCAGTTTAGAGTGGATCTTTGTGGTTGTGTCCGTTGTATCTTAGTCAAGGCACATGGGCTTATGGAGCAGTTGTACTGAACTGATTCACTGCCGCTACTATACGTTTTTCATCTTGTGGATCAATATCCTAATTATGAAGAAGGTTGTATGGAGTGTGAAAAGAGGTTTTTTCAGCCAGCCAGGTTAACTGGAGGTAGATGAGAACTAAATCCTTTGAACCAAAATGAACATCAGAAGAGATGGAAGATCCTTTCAGAGCATGGGCCAGGTGTATCCCCATCCATCTTCAGCCTGCAGTGGTGGGAGCCTGGTGCATGGAAGTTTTATTCCCTTGTCTCCTCCAGTTAAAAGACATGGATCATAGGTAGTGCCTAGCAGAATATGGTTTACACCTTTAGATAAAGACTGAATATAAAATGGCTTGTGTTTGCTTAAAACGGTATCAAACTTAGCTCTAAGATGGAGATCATAAATGCTTCCATCTCTGATATTTTAGGTGGCAAAATAATATCTTAAATGGGGTCCCCTGCCTTCTCGGACCCTTCCCTTTGGCCTTCCCTTCTTGAACCTTCATGTGCCTTTTGTCCCAATTTGTGTGTTCCTGAACCCGGTTTCCATCTGTTGCTGAGCCCAGTCTGGGACTTTTCTGGTGCCTGCTCCGCAGCCTCAGTGGTGACGGTGACGTGATTGCCATCGGGGGAAGCTGGGTTTGACACTGGTTTTGTATATATTTGTATATATCCCATTTTATTATTATCATCTTCATTAAAGCTGCTTTCGTTTTCTTTTCTAATCCGGAAGCCCCTCTCTCATTCCCTTCCCCTCCCATTTGGGAGGGGAGGGAGCCATAAGTCTCTCTCCCTTCTCCTCTTACTCTTCCTCTCTTTGGGGTGGAAAGAGGGGTTAACAGAGAGCATCTGTTGTAGGTCTGGTGGATTGAACCTAAGCCTCGACACCAAATCATGTTAGTACAACTCCTTCCATGTTTTGTTTTAAAGCCAGGTCCGGCTGTAGCTGCACGGTTCCCCCGGCTGCGCGCTGGGCTCTCGTACTGGCCTATATGGGGCTTTCCCCCTCTGCCCCTTGGCAAAATTATGCCTTCCGTGCTCTTCCCCTGGACTATTCACAAGTTGTACTCTACATCTTTTAAAATAAAATAGCGTGCCTTTATTATCACGGTAGTGTCCCAGCTGCACGAGATTTAAAAACCCAGCCTGTAAGCCCTGTGACCGTTGCCAGCGTAGCTGCCTGATTCTTTTACACCAAGCTGGAAAACAGCAACTGTCACAGGAGTTTGGAGCCTACAGGGAGTAAACAGAGGGAATTAACTGTTTGTCTGGTCCTAAGAAGTAAGCTTGTACCACCTATGGCTTCTAAACTTTTTTAGAGTTCCATTAAATTTAGTGAAATCCTTTGTAAAGGTTGTCTCTACTTCAGAAGAGAAAGGGGCGTCAGGATCCAACCCTGTGTGCGTTTTTTAAAGAATCATTCAAACACTGCGTCCTGATGTGTACAAAGGAGTAATAAATTCCAGCACAGGTGCAAGTTCAGTGATAACTAGAGCATCCACCATGTTCTACAAAAGAAATTATATTCAAAGCAGCTAAACAAGGGTATTTATAGCAGCATCTGTTTCAGCTGTATTTGTCAGCTAAGAACAGTCTGACACAGCTGAGGGGAGGTGGGGGAGGGATTTATCAATGAAGTGTTTACATAATGCAGGCAGGCATCGTATACTCAAGGTGATTCCAACTATAACAGGATAACAAATATCTAAAGACACTTTTGTTCTCAGAGGCCTTTGCTCCAGGAGTCACTCTACAAAATTGCCTCCACGTTCCTCTGTGCATGGCTGTAAACGCGTTGATAGCATATGACATTTTATAGTACCGCCGCTTCATTCGGATTAAAGCTCTTAATGGAGGATGTGGGGGTTTGGTTGGGGTTTTTTTTTCCCTTCCCCCCAAGTTTATTCCAAGCCCTCACTGACTAAAATTCCAGACTGTTTCAGGCAAACCCACTGGGTTTGCACACACATTGAAACTCAAAGTGAAACATTTAATTTGACTGCAAAGGAAACTTCTTTTGTTAGTACTCAGAACTGTCAGCACAGCGAAGAATCTCTTACCGCACAGCTCCAGGTACTTGCTGATAGATTTGACTGGCAAATACTAAAAGTATGAACGAGAGAACTGGAAACTGAACACTCAATACCTGTTTGCTTCCACTTATTCTGCCAGGAGCTCTGCCCACCGCACAGGAACAGTAGTTGCCCTCTTCTTCCTCTGTTGGTAACGGGAGCGCAGCTCTTTCTTGGGGACAAGCAGCACTGTGCTGCCTGCTCCTCAGAGAGACTCGCTGCGGGATGAGATGGGCTGAATGGCTGGGCCGTTCGCTCCCATCAGCCAGAAACACAGAATCATCTGGAACTTTTTTGCCCAAACCACTTCATTTTGGAGCTGACTTCAACATTTTAAACACTTCAGACAGAGGAGGGCTTCCTGGAGGTGGTGGCAGGAGGGTGGTTCTTGTTCTAGCCATGCTGCTCAGACCTGCCTTTGGGAGCTGCCTTTAGTGGTGTGGGGAAAGAAGTAAGAAAGGAAAAAATAGTAAGTTGCAAAGACAACTAGGTGAGCCTGGTTAATGTTGTGAGACCGAAAAGGATGGCCGGTGGAATTTGTAAGTCAATCTGTACAGCTTGTTCAATGATCTGGTTACCGTTTTATCTAGCTGGGATGCTGCGGAAGTCTGCTTCTCCATGTAAAATGACCTTTACAAATTGAGACGTGTCTCATTTTCATTTTTTATGTGCTTCTGCATCCGCAGATAAGAGGTAAGAGAGAAATTCTGCATAATGCGGAAAATGAAGAAAGGTGCCTTTGCAGTACTTTGTGTACTCCTGGATGGCTGCAGCTGGGGGTTCTTTACTTGCAGTAATCCAGGTCTCCACATCTACGCGAGCTCTGTGTGTGTACAGCACAGCGAAGGCTCAGCTCATCTGCTTTCAAAAATGTCTTTACTCCTCAAGAATTTGCAGGGTTGTTTTTTTTTAAATCATGCCATAAGGTATTGGTTCGGTAATTAGCTGGTTCTTTAATAGAGCTACAATTACTTTGTTTCATGATAAGGGAAAAAAAAAGAATGCATTCCAAGACAGAGCTACTTTGGACATCTGGGAACCTCCTAACAGCTGGCTATCTAATGAATATGCATCTGCTTAAGAGGCTGTAGGCCATTAATAAACCAATAGATATAAAACAGAAACAATCTTTGTCAGCTTCAAATGAGATTGGATGCAATGTGCTGTGAAGTGTCACTGTCACATTGAATCGAGCTGGGGAGGTTAACAGTTGCTTCTCGGTACCGGTGGCTCCATGGCGGGGAAGGCGGCTGCGGCCTCACGGCAAAGGGTGGTGGGAGAGGGCTGGACTCAAAATGTGCAGGTGATTTCTGCTGCAGTTTGCCTTCTGATTTCTCCTGGTACTAGTTGTTTGAGGCACTGGTGACCTGTTATTTGCAACTCCAGCTAGTCTGTCATTTTCGGTTTGCCAGAGGAGGATGTGGTTTTTCCTACACAGGTTATCTGAGTGACGTGGGAATCAATCACGTGAATAAATGACTGGGGAGAAGTTACAGGAATGTGATAAAAATGCACCTCTTTGACTGAGACCTGGGGCTTTGTAAGGAGGCTAAGAACAGCCCCTGAGCCATGTTGCACAACAGGATCCTTGTAGAGTGAAATAAACACTCCTCAAAACAGTGACAGTGACCTCCTTTGATTGTATAAATATTTCTGACCCCTTAAGAGCTGTTTCTGCACGTGTTCCAAGGTGTGTAGCACCACATGTTGTCTCAACCAGTAGCAACATTTGGTGTCTTATATTTGTGTTGTTCTGCACCTTTGTTTCCTGTGGCAGCTCCCATAAAACGTGAAGTGGTTTAGCGTTATTTTAGGCACCCTTATCCCTTCTGCAGAGCTGTCTGATCCAGCCCAGGGTAGTCTAGAATGTTCTTCCTTTCAATGGATAGTCACACTCAACAATAGCCTCTTGAAGCAGGGATAACCATATTGATGAGAAATGTTAACGGGGAGAACTTTCCTAAGAGAAAAACTGTAATTTCATCTAAAGCCACCGTAATGGTTCAGGTTATTGTCAACTGTTGAATAATTGGTCGCAGGGGCCCCTGGGATAGAGGCAGGGGTAGCTTTTCGTTTGGGTTCTGGCAAACTGGAGCAGTGATCTTGTATCGTGCCTGGACTCTGCTTTAGAACCAGACTTAGACCATATGTGTTTTAGTTCTCAGGAAACTCTCTGTCAGTTGCGATTTGGAATTGTTTTCTTTGCAACTCAGTGTTAAAGGGCAGCCTTAGGTTTAGCAGGAAGATTGCTGTAGCATTAAGCTTTTTGCCCCCTGATTTACAGGTTTTAGTTAAGAGAAAACGGAAGCAAGAAAAGTTAAAATGGGAAGATGACTGCTCTGTAATTACTGCAGATCTTTGCCAGTAACTTGAGAGAACTACTGCACTTTGTTTCATCACATTGACATAAGGCAAAACCTGTTAAAATTCCTAGGATAGTATTTGTCTTACCCTGAGTTACTACATTTTAAAACAGAAGATTATTCAACGTTCTGTTTCGGAGTTGCAGCCACGCTAGTGACAAACTTACCTTCTCAAACTTCCCATCGAGGGTTGGCGTAAACTGGAGGTGTCGACCTCTGTGCATTTCACAGGGGTACGATTTTGTCTTCTTGCTTTGGGTGCAAGTGCTGCTGCCCTGCCTCAGCCCGCGTCTCTGGGCAGGAGCAAGTCCCCATCCATGTTGAGCAGAGCAGGTAGGTCACGATGAGCAGCCCACCTTCCCTCCCTCAAGAGCTCTGCCTTTCTTCCCGGCATTAGCAGGACTGAGATGTTACGGTGTTATCTTTTTTGAGACAGACAAAAGAGCAAGCTGTAAAGGAAGGCTGTCCATTTAAATACTTCAACTTTTCAAGGTCATTTGTGGAGCTTTTATCAATCAGAAAGCTAAATTCATACAAAAAGCATCTATAATGAACCAAGCATGTCTTGAACCTTATCCCTTCAGCTGAATACGAATTATCTAGGAAGGTGCTTCAGTGGCTGCATTCACTTGAGTTCAGCATCCCTGCGAACATCTATAAAGTAAGCAGAGAAGCCACTACTGTTGTGGTTTGGCATCTATCAATTTCTTCTCTTTTTTCTGTAATTGATTTATTAATTATAGCATCTTAATGATCTATTTAAAATAAATAAACCATTTACACCATTTCAAAGGTATTTTGTGATGTTCAGCTGATATTAAAATAGCACCAGCCTTATGTGCTTTTTCAGCAAGTGACCTAATTAGTTAATAAAGTAATTGAATATTAAAAAGGATGTTGCAAGTGATTAAAATTTAAGAGCCTTCAGAACATTATTAAAGCTATAAATCATACATCACTGTTTTAATTTGCATAGCTACAGAATTACTAATGGTCCCACATGCATAAGCTACTTGGCAATTAGTCTTTTAACAAACTGTTGGTGATACTATGAGGTTACCAAAATCCTTCCCTATTTTTGATTTGCAAACAAAATCCAAGATGAGAGAACACTAAGAGTTAAATTCCTAAAAGCCAGGAAATTTGGTGCTTTCTCTCTCTACCCTCACCCCTTGTCTCTCACCCTTCTGGCCAGGGAACCACATCCTCCCAAGTCCCACCAAGGTGTGAAGAGGAAGCATCTGCCTCCACCCTGAGCTTCCTGATCTGGCCTCCAGGTGGTTTTCCAACACAGTTTGATGCACATTAATCTCCCTACCTGGTGCTGGGACGATCTCCATTTTTGTCTCGCACGTACAACTGTCATGGTGCCACGGTCCTTCCCCTTCACTCCAGGTCCATAGCAGCACTGGGGACTCTGAGCAAAGAAAGCTGCTGACAGTAGGCAATTGTACTTGATTTTTGTCCCATGGATGTTGTCTTTGAACTATAGGAAAGAGCCAAACGATGTGCTCCTCACCTTCCTCTCCCTACACTGGTGCTTGCAGCTAATAGGAAACCTTGAGTATCTGCAAACAAAAAAGGGTTGCAAAAATGTTACTGGTGGGAGCTACCTGCTCCGCCAGTGCCACTGGGTACAGCCCGTTCCCTGCTGCAGCTGCAGCAGTGAGGGTCAGCTGCCCACAGCCCATGTTTGAGGCCTTGGGCTGGCCGCAGGCAGGAGGTGAGAAGGGATGACAGTTTTCAGCAATTAGAGACAAACTGCTTTGACCAGATGAGCTGCCCCGGTCTCCCCTCTTGCCAGCAGCCAGCATCTCTGCAGTGATGGTTCCCAGTTCCGGGAATGCTGTCCAGCGGGGTACGGTCCAGCGCGCAGGCAGAGAGTGGGGCTGTCTCTGGCTTAGGACTCGCCGCCTGACAAGAGAAAGGAGGGTGCTGCGGGCAAAGCAATCGGCCTGGTGTGCAGCAGAGCGCAGCCCCGACAGCGGGCAGCTCAACGGCCGGAGCAGCCGAAAGCTGGCGCGAGGGAGAATGGCCAAAGCTGTGGCGGTGGCCAAGCAGCAGCAGCACCACTGTGTGAGCTCAGCAGGCTCTGGCCCCCAGCGCAGGCTGCGCGCTGTGGTGCGTTGCATTGCTGCCTCCTCCCCGCGCTGCACAGCCCGGGCTCCCCCGGCCCCCACACTTGTTTGTTTGCTCCCACTCCAGGGACGGACTCACAGCAAAGGAGGGTGTCTGAGCAGTTGTGGATTTCCCCACCTTTTTCTTTGAGGGTGGCAAGGTCTTCTCTCTCTTTGGGAGCTGGGACTGCACCTGCGGGGCTCTAGCTCCCCGGCTCCTCCTTCCCGCTCGTGCTGCCTGGTCGCTGCAGGTGGGCTGCTTGTATAAGCTGGTACCTTCATCTTCTGAATCTCAAGTCCTTTTTTTAATGGAGCAAAAAAAAGCATTTACATGCAAAACAAAGATGTCGTTTCCACCCAGTCAGCAGAAGCCTTGATGTAGTTCTAGCTATTAAAGTGCACTGGCTGCTACATTACCGGGAGAATTTCTTTTTTGTGCTGCAAAAAACTTTTCAGGAGCTTCCTTTGAAGCCTTTATTGAGGTCAGGGGCTGCAGCCTCTTGCAATCTTTCCATGTCAGCCTGCAGCACTTTTTGAAAGCCCTTACACTCGATATTGTGACAAACACCAGCTCTCTGTTCATTAGTTTACACTTGGTAATAGATGTGAGGCCACGGTAGAGGATGGCTCTCGGCAAGTGATTCACACTCTGCTGCGCTAACATTTGCCATGTCTTGAATAGCTGGAGTCAGAACAATCCTCTTTTAAGGTCTGGGTTTTTAATTAAAACAGCAAGCTGAGAACTGGGTGACTCCAGAGCATCTCGACCCAACAAGGCATGACAAGCACATGGCTGCTTTTAAAATAAATTAATTAATGCCCACTGTCTTACCGGAATAAAACTGTCAGACGTGAGGAGGCAAGCCCAGGTGCAAAGCAGTTTTGTAAAACTAGGCTACGTACATGCCACTGTGACTCACGTACAAGGAAGACACCAAGTGCCAAAGGTGAGCCGGAAAAGACTGGACTTGATACCAACTCACACCATTGGGCTGATTATAGGGCAAGTTACATCACAGACCTGTTTCAGTGCACCTTGACTCCACCACCCAATTTCACTTCAACGTTGCAACATCACCCAGCAGCATTCACAACCCAAAGTGCGAAGGGGACCAGGAGCCCGGGCTGGGGTGACAGACCAGCTCAGGGGTGCCTGCAGGTGCATGTTTGGACGAGCATATTCTGCACAATTACAGATATTTCATTTCTAAATACCTGGTTTACAAAACCCTGCAAACACGTGCAATTTGAGAGGCAAACATAGCTGGCGCTCCTCACCAGGTAACCCTTTCCTGACCCATGGTGGGCAATTGTCTCATACACCACAGTCAACCCTAACAGCTTGTTATGAAAAAAATCCTGTCTGTATGAGACCCCTTCCCTGTGAGACAGTCGTTCAAAGGAGGACAAATAAAAGACCTTTCCTTGTGCTCAGACTTGAAAACTTTCATTTTTATGGTGGTCACAAGAAGGCAAGTTGAGGACTTGTCTCACACACCTACTTCTGCAGCTCATGGCTGGGCTGCAGGAGCAGCCGGCTCAGCTGAAAAACCTTCAGGAGCCGCTGGGCTGTGAGGGCTGCAAGGGCTGCCCCTCTGCACTTCAGATGTGCCTGCACAAATTTGGTAGGTGGTTTTTAACCAGGAAGCTCAAACCCCTGAACAAGATCTAACTGTAGGCCAGAAAACAGTCATCTCACACACAGTTTTTCAAGCCCACCAAAATACTGATTCAACCCAAAGACAGCTCCAAGTGATGCTTCAAGAGTTACCATTGGAGTATCTTCTGTTCTTACAACCTGCTACAGCATCTGCATCAGAACCTTCACTTCCAAAAAACAGTAGGACAGGCACGTCCCCACTCTTAGCCCCGTTCACAAGGTGTTAGAGCGGCTAGCAGCAGAGGCATAAACATAGCCCCTTGAGCATTGTTTTGAACCTGTTAATCCTGGGTTTGGAACAGCCTCCCAGCAAAGCCCTGGATGCAAGTAGGTCCTGCCAGGAGTCCCCCCTTTTTTCAGCTTCCCGCTGCTCTCATTTTGGAGCCTCCAAGCAACTAAAAATAAGTTTTCCTCCAGTTAGTTCTTCTACCATTTTGACAATTTCGGGATATTCCCTAACACTTGCTTGCTTTTTCCCCTAAAGAATCAGCAAAAAGCCCTTCTTCCCAGCAGAAAAGTGTAAGATCAGAAACTCGGCTTTCTGGTCCAGCTTTTCCCGTGCTCAGAGCACAGACCACAGCTGACTCCAGCCTGCACAGCCGCAGCATCGTTTCGTGCTCTTTCTGCAGAGCACAGTGCGGTGTCCTGTTTGCCTGCTGCTCTGTACTCTTAGCATGATGGTACATTATGAATAGTATTATCCACACATCATATGATTGTTCTATTGACCATGCTCTAATGGGAAAAACTTATTGCACTTGAGACTTGTCCTCCTGAAGGGCAGGACAGAAAGGGGCTGGTTTCCTTCTTCACGCCCGTGCTGGTGCATTTACAGAGAGCTCTATCACAGCATCTGTATTCTCAAAGCATATTGCTCCGTACAATTTACTCCACTGCATCACTGTGCATAAATGATACATAGTTTCTGCCTGTGAACATACAGTGAGATACGGACACCCACAAAGTACTGTTTTACAGCCTGGGCAGCATCTACTGGCAGTTGTTCTTTCCAGCTGTGTTTCCACCCACCACCGAGCAGCACCAACTCCTGCTCTCCTCCCACAGCCAACATTTCCTCCAGCCAAGTTCACCATCCACGTTGGACAGCTATAGGACTCCTGCTGCTTTTATACCCCAAACCACGCAAGGCGGTTACCTGTGAGAGCCCTGCTGCTGCTCCTGCAGCCTGGCTTGGTGATGGTCCCCTCTGCTAAGGGCTGCCTCCCAGGGGATCTTCGTCTTCACATCTGGCCCCATGATGAATCCAGGGACGTTTGGCTTACCCTGGTGTTCCCTTTGCAGGCTCTGGTGAAAGACCCAGATATCAGTTCGCAGAGAACACCCCCAAGCCAACACAAGGGGACCAATTTTTGGCCAGTTCCTGCCCACACTTCCTGTTGTCAGCTCCTGGCCTGGTGGTGAGGCCATTTTCCCAGTGACTTGAGCCATGTGATCACACCAAGATGATTATTTTTGTGGTGGATCTTGAATTAGCCTACTGCGGTGGGAAGTGATGTTCCGCGGCGACCTTACACGTTAACTATTCACAGGAGGCCCACAGCATTCGGGGCCCCACAGAGCAGCGGATGCAGCGTCTGAGGAGCACCAGAACTGCGGGGCTCGGGCACNACCCACGCGGGCTGCGGCACCCCAGCAGGCTCCCGGGGCGCCGTGTGTAGGGAAACGCGCTGCCCGGAGCGCTGCCCGCTGCCCGCCGGGGGGTTTCCCTTCCCCCTGCTGCCACCTGGTGGGCAGCGAGAGCAGGAGCGGGGGATGCCGGCCCGGGCTCTTCCCCCGGCCAGGCCAGGGGAGGGGGAGCAGGCCGCTGCCGGGACCTGCCGCAGCCGAGCTCCGGCGCCGTTCACCGGGCCTGCTTCCTGGAGGGAGCAGCAGCAGACTCAGAGCGCTCGCAGGGCTTGACCGGGCCCTCCTGGCCTCTCCATCGCCACGCCGCCCAAAGCCGAAGGGAGGACCGGGCCAAGGCTGCCAGGCGGAGGAAGAGCAACCCGAAGGGCTGTAACAGGCGGGGGATTCTTTGAACCATCTTTCTGGAACATCAGGTGCCCATGGAAGGGAGACACAGAGAGCCCTGGGAACGTCTCCAGCCCTTTCCCAGAGAACAGGACCCCTGCACAGGACAGGGGCACACCTCACCCGCCTGCAGTGCCCATCCAGTCCACCTCCCACTTGGGGTGGGTTTCCAGTCCTGGTCCTCCCTCTGCTTTGGCCGATTAAAACCAGGTCTGTGGGGTTTGGAGCTACGCCCCAGAGGAGTCCAGACCATCAACATTAAGCCATAAAAGCCCCTGGGCAGTTGGCACAGATCATGTTTTCCACACACAGGATCCAAGTATTCACTCTCCCAAACTACCCTTTAAAAGGATCTGCACAAACAGTTGCATCCCAGAACGCTCTCTTCACAGCCAGCCCTGCGCGCTTCCTCTGCGGTGCACAACGGGGCTGTCACAGGAGACATCCCAGGCCCAGCCTTACCTCAGTGTCCACCGTTTCCTCAGCATAAGGCTGCAGAGCTGCACAGAGCAGGAGACCTCACCGGCAAAGCCACCCCAGCAGCAGCAGCTGCAGTTTGTAAGGACACAATCAGCAGCTGGAGGGGAAGCAATGGCAGAGCTGGGCAACAGGTGAGGAAATGAAATGAGGTCCCAAACTCAAAACACCTGAGCTGGTCAGAGACCAGTACAAATGACCGGCACACAAAAGGGATTTGAGAGTGACGTGGGAGGCTATAATAAAAATATCTGGTTTAAAATTTGTCAAATACTGCAAAATGTGAAAGGAGAGGTGAGGAAAAGAGGTGCCAAGACACAGGCAGGTGGAGCTAGAACCCCCAGGCAGCCGTCAGGATCCAAACAATTACCCTCCTGTTGAAAGTGGCACCCATGGCCCAGGGTTCTGAAGGAAACAAACCTTGTGAGATACAGTTATCTCGCCAGAGCTTCACCAGAACTACCCCTCCGTGCAGCAGAACCGAGGCAGACTGGTGTTACCAGAACATCCAACCCAGCCAGCGCTGTTATGTACTCTTCAGCTTATATCCACTGTCCATTAACTCAGAACCCTAATGATACCTATTTTAAATATTAAAATACTTGCTCAGGTTTCAAGCAGGCAACAGGCATCACCCAGACTGACTAGTAAACTGAACGTGTGAATCAGCAACGTACTTCTCTGTATTATTAAAACTTCATTTTTTACATACCCTTTGTCACTCAGATCATTCAAGGACTTGAGGACTGCAAACTAATAATCAAACCTGAGAAACTGTCCATGTTATGAAAGATGACTGGACAGACTCATAAATGCCACCATGAGAGAGATCTCCAAGGCTTGTAAGGAATTGTGGGGAATAAGCCAGTTTGGGATAAGAAATCATTCACAGCAAGAAGATACAGCTCGAAGTTGAGAAGAAGTGTTCAGAGAATCCTGGTAGCCTCTGATCAGGAGGAAAAAAAAAAAAAAGCCTCAGCACTGCTAAAAAAGGCACGACTTCCCATAGCTGGGGATGTCTCCTCCTCCCGGTTTTTCTTTTTTAAAATTTCAACTCTCTTCTCAAAACAGGGACAAAGCAACATCAGAAAGAGGAGGCAAAACCTTTATAGCACTGCAGGAGAGCAACTGAAATCAGAATTGGAATTTGTGACTCTTCCTTACCACTCCAGCTACCGTTCTTCCTTAATTTGAGCAATACTCTCATCAGATATGAGAAGATTGTCTGCTTAAGCATTCTCAGATCTATGTCACCTGCATGCAGAAAACCCCCTCACCACAAATCGCGCGAAGCTAACAGAGCAGAGGCATTTGCTTTACCAGTAGCTGGAGCAACATAAGACACCAACGTGCTCACGGTGGAGCAGGTGGAGAGGGTTGGGTGAGCTCTTCACACCGACATCAGGAGCCAACCTAGTCATCTGACTTCACTCACAGCAGCACCGACAGGGCTCAAATGCTCCATCTGCTCCATCAGCACCAGAGATGGGAGCTTCTAGTTCAGGTGGCACCATGTTTTAACAGGCCTTTCCACACTAGAGAAGTTACGGAGTTTCTGTTTTAATATTCATGAGCAGTGAAGCTCAATGAGAAGAGCCCAAGTAAGGGGTTTTGTGGCAGTGGCCTGTTTTGCCAACAGCTTGGGAGTACAACTGTTGCAATTCAATCAACAGCGTTGACTCCAATTTAGGACACACGCGTAAGCACCTGCATGAAGGGCAAAGAAAACCTCGTGGCCTTGCACTTATAAATTAAATGGACAGAACTGCAATGTGGAAGAGCAAGAGTCTTCTGCCACACTGACTGTCAATCACATTGTGAGACATCAGGGAAACACCGGACACATGGAGACAGGGCAGACTCCCAGTGCAAGACACCACTTTAAAATGCAAATGGAAGTCAAGGGGTTGCAGACTTCCTGTGTGAATTCCATCTGATCCTTCTCATTACATACACCCTCTTAAAGCCACTCGTGGCTTTAAGCCACAGATTTTGTTCTCTTTAAACAGTTCCCAGGTAGCAGTGGGAATTTCTCCCTTTAGCAAACATCTGAATTCCAGAGCACAGGCACATTACCATCTCCAGCAAGCTGTGTCCATGCAGTTAGCACCTCTGATCCAAACACATCAGCACCCTTTACCTTGTGAATAAAAAAGTTCCTGGAAGTCAGGTTCCCCACTGGCTGTGCACATGCTGGACCGGATGCTTGGATGCTGGCTCTGGACCTCCCTGATTCCTGGAAAACCATCTCCTGGTGGAAGACCACACGCTGAGGTAACAGGCCTTTGAGTGATCAGGCCAATAGTTCTTCGGTTCTTCAACATGAAGTTCTCTTCCCTTCTACGCCTCTGGATGACAGGTATGATGATATTCTTATTTTGTAGATTAATACACTTTTGAACACACGGATGACTGGTTTGCCCCCAAATCCTGTGACTAGATAGCAGCGACAGCATCCAAACCTGGTGGTCTCCAGGCATCTGTTCTAACCGCTGCAGTAGCAGCTTCACCACAGACACAAGCATATTGACAGCGCACATAAAAGATACGCTTTGAAGCAAACTGTTACATGGTTACATTTATTGCATTGCAGTCTTAGCAATTTTAAATATAAACATTTATATCTGGAAAGCAGAATATTGCGAATTCAGTATTATTCAGTATGTTCAGGGCAGCATCAGCTTCCTAAGAAATAAAATATTTAGGAAGACAGAGAAGGAATTACAAATGAGTTACACTCACATTTGTCACCATTTGACCAAAACATGGTGTTGCAGCTGTGAAACAGATACTGAAGTCACCAAATCTGACCTTGAAGACACAAGTAGTTTCAAGACTGAAGTGCATCATTGTACCCAATATCCTGCACACTCTTAGGGTGCAGAGACACAAGGCTAACAGTCAAGTGCCTGGAGAGGGCAGATGATCTACATATCTGCGTTACCTGACATATTGTAGTTTTAGTAACAACACTTAGCACTTGTATAGCACTTACCGCTTCCTCAAATCCTTGCGAGACAGGCAAGGCTGGCTCTCAGGTGTATTACAGCTGTGGAGCCTAAGGGAGAGGGAGGGAACTGACTTGCCAAGGCCATTCAGTGAGCAAGTGGCAGTAGAGAGATCAGAACTTGTCAGCACCTGACCCCCAGTCCCATGTCAGTCTGGGAGGTCACGCTGCTCTTCTGTGGTTTGTCAAGTAAGTTTTATAGATGACTAATTGGTCAACAAATCCCAGTCCATGCAAAAAGTGGATGCACACACCATCTGAAAGAGGTCAAAACAACTGCTCCTCTCGTAATGCCCACTTTAGTTTTAAAGAAACCAAACACTTCTCTCATTTTCTCATCTCAAAATGATCCATCACACTGCAGACACAATGACACAGCCGCACTTGGCTCTGAAGCAGTGGAAATCAGAAGCAATTGCTATAGGAGCAGAAGCAGCTTTCATTTCTTTCCTGAGGGAGAGCACTGATCTTTTGAGAGGAAAAAAGGATGGATATGTTTTTACGCAAACGGATCAAACTACTTTTCATTCTAAACGAATACAAGACTGACTGAAAGTCTCAGGTGTACTAATTTTCCTCAGCTAAGTCATCGAAGTGTACACTATGAAGCTAACAGCTAATAAAATAGTTATCCAGGAACATCAGAAGGCATTTTCTTTCCCTGACAGGCCTTCACTTCTACCAGCTAAGAGCAAGAGCACTTACAGTGACATCTAAAAGGACTTGTAAACACCACGAGACAAGCCATCTCCGATATTCCTCCACTAAATTAGTCCTTTCTCCTGCACCCTCAGGAAGCTAACAAGGATAACCAAGTCTCCAACCATCCCTGCCTCAAAAGGGGAAATTTGCTTACTTGTTTTTTCTCCCGCTGCGTTTCCTCTGCAAAATTTTAGAGGCAGGATCAAACGCGTCAGTTATTAGGGATGGAGCCTGGCAGAGACTCCCAGGGTGCAGCTCACACGCTGTGAAATGCTCACAGCGTAATGGAGGCTGCACTCGAGAATTGTCTCTGCAGACTTCCCCCTCACCCAGAGAGCAAATCATGCCAGAGTGCACAGGCTAAAAAGCAACCTCTCATTTCAAGAGGTTATCACCGAGTAAAGTACTGCCTCTCTCCCCCTTTTTCTTTGCCTGCTTTCCCCTTTCAGCATGCCGTGAAAGCCTATAGCTGGGAAAACGTACAGATAGGTACATGTGATACTTACAGTAGATCTACACACTTTGTTCCACTGAGAAAAGTCTTCATCAAGTGCACTGATCCTGCAGCACCCACCTGGAGGTGGACTGCACACTGCCTCGCCTCCCTCCTCAAGTGGCCTCATGGGTTTTTTCTGCCCAGGCTGCTAATGGGTGAAAAAGATGGCAGGAAAGGATGCTCTTAAATAGTAAGGCTTTTCTCCACACATTTCTGCTATGTCGTAGTTGATGCTTTTTCCTGCTGATAAACTGACAACACCTGTCAGAAAAAGCTGTGATTTCTTACAAAATTGGGTTTTCTTTCCAAGCAAGTTTTAACTGCTTTACTTACACCCAGCTGTTGGCAACTTCATCTTAGGTTCTAGGTCAGAATAGAAGGCAAGACACGCAACCTAATGAAAATACCTGTTTCCTTCTAATAACGGTGGCTCTTAAAAGCACCTTTGAAATATGAAATGAACGTTACCAGCTACATGAACAACACAGTACTTTTAAAAATAAGTTGTAAAAATGTTTATCTGGAGGTGAGACACAGGCACTGCTGGAAAAAGGTTTGACCAAGCTGACGTTTCTAAATGAGAACTTGAGTGTATGCTTATCTTTTGGTCCAAGTATACCCTACAAGGGTATTAGTATTTTCGGTGAATTAAAAACTGAAGTTCGGCTTGGACTCTATCCTCCTTTGCTAGACTTCTAGCTCATTAGCTAGAGGGATATTCTTAAGCTTTTAAGTCTCTACCCTTGAGTGCCTGTTGCAACTGGCTACCTCGTCTTCCTCTGTCCACCCAGTCAGATCTTACCACTATGCACACTGCAGCACCTTGAAACAGATGATAGAGGACAGCACACCACAAATCCTTGTGCATGTCATCTTCTTACAGGCAAGGGTAATGACGCCAAGAAGACTTTGCATGGAGCTAATGCTGTAGATGTTAGGACTGTAAGCTGAAGTTGCTTCTCTAGAAACTCTCCTTGTAAAGCTAGACTGTTGATACTCAAGTCTGCAAACCGCGCCATGCCTCTCTCAGCTCTGCTTTTTGTGCGTACTTAACTCACTTTGCGTTTCAGTCTGTTTAGACTCACCTACCACTGAACCTGCAGCCTGGGAGAATTAGCTCTGAAATTACTTTCTCACTCCAGGAAGATCATCGTCCTTCACTAGAAGAAGAGAAGTGTTTCTTTATCTTCTTCCAGTTGTGGCTTCACACATCTCCATTTGCGCATCTTTATAATATCCTCAGGAACAGGTATTTTTTGGTTTGCAATACCCTAATTACAGTGAGAATCCCACAACTTCTGTAATACCTCAGTTTTTCAATACAATTTCTAGCAAGTGTTAGCAAAGACTGTCATAGGATGGCTACAGTACAAACTTCAAATTTTTAAGCCGATGTCAAGAGGTGAAAGCATGAAGTGGAATCACTCTGGTCTGCAGAAGATGCATACTTTAGCATTTATGTTTTATACTTTGCAATGCAGGCGGAAGAGAAAACATCTTCATATAATTCGCAGTATTTTGCAGTTATGCTTTGAGGCAGACACTAACGTAAAACTCAACAGCTTCTCCAGAAGGAGCTTGCCTGGCGGAAGGAATTACTGCATCATTACTACTGCTGCTGCACTGCCTCTGAAAGGGTGTGTAGCACTGTGACTTCCAATTTTATCCAGTTCCAGAGCTCACAGTTCAAGATGGTAGTTGTAATTCTGATTTGTTTAATCAAAGACAGGAAGTTTACCTGGAGGTACACATCTTCAGAAACGTGTAGTTTCCCATGTTTTTTACGTGGAAACATGTGAAGAGTGTTTTCAGTTTGTTGTCTCTGCTGCCTTTATGTTTTCTTTCAAGATTCTGGATGAAATAATTGTTTCCATCTGCCTCATTTAGGTTAGTGACACTAAGCAATAGAAAGGGTAAGCGTGGGCAGCATGTTGGAAAGAAAGTCAAATTCAACAAAAATCAGAAATCTTTTTTCTCTGCTTCTTTTTTCTTGGACACCTTTTCACCCACAGTGATTCACGGGTGCAAGTAGGTGACTGCAGCAGCAAACTAGGAAACCCTAACACTAGGGAAAGGAAAACATTAAAAAAATAAAAATTGGTTTCGTCCAACAGATCCAAGAAAAGTAATTCTTCTAACCAAATAATTCCACAAGTCTGCAGAGAATAGTGTGAAAATCAAGAATAGCCAAAGGCTATTTGGATGCAAAACTAGACAGGGTCACATTCCTTAGCGAGGGGGAAAAACCAGTGGGCAGTCAAGCCTAGTCCTGCTGAGAGACCTTGCCCTGCTTTCAAATGCTACAGAAGGA
Source organism: Eurystomus gularis (assembly GCA_013400335.1). NCBI lineage: Eukaryota > Metazoa > Chordata > Aves > Coraciiformes > Coraciidae > Eurystomus > Eurystomus gularis. Next base: position 198,898 of record VZZY01002065.1, on the reverse strand, counting down.
AAAGCTGCAGCAGAAACAAGGAACCCAGAAGCTGAAGGACAAGAAGCAGATGGAAACAGCACTCACCGACTATTCAGTAATCACCTGGCGAGGACATGCTAAGTACTTGTCTCTACCAGAAATAAAATAAACTTCCAGGCAATTAACAAGCTGGACAAGTCAGTTGAGAGAAGGAACTACACCCATACTTCTGACAAGCTCCTTTATTTCCTTGGCCTTCCCTATCCCACTACCACAGCCCTGTTTAAGAAGCATTCAGTAAAACTGAAGCACCTGTGCAAAACAGTTTTCCAAGAAACAATCCCAGCCATGACACCCACAGCCGTAGGGTAACGCCGCCGCTCTCAGCCCCATTCTCCCTACCAGTCCCCCTGCATCACCACAGCATCACAAGCTTTTATGCTGCGGTTCTGTGAAAACCCCAGACTCTTTGCAAAGGTCTCTACAACTGTATCACCATACAAATAAAATCACCACTCTTAAATTAACCATGAGACTTGGCTCCCTGCTGAACTGTGCTGGCAATGAAAAGATAGATGATGTTGCTATGAGCTCTGTGATATCACATTCCGAGACTAGCATTACATCATTTCTGCAGCTGGCATCGTAAGATCGCAAAAGTTTCATATTTGCCTGCTATTTTAGAAATTATTCTAAAAAATTCTCAAATTATCACAACACTTCTTCAAAGGTAGTTCAGAAAAGTGCTCTTTGCAGTAATTTGGTACCTCACCATAAACACTTCAGGAATCACCAGGCTGAACAACGGCCTAGAAGTACTGGGCAGGTTGCAACCAGTACATGGATCCTTTCCAGAGAGTTCCTTCTATTTGGCTCAAAGCTTTTTCAGTCTCACACATCTCTGTTTCTTAAGACTGTCTCCTACTCCTACTCTTCATTCTTTAGCATAATGACTTCAGGTGTCTACACTGACACCATCTTTGTGATGCTGCAGCGATAGAGGACTGGCCAGAAGCAGACAGCTTTTTTGAACAAAGAACCTGGATTTTATGCTGAGTTTGGACAAGGGAAAACATGGAAAGAAATTATTAGAAACAATTAGAAACCCCAAAGCTCATTTGTTTCCAAGGGTTGTTTTCTTTTTTTTTTTAAACAGATTTACATGAATACTTAAGTGAGGTAGAAGACTTCATTGCAGAACATCACATTCAATTTTATTTAAAGAGCAACTTTATCTGAAGTATTCAACATGCTAGTGACAGCACACAGAGAGGATCACTTGCTTAGTCACAATCATGGTGCTTGGAAGATACAAAATTAATAAAACAGCATTTTGATAATGGGCTTTAAAAAGATACGTCAGAAAAAGGGAAGAGGAAGACATGTTGGAAGATCTGAAGTTGTAGAAGAGGCTGTACTTAGGAAGCAGCTTGGACATAATGAGAGAGGTGGGTAGGGAAGTCGGAAACAAACGGAGAACCACCAAATAACCCATTAAATCTAAATCAGAAGAGGGAATTTTAACCAACTCCACAGATGAGCAACAGCGACAGTAGAGGAGGAACAGTTCAGTAGTGAGGTAGAGGGAAAAAAGTAGACAAACTGTATAGCTCTTACTGGGTTTGTTGACTGAGGTGATGATTCTGGAAGAACAAGTCAGTGATGATAGAAAAATCAAGGCACAAACACAAGTCTAAGCACCAGCATTTTTCAGAAAATGTAAAAAAATAAATTTGTAATGTGAAGCAACAAACACCCGCAAGGTTTCAGAGAAAAACTTCTGATGAAATGAAACACTGCGACTTCTGTGTAGCACAAGTAGCAACTGAGAACTTGGTGAAGCGTCCACTGACAAGGAAAGAAGGCAGTACAGCCACAGGAACATTCACAGTAGTTGTATCTTATGTAATGCCCAAGGCAGTATAAACTAGACAGACAAAGAAAATTATGAATATGAGGTAAAGAAAAGCAAGAATTCAATTAGATGGCATAGTACATAGGCCTGAGTGGAGAGATGATGCCCTCTGGTCAAGCATGAAGGAAAGTGGAGACGTCAAAACCTGCAGCCTTTGGCATGAGTGTAAGAGGCAGAGATAAGTCATCCCAAGCAACTGAAACAAAAACAGAACAGTGAGAAAGCAGAGGGGAAAAAACAACCCACAACCAAAAAAGTAATGAAGAAAAATATTAACTCGCAATAAAAGCTGCAGAGAAGTCAGGAGCAGAAATAAGCCCCTTGTCTGTAGCTTCACATTTCTAACAATTTATGAGGATTCTGTTTACTTGGCAACCACTCAGAAAGCCAAGCAGGAAAGGTTCCGAAAGCCAGGACAATTACGGGTGAATACAAGAACAATATCCCTAAACCAGAGTTTAGAATGTCCTGAGGAGACAAAGTACTGACAGGAGAATGAGGGGGAGGAAAAAAAAAAAACCACCAAAAAAATGGAAGAACTGGAAGAACTGCAGACGAACACAAGCAAGAACAGCACAGAAAGAAAGGAAACAAGAAATTCGAAGAGAATAATCTTTTCAATGCCTAGTCTCAGTTCATAGCAGGAAAGGATTGCAGCAATAAAGCTATGTATAAGAAGAAAGTGTTGATATTCTTTCCCCTTTTTTTCTCCCCCTTTTCTTTTTTTGTTTTTCACTCTTGATGAAACTGTTCTGCCTTAACAGTACTTTTTATTCTGAGGCACTTCTGTCCCAGGATGAACTTGGGTTTGCAGCTCAGTGGCTGAGCTGATCAGCCATCCAAGCCCCATGTCGTCTGAAATGTTGACATAAAAGTTTCAGGCTCCCCCAGAGGCATACAGCTGCTTTGTGCGTCCAGGAACTCCTGCTACATGATTTCTGTAAGTCACCCAAACACCAGACATACCCTTAATGACAGGTGTAACAGTATGCTGCATCCGCAGCAACAGGAACATATGTCACCAAGAGTACGGTCACTCAGCCTGAGGACTTATGACCTCTATATGCAACACAAGACCTGCTACAAAGCAATTTCCCAACTTCATGCAAAGCATAAGGTAGTTGAGATTGAGTACAGGAAGAGCAGTCCTTTGACAACTAAGTAGACAGACTAGATAATGTATCATTTACCCTCAAACATCTGCATGCGGCTCTCTTGGGAAGCAGTTCATACCCACAGAAGTCCAGTCTGATCTACAGTAGCTTAACAACCTTGCTAAAATAACACCACTGATGAGCTGAGTTTGACTTTTATACTTCAGACCATGTTTAGGCACACCTCCAAAGTTCAGTTCAACTGGAATCAAATATTGCATCATTCCATGGACAGGAAAGACCCACTGAAGATTTCAGCTCCATGAGAACTGCTGAAGACACAGCACCTCTAGTTTCAATAGAGGGAACTTGAAAGGCGCTTAGATATAGTACAATTGTGCTCAGCACAAACACTTAAATCTGAGAGGAAAAACAGCATCTTTGCAAACCTCACTATTACACTAAGCAGCGAATGGGTGAAAGATAAAAGTACAACTTTCCATCTGCATCCACAACATTCACAGATAAACTCCAAATGTGGAGGTCCCTGGATCAGCTACATCTGCTGCTTGCTGGTGACACAGGGCTAAAGCGCAGCATTACAAACAGAAGCCTAAGCTTTGACACTGAAAACAAACTAAAGTCCTGCCATCGTTCACAGAAAAGGAGACGTTTTCAGTTCAGAGGTCTTCTATCACACAGGGCACTACAGAGCTAACTATGAAGAAGAGGCTAATAGCCATCAGTATCGTGTCACTCCACCTTTTTACAGACAATTTCAAAATGACTGTCAGAACTATGTCTGGAAAAGAAGACACCCATGTAACAACAGCAGATAAACTGTTGGTTATCTTCTCTTGAGATTACCCAGAACAAGCAAAATAGCATTTGTGATTCATTTCAGGTGGAGATCTAATCTTAAGCTCCTTAAATGTGTGCCACCAATAGCTCCTATAACTGAGCACAGCAAAATTCTCTTCCAGCTCTCTCCGTTTAGCTTCTTTTTACGGAGATCTGGAAGAGATCTGTGCTTACCTCCCTCATCTCACAGCAACAACTGCATTGCTGAACTTGTCCTGAGGCCCCCCCAAGGAGGCTGCTTTGGCATCAAGCTCAGGATGCTCCAGTTAGAATTATTTCCCCTACCTTGTTATGGCAACAGGAAACCAGTCACGGTACCATCATACATAATGAGAATGCTAATTAGCAATGAGAGCTGTAGCGGCAATTCATGCTACCACATAAGTACACTGACGAAGGCTCAGCCAAGTCAATGTGCTAAATGGACGAGCAAGACATTCTCTCCTCGAATAAAAATCTGGTTTATGTGACGTGTGAACACCTGTTGATAATCCACTTTGGGCCGCTTTTTTTTCCGCGACTGGCTTCTTGCACAGGTGCCGCCAGCACTGGCGCCCTCTGTGTGGGCAGTCCTGCTGCCCACATCGGCTTCACCTCTGGCAGCCAGATGCAAACTGTCACCCGGCAGCTTCTTTTCTCCAGCTCTGCCCAAACGCTTCTGCCTCTCACGCTCATCTTCTGCTCTCCCTCGTCCCGATCCAGCTTTCGGTCCCAGTGTCCGAGAGTCATTTGTCAGGGCTAGCTCCTCGGAGACAGTTTTTGAGTCAGTTCCCTTCTTTAATGAGGAATCCTGCAGTTTGAGTCTGTCAAACAGCTGTAAAAGAACATTTGTGTATGTGATCATATTCATAAAACAAGAGAGGCTGCTTGTTCAGCACTTCTACGCAGTATGTGCATATACGATCTCAAATCAGAGCTCACAATACACAGTTAATGAAGAATCGTTACCAGCAATAAAGACTACGTTTACTCGCCAAAGTCACACAGTGACATAAAGTGAATGGATCTCTTGCACGTGCGTGAGTGTCTTCATGTGAGCGGTGAGGAATTTAATGTGGGGAGCAATACTGATGTGCAGTAGCATTTAACTTTGTTCAGGAACAACAGAAAGCTACCAAGTTGCTTCATTAGCTCATTTTCCCTGCTGCTCTTGTAATGTGGTTAGATAGCATGAAAGAGATTTCCATCCCTGTGTCCTCAAGGCAGCACACGAATCCCTAAGATAAGGGGCCTCAATCAGCAAAGAGTGTTTACTGAGAAAATGACAGACCTTTTGTGTTCCCCAAAACAAACTAAAAGGTGCCATGTGGGTATGCTGGGAGGAGTGCAGACTACAAACCATAGAAAAATAATAAAAGCTAGCGCAGCAGATCCAAAGCACTGTATGAACTCATTAATCTAAGAATACACAGTGCTGAAACTGGAGAAGAAACTGCTTTTACTGTGGCGGCAGGCAAGCTTTTATGAAACACTGACAAACAAAAAGGATTCTCAGCCTGTCTCTTCCCAGAAACAGGATGGAAAGCTGGTTCCTGTGAGAGTGGGTTGAAGGAGCAATGACAACTTGATTATTTTTAACTTATTTTTTAAAAAAGGAAGAGTGGGATCTATCAGAAAACAGAATTAAATGCCAGGAATTTGCAAGCAGATTCCTCACAATGAAACCGTTTAAAAGTTTTTGTGATGCTTCTCTGATGTTCGAAAGGCCCAGAGCTATGCCATTCACCGGGCACAGCTCTGTCACATTTATTTTAACTTCATTGTTCAGAAGTTCATCTATCATCTCTTCAGTTCTCAACTTCGTAAACATCTTTTTTTGCAGCTGGATCCTAGACAGTGCCTTGTTTTGGAGCAACGTGCAGAATCTTGGGCTTCCCAGTACCTAGACTAGAAGTCCAAATGACCAAACCAACAAACTGTTTCATCGGCTGGAGACAAAGACTGTCACTCCACGAACACTAGTACCAGAGTTCTGCACTGCCAAATCCCCTGGCAGGACAGAAGTTGACCAGATCAGTCAGGGGTGCAAAAAACTGACAAAATAAATAAAAAACCAGAGAGTGAGCTTATAGAAGGTCAGCATACTGCACTAAGTCACGGCAGCAACTGTGATTGCTATTAGGAAGTCTGAAGTGGAACTTCCAAGTACTTTCAAAAAGGTCAGAAAATGGTTCTGGTTTTTTTCCCCTCAGTTCAATTTATTTTACAGTCATCTGTAATAAAAGGAGGTAAAATATTTCAAATGTAAATATAGTTTTGCAATCAATGCTCCTCCTCTTCTACTTGGAAAAAGGAGATACTAATAAAAAAAGGAAAACTGGAGACAGTTACCTACCCGGGTTAGTGTGAGCTGAGGTTCTGCATAGAAAGCTTTGCCCATTACTGGTTTCCGGTATGTCTCATCCACGTCTGTCAGGGCCTAGAAAAAGATAAAAGAAACTGAAAGGTCAAAATTAAAAGAAAACATGAGGAAGTTCTGGATCAGCTTTGTGTCACAGCAGTATGAAACTACGTTCTGGGAGAAAATCTATCCTAGGAACAAGCTGTGCTTTAGCGCTGGTTTCTTACATCATCCAAGTCGTACTGAGGTATAAAAAGCAACAGCAAAGCCAAGCATCCATTCTGCACTACTTGCAAAATCTTTGTGAGCCTTGCCTGCAAACTTCTTTGCCGTCACCCCTAGCCCCTCCTTTGCCACTTTCAAACTTTTCACAGCTCCAGACTCACAGGTATTTAAGAGATGCTTTTCCATCCACTGTCTTTAAGAATTTCATGAGGTAGAACACAGGGAAAAGCTTTTGTTAAATAGACATGGCTAACGCTATATGAAGACTGGGTTTTGCAGAGAAAGCTTTGGAAGCTTCTCATAGTCCACCTTCCTGGGTTCTTACACAAAACCTGTGAAGAGGTTGGAAACTCTTCAAAGCTTCTCTCTCACCTAAAGCCTCTTGAAGATGACTGGGCACCTCTCAGACGTACCAATCCAACACCAAGCACCACTTATATCTGAAAGCCAGCGCTCAGTGCCAGAACAGATGGACTTTATGAACCACAATACCACATTCATCTTCCCAAAATGCAGTTCGCTTAAACCTGCTGCAAATCACCAATTTTCAATACAGAAGTTATAAATCAAGGGCTGGAACAATAATTACCATATTCCAGAACTTGTCAAACGCAACCAAAAACCCTGTGCAGACTCCACGAAGCCCTTTAAAAGTGCGGATATGGACATTGATTTTTACACCATCTCGGACACAGCGATGAAGTTCCCCCAGTGGGCTGCCTTCATGGACTAAAATGAAAAGAGAACATGACCAGTCTTCAATAAGATACAGATATATGTAATATGTAGAAATCTACTCTACGTAGAAGTACAGCAGATCTCAGTATGACATTTGTCGTCGCAGCAGAAGAAATAAGAAGCCCCAGAGTGCTGTAACACACTGCAGTTCTAATTACTAGACCACCAAAACTCTTCATACAGCGGGCACGGCAAAGACTTCAGAAAATACGAAGGCTTTACACAACCCTCAGCCAAATCAGCCTTAGCTAAAAATCTTTTTGCTACATTTCAAAACCAAAGTAATGGTAATCTTAAATAAACGGGAAACAGAGTGAACAGAAAGCTCATGGAGGCAGAGAGAGTTTAGCAGAAAAGACAAATGCCTAGTCAAGGCTTCCGCAGATTAGTTACTATCTGTTAATAAAGCATTGCATCAGATGTGTTCCTTTTCTTTACAAGATTTCCAATACAATGAATGACTCAAAATTCTTCAACTAACTAAACAGGATCAGTTTAAACTGATGAAAATGTATTGTTTCAGTCAAACTTTCAGCAGCCAGCTGAACATCCTTCAAAGATGTACAAGTCTTTGGCAAAGAAATAAAATGACTACAAGAAGCAGCCACCACTAAAACCATGTTAAGCCACAGATAACAATAAAATAATTCTTTCAGTCAGGGCAAAGCCAAAGGAATTCAGTAAAACATCCAGCTTACCTGGTACACACAAGCCTTATCTGCACGCTAGAAATCTTTGCAGGTGTAAATTACCTACAGAGGTAGATATTATTTACTTCACAACTTCCACCTACGCCACAATGAAGCCATTCCAGGGACAAATTAGAGCTACCTGTTTGCTTGTGCAAACACAGCTGCAGGGTTGCTCTAAAATTCCCACTACGAGTCAGGGAAAAGTATTGGTCTAAAATCTCACACAGTTCTTCATATTAACAAAATATCCAGGTCAGAGATGACCTCTCGCCTTGTGCTTTAGGGACTATGTATTCAAGGTTTGATTGCACACTAGAAAACGCATCCTGTGAGTGTAAAACGTTACCATATGACGGCTGACCTGCAGTATTTGGCTGCATGGTAACTCTTCACCACAGCAGGGAAATCTAAAGCCGTTTCCTCTGAATTAATCTAATCACATTTATTTTTGGAAATCCATTGTCTCCTTGCCAGCCCTCTCCTGGAGAAAACTGCTTTCACGCAGAGCATAAGCTGTCCAGTACCTCCCACCTTTGCTTATGGGAGTCTTTTCATGAGTCTCTGTGCTTCCTGCAGCTGAGCTGCTGAGGAACTTACGTTCTGAATTCACAGGTCCGTCACAGGAACCACAGATGACACCATTACTACTGACGCTTTTGATCAGATTATAGGATTTTTTCTTACCAACCCAGAGAATTTACAAGATCATTTTAGATTTAGATTTCTTTTTAGATTCCAATGTTCCCTTTACACAGGAACTTTATCTACAGCTTGTTATAAAAATCCAAACACAATCTTTATTTCCAACTGTGCCTTTGCTTGTTGGCACCCCATTAGGCCTGGTGGAAAAGACCACTTTACAGCTCTACAGTTCCAGACAACACATGATCTCCCCGCTTTTCTGTGCTGATTAAGGTACCAGCTTTGCCAAGGGCAAACCTCCAGCTTCACCTGATCAAAAGGGCAGAACAAATAATCCAAAAACCTTTCCACAATCTGACATTCACTTCTTGGAAAAAATAAAACCAGCAACGCAAGTGATGTATTTTTGCAGCGTTCCTCTTCTGCAAACATCAGAGCTTGTAACGACCAGGCTCTGCATGCAGCTAGATTTGCCTCCAGCTTTTGATGCTGTCAAGTACCAGTATTAAAAATTTTTCAATTCGTAGGGAAAAGGTGTTATCTAGTTGGTTTCGTACTCAAATTCTCCCAGGAGGGAGAAAATAAAGATCCAAACTCTGGTTAAGTCCAAGTCCCTGTCCTCGGGGTAGACATTAGCAAGAGGCAAGATTAAAAAACAAAACAAAACACAAGAGCAAAGCAAGCTAGAACAGCTGAAGTAACTCAGAACACTAGCAAACGCCTGACTACTCTGTGGTAACCATGTGCACGTGAGTTCTCTGCCCCTTGGTAAATGCAAAGTAATTAGAAATAGCTGCTTCTAAACCAACCTAAACAAGCACTGCTGAAGTAGCTTCCTTCTTGTATGGCTACATCTGACATCATCCCTCATGACAGGTAAAATTTTAGCTCCATTTTACATTCCTGACCCACTGAATTTAAGGAACACGTCATAGCTTGTCACAGCTACCTGGGAGCTCGGCATCACAGCTGTGGGGTGCAGCAGCCCATGTATCACAGCTACTTTCAGGGGCAGCCACCAGCTTAGACTCCAAGGTTCAAACGCTCTCCCTTCCCATGGTGCAGACAGGCCCCCTACTTAGAGGGAAAGCACAAAATTTTGTCTATAAATTATTCTTGAAACTCTCCAGATGGCCGAATAACAATGTGTATGTCAGTTGTGCCAGTCTTCTTCAAAGACTCAGCTGTCCGGCCTTAGATGTGTGGATATGAAATACATGCTCTAAACGTAAGTATGGAATTCATCTACTAGACCACCACTGAAGTTAATTTTTACAGAGGTTTTCTTTCACAGTAATCCAGATACAGATACTTTATACTGAGATTCTAAATCAATATTTAAGGTCAGTTCTTTTGGAAATCCTACACCGATAGAAGCTCTGCGTTTGTGCAGAACACTGACATAGTGTTTTGGATGACGCAGCACCTGCAGCAGTGAATACATTATGTTCTGGTGTCTCAGCAGGAAGAAAGTTCTGCTTTGAGCATTCAGAACTGAGCTTTTGGGGCTTTGCCTTTTTATAAAAAGAACATTAAGGTGATGTTGGCAATTAGAATAGATACTTTGGTTTCCAAAAGCACTCAGTTTTAAGTAAGTGCATTAAAGTTACATCTCATTCGATAGCAATGCAGTTTGATTCTTGGTGCAGCTGCACAAGTTGCACCCCTCATGTTTAGAGGCTACTACTCTGACTGCATGCATAAATCAACACATGAAACTTGTGTCGTCATCACGGATGATTAATTTAGCAGCATTACAGCTGCCTCCCGTCTAAATCCCCTGTTCTACCACCGCATTACCGGAAATGCCAGTGTTGTATTTATGCCCCCAGGCTGTACAGTTAGCAAGCACGTTATAGTAGTGTGTTACAGACTCATCCGGGGGTTATGCTTTAACTATGAGCCACCCAGGCTCAAATCTGATTCTTGGTTTAAAAACAGCACTTTTACAAGAACAGCAGCTTCCCATCCTTTTTTTTTTCCTTAAAATCAAGAGGATGAACGCAATTAACCAAACAACCGATGAGGTCACCACCGTAACAACATCAGTGTAACCTCTGAGTAAGGAGGTCTGTGAAACGCACCGTTCCTCATTTCTGCACGCAAGTATCATTTTCCACCCGAACTTCATCATTTCCCCCTCCAAGCCACCCACACCCCACCGTCACCCAACCGCTTCCTTCAC
>VZZY01002065.1:165397-180417 GCA_013400335.1 Eurystomus gularis | reverse complement strand
GCCCGCTCCTCACTAGGCCTCCCGCGACGTCGCCCTCCGGCCCCCGCAGCCTCCCTCTGCCGCCCGCCCCTCAGGAGAAGGCCAAGGCCCCCTTCGGTGTGCTGCGCATCAAAGTCGAGGAGCCCGACCCGGAGGAGGGAGACCCCTCGGGATGCCGCGGGGACAGCAGGGAGCCGGGGCTCCGGGCCGGGTGCGCCCCAGCTCCTGTGGCGGGCAGAGAGGCGGCCTGCGGCTTCATCAAGAGAGAAAGGGACTGCGAGAGGGGCGATGGAGAAAGCCAGAACAAGGGGAAGCTGCTGGCGAAGACGGGGAATGGGAAGGAGCCCTGGGGAGGAGGTGCTGTCAAAGCAGAGCCGCCCGACGTGGCCTTTGAGACCTGCAGGGTGAAGAGGGAGAAGGAGGATGCCCCGGCTGGCTCCCAGTGTGGGCCTGCTCATGCCAGCACTGATGACCGCACGGTGCAGCAGCGTGAGGGGCTCGGGGTCCTCCCTGAAGATGAAGATCGGAAGATCCCTGTTGCGTTTCAGCCCTTACCTCCTGGAACCTGCATACAGGTCCATGGCCCGCTGCCGCCGGAGCTGGTCCATCTGACTCCGGTGCCGGTGAAACAAGTGCCACTTAAAATGCAGTCTTTACCAGAGCCTTCAGTAAAGATTGAAACTAGAAATGTTCCCTTCACAGTACTGCCCTCCGACTCAGGTATTACGTTCAGAGAGCTTGGCAGGGTTCAGTAAGCGACACACAGTTGACAGGTTATCAGATTGGAGAACACAAATTCGTGTTCTTCCTCCCTTTGCGTAGGCTGGAGTTTGCAAAACTCTCTTCTTCAGTGTAACACATATACAGGAGCACAGGGTTCTGCGGTGGTTTGTAAAAATCAATGCAGTTTTGTCCGCTTGCTCCCTAACTACGTTAAACCCCTTATAACTGCTCAGAATTCATGTGAGTTGTGATTGCAAGCTTAGGGTCAGGAATCTGCTTGATTTCTAAAGTTAGGAAGCATTCATACACTTCTCTGAGAAAATTTGGACATATTAAATGAGGAACATTTTGAAACATCTGGATCAGAAGCCTTTTTTTTTTTATATCTAAGATTTCCCAGATTAATGGCTTAAATTGAGGTCTTAAAGACTAGAAGACTTGGCCTTTATTGATAATGTGAAAGAGTTAATTTCTAAGCCTTTTTCAGGGGAGATTGCTGCTCAGGGATCAATTGTGAGGGGTCTGGGAGTTCATCATATCATCAGCTCAATTTAAAAGCAGTTTATGTTTACAAAGAGCCAAAGCTGTGTGTCACATAACGGTCATTTAGTAACACAGGTTCCTTCATGAAAATGAGTGTCCAAATCTGAGAAAAGAGAGGGGAAAAAAAACCAGCAAGACAACCAGAAACCCAGAAGAGCAACAGCCTCAGCTGAGAAGCCAGGGACTGCACAGGTGTGGGACTAAACTGCCACACCCTCATTAGATCTGGTCGCTGTATCTGCAGGGCTTTGGATAGATAGTTCTGGTGGTGGTGACAAATTTGCAGGGATATGGTCTAGTCCATACAATGTTTAGTTTATAAATTCATACGTGTATAAATTCATAGGAAAACAATCTAGCCAAATGAAATGCAAACCAGGGTGTTACCGTATGCATAACCCGTAGATTTCTTTCTTTTTAATAATATGTAACAAAAGCCAGGTAAATGATTCCTTATGGGTTGGTTCTGTGAAGATTAGTGGAGGCTATTCCCTTAGCCTTAGTTATTTTTCTAGCAACCGCTGTTCAAATGTGCATCGAGTTTCATGTGTTCCAAAGCTCTCGAGATTCTTTTGAGCGTTGCCAAATAGTCTCTTGATGTACTATTGAATGTAACCCGCATTGCGTATATTGCCTGGAAGATGATAGTCTTTCCTTGTTTTGTTGCACAGGTATGCCAGATACTCCATTTAGCAAGGACAAAAGTGGCCATGTAAAGCGTCCAATGAATGCATTTATGGTGTGGGCTAGGATTCACCGGCCCGCTCTAGCCAAAGCTAACCCAAATGCCAATAATGCAGAAATCAGTGTTCAGCTTGGATTGGAGTGGAGCAAGCTGACTGAAGAGCAGAAGCAGCCCTATTATGCTGAAGCTCAGAAAATAAAACAAAAGCACAGAGAGGAATTTCCTGGTAAAGATGTATTTATTTACCTGAATGCTTTAGAAGTGCAAGATTTTTTGAAAAATGGATCTCTTTCAGTAGATAAAGTAATAGAGTTAGAAAAAAGTTACAAAATTTTCAAGCACACAGTCCCTCTGTCACCTTTTTAGTGCCTGAAAGCATATTAATTTTTTAAAGCATCCAAAAAGATGTTTCATCCTTCATAGCCTCTAATGTTCTTATGCTCGTGGACTACCACAGCTACAGCAGCTCTTCTGAATGCTTCAGCACCCTAATGGCCAGATAGCGAGTTTATCGTGAACGTGGCCTACAGCATCATTTTACACACTCCAGAGAGAGCTACCCAGGTGGCCTATGGTGACACACGCATCCATTCCTTAAAAACAGGAAAGGGGAATGCCATAGGAAGCACGAACAGCATTGTATTCTGTAGGATTCTTCAGCGTTTAGACGTGGGATTCATAATAACACTGCGGAAGATGTTTCTTGGCCTTTTGTCAAAATGGTTAAAAATTTGTACCTTTAATGAATTAATTTCTCCCTAACACCGCAGTTCAATAAAACAGAGCATAAGTACTTTGAACACTCTTTTTAAAAGCTGTTGAGATACCAGCTGTTGTGATCCTGTCTCTTGTCTGTTGCCATGCTCCTGCTAGTTCATGGTTATGGCTAAACCTGGTAGACAAGATCTGATTAATCAGTCATAAACAAGCAAAAGATAAGAGCAGCACTCTCCCTCTCTCCTCGCACACTTCAGAAAAAAAAAGAAAAAAGCAAAAGAGCTTTATTAAAGTGGCATTAAGGGCATTAAGAGTTAGCCTGTGTAAGAAACCAAGCTGTTCAGTGTAATTTCATGATATATTTATACATCTGTTAGAGTCTGGTTAATGTAAGTTAAAGGCAAATGTGCTCCTCCAAAATATACACAGAATTCCTAGTGGGTTGTATTTTCCACCATCTCTTGTAACCTACAGGTATATGTGAGACTTAAGGGGTTAAGGAGACAATCAAGAAAGATCCACATTTCGAATACAGTCATGGTTTTCCTAGTAGCATAAAACCAATGCCCAAATATGTCCATTTTATTTCCACTTCTGATAAAATGCCTCCTTGGCTAGCTCACTGAAACAAACGGAGTATTGCCATTGACTACAGGAGCAGGTTTTGGACTAGGTTGTTTGGGGTTTTTTAGATACTACAGAATTACAGATATTGTAGCTTTACATAACGAATGAAACTATTCCAAAAATTGGATGTCTGCATCTTTTGTTATCTTTGACAGGTTGGGTTTATCAACCACGACAAGGCAAAAGGAAGCGTTTTCCACTGCCTGCCACCACTGTATTTTCCAGCACTTCTCAGAGCATCATCACTACAAATCCAGCTGGCGTGTGTCCCTTCCAGGCACCTGCTTACTCTGTTGTCATCTCCAATGTTCAGAACGGTATTGGACATCCAGTCTGTGAGTTTTCAATAGTGAATGATTTTAAAAATTCAGAACTTACCTACTGTAGTAGAAGTTGTACCTATGGTAGTGTAGATGCAGTTAAAATGTTTTCTCAGTCTTTCTTGACACCACTGTTCCTATCAGTTCTCCTCTGCACTGCAGGTCTGCCTCCAAGTCTCTACCTGCTGTTTCCTCAGCCTCTTGAATTCTTACATCTTCATTGCCCACAGATGCCTGCTATTGTTTCTTAGCTCCTGGTTACCTTCTGCTACCTCTTGGTACTACTCAACACTTGCCTCCTGTTAAGCTACAGCTGTTTCCTTTTCATTTTCTTGTTCTGTCTCCACCTCACGCATATCTTACCTCGCCAGCTCTAACTGCACTAGTGCTAAGCCTTAGAAAGCTCGTTAGCGTAGCCCCTGGCACCTCCATGCCAACATTAGTGTTCCTTGGCAGTAAGGGCACCATTGCTCTAGAGCAAATGCTCAGCCACTTCGATGCCTTGCAAGAGACAGCAGACAGAGTTGTGAACAAGGCTGTCACAAAGGAAGTTAATAGGGTGTTAGTAAGGTGTGTGCTGCAATATTAAAGCAGTTGCTACATCTGGAAAAGACATTTTTCATTTGCGCATTTTCCACGAATAGTTACTTAGGTATTTGTGCACACCTGGAATAGTTCTATATGTAGTTGCTATGAACTTGCACATGCCCGCAGTTTGAGCATACATAGCTCAGCTTTTATACAAACAAAAATACAGTTACAGAAGGAATGCATTGAAGAGTTGCACCCAACGTGGAAAGATCCTCCTTTTTATAGGAAGTCCATATGGACAGTGAAGTAGGGTGTAGGATAAGAGCCCACAGTCAGGTGTAAGAGCTGATCTGCATGTTTTGTAGTGAAAGAGCTCTGGCTCTGTCAGTGCGTGGATTGTGGATTTCAACAACAAATACCTTAGATCCAGGCAATGGCATTTTTCTCTTTAAGCACACTGACAAGGGCTGCTCTCTTTATACTGAGACAAGAAAATTAAACACCTATGGCAGTAATACTCAGAGGTGAAAGAGAAGCTTTGTTCTGGTGAAGTTCTGAGTTAGTGATGTGATCCTTTCTCAAATCCTTCTGTATATTTGACTGAATAAAGTATTTGTTTTCTCACCCCAGTATATTTCATAATGTTATGTTGTCCTCACATACTACTATGTTTCATTCCAGAGTTTACTATCCTATTACGGTTGAAATAATTCTTAAATACAAACTGTAAAAATCTAGATGCATTAGAGTCCTATTGACTCAGAATTTAGATTCTTACGCTAGGTAGTGGTGTTTGAAAATTCTTACACAATGTGTTTTGAAATCTTTCTGTATAAAGGCAGGCCTGTTGACATCACATGTGATTTGAAAGTGTACATTCAAGTGTATGTTCTGCAAAACGTTTCAAACGTTTGCAGAAATAGGCTAGCAGGTACGTTCACTGGTGAAACAAATAAGAAAACATATCAGAGAGTAGTGTATTTTAACTGTTGCTTCTGCTCCTCACTGCTGCTTTGGCACCAGACAGGTTTGTTAAGAATTTGGCTCACTCCAACTCACCTAGTAGACTTCGGAGGTCTTCTGAGCTTTGGGCACTAAATGCACACTCCGACCCCATTCTGTGGCCATATCAGGACAAGACTCAGCCCTCACCAGCTTCACAGCCTTTACATTCAGTAGCCGCTTCCTTCTTCTTTTACCCTTGGATTTCTGTAGAAGGAAACTTCAATGTGTGGGCACCAAACCCATCTGTCAGAACACACGCAGGCCAAGTGGTGTATGACTGTGAGTTGCAGGGAAGTAATGCTAGAAAGTCTGTTGGGGGGAAATGATTGTGGCTCTGGCTATGATTTGCTGTGCTGTTGTTTATGAAAATTCTTCCTCCATTCATGTCTGATCAATAACTGTTCTGTTTCCTAAAGGTGCATCTCCTGCCATTCGTCTGCCAGCTTCTTCCATTCAACATGCTGGTCTGATTACTCTTCTCCAGACTACTAGTGCAAGCACCACATCAGTGACTGTTCCAGCTCCAACCTTGCCCCTGCGCCCTGTAATTTCACCACAGCACTTTGCTCAGCCTGCTCAGACAAAAGCTCATGGTGTATCATCTGGGCTCATTTGCTCTCTGAAGAGACCTACACCAGTTTTCATTGAGAGCCTCAGCAGAAACCCAAGTAACATAACCAGCACCAATGGCCGATTTTCTGTCTCTAATAGTGAGCCCCCAAAGGAGTACCCAGGGCTTCCTATTTTTCCCAGAGGTGTACCCCTTCCCCAAGCTACCCCTTTTCTTCACCCACACCTCTATGGGTCTCCTCCCATTTTTCAGCCAGCCAGTCTGTTTGGAGCACCTCCTCGGTTTCCATGGCACCACCATTACTTTGTGCCAGGACTTCACTATTTCCCATCAAGGTATGAAACCCTCTCTTTCAACACCAGTAAAAACAAGTGCAGAGAGTCAGGATGGCCCAGCAAGCTCAAAAGAACTTTATGAGCTAATAAGCACCATACAAGATATTTCTATTTTTGAGGTCCTTTAAAGAAACACAGGACACACATTCCTCAGATTGCTAAAGATGAGCTTCACTTAGCCCCCGGTCTCTGAAATTGGACAGTTTTGTGAGGCCTCTGAGGGAGAGGAGTGTTCTTGTACCATAAAAGACTGTTCTGAGTTCACACATTAAGGGACTTCTGAAGGAGCTTTGCCAGCATCTAATACAATGATTTGTTAGCTCACATTCTCATAAACTCATTTCTTGCATACAAGAATCATAATTTCTGAGTAGCACTAACAGTGCAAATGTATATATGCAGATATATGCACTGAAAATTTAAATGGTATATTGGAAAGATGAATAGTCTCCATGAAACCTCAATGGACACTGTATCAATGTCTTTATCATGTCTGCACTGTAGAGCTCTTCTTCACATACTTTATTTTCTTAACAGTGTAGTGAATTTCTGTCACAGTGTAGATTACAATATGTGTATCATTCTGCATCAGAATAATAATTTAAATTTCTGACACCAGAGGAATACAGTTACATTTGGCATAGTAGCTTCCTGCAATCTACTATGTGGTTGCTTTTTAAAATTTTATCACAGTAGGTTCTTTAAACAGTAACATTGACAAACACATGCTGGGCACAAGGATTCTCTGTCAGTCTTCCTCTTCAGTAACAATGTAACAGACACAAGAGTTCACTCAAAGAAGAAATAAGAGCATTTTACCCCAGCTCTGTCACAAATTTTGGCACACAGAAATAACACAAACTGAATTTGATGCTGTTTTACTACTCTGAGTACGTCCGTTAACATACTGCAGGCTTATCAGATGCTGGTTTATCTATGATATTATTTCCTTGATAAATTCTATGGGTTTGAGTTCATTTTCAAAGCAGCATCATGCATGTCTCTAGCAGGAAGAGGACCGTATGCACACATAGGGAATCTGTGCACGACTATTGTTATGGCCTCAGTGCTTAAATGAGGCATGGTTTTCAAGTATGCGTGTTTTGGATGTTTCAGTGGGATAAGCTGACTAACATAGAACATTAGTGTCATTCTGTTTTTCTGAGCTGAATGGAGTCCAGACAATCTCTGTTTCTGAAAGCCAGCTTTCAATCTCTCTCGTTGCAGCACATGCCCATTCAGCCCACCGCCGTTTAGCTGTGGGAATTTCTCCAGCTCAGTGCCCGAATGCCTTGGCTTTTATGAAGAAAGGTACCAAAGACAGGAGGTGATGTTTCCATCTTTGGGCAGAGGTTATCCTTTCAAGGAATACCCAGAAGAAAGTATACGTGGGTACCACCACAGTGGGGAGAGCCTTGAAGGAGCGTCCTGTCACAGTGGCTGCGGTGAGGAACGGTATTTAAGCCCCCTACCACAGCTGGACATTGAAGTATTGGAGGAGGTTTTGTCAGTCACCTCATCTCCCTCCAGCATCCACTTAGTCAATGTAACTGACAGCGACGAGGACAAAGAAGGAAAGTTGTTGCAAGATTTGTAATTTTTAAAACAAATTATAATCCAGACAAAGATTATAGAATGTCAATATTCATGTTTTTCTCAACACTAGCTTTTCAGTCAGTGTTTAATGTAAAACCCCCGTAGTTTGAGCGAGCTGTACAATTAATTTTGAAGAGTCTCATCTGTTTGCATTTTGAGAGATCCCATATAGCTCTGGGGAGGTCAAAAGCCTCTGGATTTTCACCTGCTTCATCAGAGCCTGCTTCATCATTTGGGCTCTGGTTCAGGAAAGCGCTTATACAAGAATTTGGCTCTAAGTATGTGAGAATGTGCTTTTCTGAGGAGTGGTGTGTTTAAGCACATCGTTTTACTGCCAAAATAGGCACTTTGGTGGTGTTTGCCATAATTTTGTAGGTATTACTTTAGGAGTTTTAGCAAGTGAAATAGTTCTGGTTTATGGCCATAATGTAATTCTTGCCGCAGTAAAATACTATAAGGCCTGGAGAGTGAGGTCAAGAATGACTCTGCAATGCTTTGTGTTTTTCCTTTGATGAGACAGCTTTAAGTTTGGTTTGGTTAATTTTTAATTCTATTCTGTATTTGTGGTACTACTGCTGTCTAAGACACTGAAGATTTACATTGGTTTCACTAATATCTTGGCCTGCAACCAGTTCCATTAATAAAAATGGGGTTGTCCAGAAGGTATGGTGAGGCACAGTGGCACCCGGAGAGAGGAAAATGGAGGGAGTCTGGCCCTGTAACTTGATCCCTGAGCATAGTTAGTACTGTAAAGAATTTTCCAGGCAGTACCAAATTCTCTGAAGAACATTGAAGACATTTAAAAGAGAAAGTATATGTGCTGAACTCAAGAGAAATTAAATTCAATTTTTTTTTGCCAAAATTTGGAATTTATGTTACTTTTTTTTTTCCTCCCATTTTGTGGAATAGGTAATTTTCTTCTGGCAATCCTGTTATCTTCCTGTTGTTGTATTTGAATAAACTCTCCTGAACAATATACTCCTAGTGCTTCATTTTAAGCCATAGGTATCAAACTGAGTAGGGACAGGTAAATCGTAATCCGTGTAACTCACAGACTTATTGTGCAGCTAAGCTGCACATGGCTAGAGTGACAAGCTGAAGTCACTTCTTCAGACAATTTGGGCTACTAATACTAGTGTATATATGTGTGTGTATTTATATTTATAGCTATGTAAATCCAGCTACCACAGAAATATGGGAAGAGCTGAAAGCCATGGATGGAGAAGTCCACGCTGGGCTGCCAGAGGATGCTAAGGAATGATTCAGAGGAAGCTAGGTTGGCCATGTCATACAGAACATCCTGTGCTTTATGGACTATCGCAATGGATCTCTTGGACCCTGAGCATCCTGTCAAACTTGAGGCTTAGGCCCCCTGCATCCATTGAGACCGTATTATTGATAAAGACAGGTACAGATGGAATTTCCTATGTCTTAAAAGAGAGTCCTAAGTCAGTGTAGAGTAGATATCCTCTGGGTTCTTTGCATTTTAAGTTTTCAGTCTCATATCAGCATTTTTATGCTTTTCTGCTTCTGTGGGCTCATTCCATTTTCCAAGTCCAAGATCAAAATCTCTCATTTGAGAACTACTGCATTTTCTAGTTAAAGAACACAAAAGCATGGATAAATCTTGTCTACCCTACACATTTCAACTGTGCTGTAAACAGCCCCCTGCTCCCAGTGCATCTGCAATGCAGATGCATCAGTAAGAGGAAAGTTCTTATAAATAGTAGAAAATGCCTGTTCATTTCTATATTATCTTCTCACTGAAAGCTGATCTGGCCTTCAGGAATGCATGCGGGCAAATGTACTAATTCCTACACAAGTATGTTTCAGGGTATAAAACAGCTGTTTCCGGGATTATTCTCTAGATCTAAATTTCCTCTTCTTCCATTTTTCTTTTTATACACTATGCAGTAAGATATAAGACATATTTCAATGCACCAGAATCTAGAAGGGTTGCTTGCCATGGACAATACAAATTTCCTCCTATGTGGGCGTGTCCAGCACTGTTTAAAGGGAGATGCCTCAGAGCTGCTCAGTTTTACCCTGTGCTTGTTGTGAACACAGTGCTGAGCTTCACAGGGTTGAGGGATTTGACATTTGCTGCGCAGCATCCATCTGCTAATGGGACGTTTGCTGTTCATGTAGGAAAACACAGTGTTATAGCCTCAGTAGATATCTGTTCTGTTTAATACCACTGAGGCCAGAAGAGAAGACAGTTTTGACACATCCTGAATGTATTAATGGGAAACAAAATTTTGGGCTGATCCTTCCTTCCCTTCCAGCTGGAGCTGAAGTCTTAAAACAGTCATATGGGATCTGTGTCTGCAGGTCTGTGGCAGAGCTTTCTTGAAGACTATTATGTCTTGTCTATAACAGGAATGAAAATTATACAAACAACCCATCCAAACCTGGCTTTCTCTGATTCATTAATTAGCATGTTCTGGCAGCCCCATATGGGGGAATTCTCTTGTGATAAGAAGAGGTTTTTAGCTCCCATTTCTAGGTCATTTTCAGCCCACCTTCAAACCTGTCTCCTAAATGCAGATTGCTGAAGTGGTCCATAGGCAGGGCCAGCCTCTTGGGGAGTGTGTGCCCTCCTGCAAGCCTGCTTCATGGCAGGGCAGAGGGTACCTGAGACTTGAGAGAGACATATTCTACTCTCTTATAACGTAATACTTTACTTCTTTCGCTGTTGTTTACCTAATGTAAAATAAAAATCACCTTGCGTGCTTCTCAGATTGAAAAACAAATCAGTTGCACATTTTCCAAACAAAGTTTGCTTTCCTTCTGCTGCTGTAAAAGTCTAAAGACATTCAGTAGTCCTCCCCAGCACGTCACTGCCCGTGGCTATCCATTTGCAGAGACAACTTTCTTCTCCAGAGTTACTGGACAGTCTGGATTGGATGTTATTAAAAGCACTTGCACTGTTATACCTGTTCCCCTTCTCTTACTAAACTACTTCAGTATAATAGCTTCTGCGTTGGAGAAGTTTGCAGACAGTGTGGAGAGGACTACAACGCTTCACATGTACAAATAAAGCTACAAACATGCAACATGGCTGCATGTACAGTCTCCTACCATGGAGTTCACTTGCTTGTAGGAATGAAGCAAAAGTAGCAGCAGTGACCCACCCTTTAAAAAAGGCAGAGAGAGTGCTTTGGTATTTTTTCACTAACAGCACATCGGGACAAGCCCTTCTCTAGTACCTGATCATCTTACAGCACTTCTCCCTCTTTGGCACGACAGCTGCTCTAGGGCTCTTCCAAGTATTCCTGCTGTTCTGCGTGGTGGTGGAAAACCAAAGCTAAACAGAGTATTCTGGGTCAGCCAAAGCTGTTTTCAGCTGACTCAGAATAAAGAAGTTTACTGTTAAATCACCAGTTCCCTTCACAGATTCATGGCCTTCCCCTTTCTGTTGTCCCTAATCTGGGTTCTTTACCTGGTGTGCAAGCCGATGGCACAGAGTGGAGGTATTCTGAGCTTATTACATGGATGTCTGTCCCAAGACAGCCCACACTAGCTCAAGAAATTTCTGTATTGATAAACTTATCATCACATGTTCCAGTAATTAATACATATTCACTGTTATTCTTTTTGTTGATTGGTTCTGTTTTCCTCTCTTCTTATTAAAATTAGTGCACAGGTTCCGGAGTCGTCTTCCATTGTTTTCTTTTGAGTAGGTGGTATTACTTGTGTAGGTGGTCCATGAGTCAGCGGTCGTGATCTCCACCTGCCGGAATTACCTTTTGCCTACTTCTTCCCTATTCTCAGCAGTTCCAAGCAGTTCTTCATGGTTTACCAACCAAACCAAGAGTTTGTCATTCTTTAAGTTCTGTTCTTGACAGGAATATCCTTCTTATTAGCAAAACCACATTGTCTAGTGGTTAGATCCTAAATTTATTCTTAGATAAATCATGTCTACTTACTATTTCTTCTTTTTCATATTAAGTAAATAATTAAATAGGATTGAGGCTGTACAGAGAACCTTTAGCAGCAACAGGTTTCTTGATAATTTCAATTACATTTTACATTTTATTCTTTTAATTAATACAAACCTTGATACAACAAGTTGATCATTTCAAGTGATCTGAAGAAGAATGTTCTGAAAAATGGAAGATTTCACATTCCACTTAATTTAGCCAAAGACATAAAATATCTCATCAGTGCAAGTGTCTGTAATGCAGAGGTTAAGCAGGATAAAAAGCCTTCTACCTCCTCCTGCTAAGGCTTGGATTCTTGGTAGCATTTTCTCCATAGACAGCAGGAGTCTTTTCAGAGGAGTTTGTTCAACAGCCTTTCCTGTTTCTGAAGAGAGAGTTCCAGTGAAATATTACTGAGCTTTTACATGTCCAAGTCATTCTCTGCATAAGTCTGCCTCTTGAATAGGCATTCTCCTCTGTAGGTCTGTCTGTTTCTTTCTAGGTGGCTAACTCCTAATCTACTATGAACATAGTAGGAGAATCATAACATTTTGCTTTCCAGTTAACAACAGTAGCCTTGAATCATCTTACCAACTGAAAGTAAGTGCAGGAACCTCACTGCAAAAGCATTCTCATTTGCCCTGGGGAAACTGAAACACATAATTTTCAAGCCTACCGAAAGACCGGATGCATGGACCCTTGCTCTGGGTGCTGTATGGAGGCTGCTGCTAGTATGTCCATCCTTTGATCACAGGGGATGTAACAGATAAGGGAACAGAGCACAAACTTTGAAATTCCCAGCTGATACTTTTAATCAGGCAGTTGGGATCCTGGAGGATCTGCGTAATTCCTAGATAACCAAAAGCCTGACCTTGCTGGGTGAATCAGGCAAATGTCCCATTGACTCTGATAAGAGCTTTCCGAAGAGATGGGTAGAGGCAGGATCTGACCCATCCTGTGCCAGAGGCAGGTAGCATTACAACATCTGAGCGCTGTCAATGAGGCCAGAATATCCTGAATTCTTTCATGCAACAATGTCTCTGTAATGTAAGTGATATATCATATATATATATAGATTAAACTATATATAACAGTTGCACAGTCTGTGATTTTATTTTTATAGACGGAGTTTCTGGTGATTATAAATTAAGATATCAATTCTCATATTACCAAGATCCAAAGAGAAAAATATCACTATGTAGCAAATGCAAATATTGCTTGTATTTCTTTTTTATGATACTTGAACGCTGACAAAAATCACAAGCAGTTATTGGCCTAGGTATTTTAATGGTCTTAAAATAAGAGTCTTTTTATTCCATTTTATGCTTTTGTTGGGCCAATCTTCTTTTAGAAAAAAATATATGGAGCAGCCGCTGGCAAGATTTGTTGTACTGAGAAGATTTGTGACAGTATTTCCATGCTGATATACATGTTCCTCATCAAAGTTTTTTTTTTCCTTTGGGGTACACAGAAATTTTATGCAGGGATGAAAGCAGACTAGCTAAATTTGTGTCTAAATTTGGCTTGCATTTTCACTTATTTATAATAAAAGCACCAACAATAGTGCCACTGTTTTCTCCTATATTGCAGGCAGCTATAAATAAATTGGAGACTTCACAAAAATGTCAAGGTTTCCCTTCAAGATACTCTACATGATTAGAAAAGAGATAAAAACTGGTCCCTAGATTTTTGCTCTGGGAAATAACATGATTTAGCTGTGATAAAAAATTATGACCTGTCTGTGGGTCAGCTAAAATACCGTTTATAGCCTGCTCACCCTCTAGGTGTCCCCAAGATGTTCAAGCTTTCTTCTGGTGATATCAGGAATAAACTGACCTTCACAAGGTCATGAAGGTTCAGCATGTGAAGTGCTGGGGGAGAGAGGGGATGTATATGAAAGTCATAAACAAAAATGACATCTGCAAATGGAAGCAGTCACATTTCCTTTGGGCATGGTGGCAGAAGCCAGCAAGGACCTCCACTAAAAGACAGCTCCGTGGTTTCAATAGCATAAATAAACATCCGGACAAGAGACAGAATCATTACTATTATCTAGCAAACCTTTATTCTAAACGGAGTATTAATTTTCTATTGGCCTAATTTACTGATACACTCTGAAACCCAGCCAGGTGCAAATTCTCCCCATTTCGTAAGCTAATTTCCTGGTGGCTCACCTACACAGGCACTTTAAGTGTAGAGATGAATGGAAAGGGCAGTATGGGTTATGTGGCTCACTCACTGTCTGAAGAGTATGACGAAGAGACAATGCCTTTCCCTGCCACTCTGAGCCAACCCCATAAAAACAGGTCAGTCCATCCTCACAGCCCTGCTAGTGGGGCTGCAGTTGAGCTGGCTGGGAGTCACAGCAGAAATAACCTGTTATAAGGGAAGACAACTGCTTTTCACAGGCTCAGCATGTGCAGGGAGCTTCTACAGCACCACGGAGCTCACGTGTTTGCAGCTGGTGACCTCAGCATGGCCCCACTAACTTGGACTCTCCTTTCCTGGTGTGACCATGAGCCACACTGGCTAACCCAGCAGCGAGGCACTGCTGCTGGGAGTCCTCTGGGTGCTCCACCCGCTGAGGGGCAGAGGACTAGCAAAGAGATGATGTGTGGACCACAACCTGTAGGTTAGCCCTGAAGAATGCAGAAGACGACAGAGATGCTCCTTTGGGAGCCTCATGAGAGTTAGTGGACATCCCGGAAGGGCAACACAGGGAGTATGAGTGTGGATGCTCCCGTGCCCTGCCCCAGCCCCTCCATCTCCCTTCAGGGGAAATTGGCCGTGAACATATTTTCACTTGTGCCAGTTTATATGGGCACCATAAATTTCACTCTCTATCCTTTCAGCTATCAATGCATTTCCTAGGAGCAGAGGGATTTAGAACGCCCCTGGAAACGTGGCTTCGGCTACGAATGGTTCGATGGGATTACATACAAATATAATAAATAAATGAACAATCAAAGCCACAGCACAGTTTCTGCGGGAGCCTCTTGGCCAAGGCTGGGCTGCTGCCCTCCAGCAGGTCCCCGGCTTTGCTAGCTCTTGAGGCACAAGGGATTTCGGTGCTGGGCGGGTGGCTGGGGTCGGCTTTGCAGAGGGAGCCTCGGGGCCGTGCTCAGGCTTCCCCCTGCCCGGGGGACCCGCGCCGCAGGGCAGAGCCGCTATCGCAGCCGGGCTGCATCCCCGGGGCTCTGCTGCCCGGGGCGGAGAGGAGGAGAAGAAGGAGACACCCCCACGCCCCCCGGCAGGGGGCTGCAGGGCCAGTGGTGGGAGGAGAAAGCCGCGCCGGGCTGGTTTATAGGGCGGGAGGCGGCGGCGAAGCGCCGTCTCCTGTCTGGAGCCATGCGGGGCCGGGGGCTGCTCTGCGGCATCGCCCTCTCCCTGCTGCTGCCGCCGCCCCGTGAGTCCGGCTGCCCCCGCCCTGCACATGTGTCTCTGGCTGCGTGAGCCCCCGGGGAG
>VZZY01002065.1:121626-165127 GCA_013400335.1 Eurystomus gularis | reverse complement strand
CCGCTGCCGCCGCTCCCCAGGTGCCGGGAAGGGCCGAGCGAGCTGCCGGCGCACCGCGGGCTCCGGGCGGGAGGCCGCTCCGGGGCACGTCCGTCCCCCTCAGCAAAGGCTTGCGGTCCTTTGCACGTTGTCGTGCCTCGAAACCTAGAGCAAGCCTTCCTGATGCGCCTGTCTGTGGAAGGGCAGGGAGACAACGCCATCGGCGGCTTGCAGGTGACGGCCCAGCAGGGGCAGCCACGTTAGGAGGCAATGAATGCCAGCTGCGAGGGGGCTTCACCCGGAAAAACCAACCCGCAGCTCAGCTGTGGCCGTGTCTCGGACACCGCACCCATCCGCGCAGGTCTCACACTTCTCTTCGGTGGGTGGATGAGGTGTGTCAGTGTCTGGAGCCGTTCTGAGAAACGCTGTGGTGCCAAACTTAAACATCAACAACAAAGCCAACTTCCCAGCATTTGCATTGCCACAATCAAGAAGTTATCAGTTGCATAATCAAATGAAAGAGGAAAATCCAGATAGTGTTGCTTACATCGCGAACCAGAAAAAGGGAAACTGCATCATTTTACTAAAGACGAGTTATGGCAGCTCCACATAAGTGGTGTTACTTTGGGATTTATGTCCTCTCCATATGATAACACTTACTAAAACTTTTTAATGTGTCATGTTAAAAAAGCTACAGGGACTCTCTCATGGTCTTCATTGCCTTTAAAATGTCCTTGCACTGCTACCTGGAAGTTCTGGTTCTCTCTGTTATTGATAGTGATACAAATACATCTGGAGAGCATTTTCCCTTATACAAATTTGCTGGGTCTTAGGGCTCATACTTGCTTTGTTTCAGGCAAGTTCCTGTTGGGTCTAAAACCAGTGTTAGTAAAGCTCATGTACAGCTGAGATATTTCATTTACACAGCAATTGATGGGCTCTTAAGTAGTGAGATTATTGAAAGAGAAGGGAAAGCATTATCAGTGCTAATTATATTTGCACAACCTTTGTAAAGAGACTTTCATGATGCTGGAGATCCTCAGACCCCACCTCACCCAGTTTTGGGCAAGACAAACTCCATTGCTTACATGTTAGTTAGCAAAACAACAGACCTACCTTGAGATGCACCAGGCACCCTGTGGTTCAGTAAACTAAACTCGGCCCCTTGGAATTAGCCCTTGTTGTATATACTAAGTGTATTAACTTGTTTTGAATCATCTGTGTGGGCTTGGTGTCATGTCCTGGAAACTGAAGGAAAGATGAACAAAAGCCAGAATACAAGCAGGTTGCTGATGAAAGGACAAGTTTGTAACTGAGGTTGGAATTGATGAGGTGATGAGCGTATCTCTGGGCTAACAGATCTTTCGTCAGAACATCCTGTTCAGTCAGCTTTGCTTTATGGTACTTTCAGATAATCTGTTCTGCAAAATCCCCTCCAACACTGAACTAGGAAACATTATGGGTTAGCCATCTCACCGGTTTTTATGACTTTATATTTCCAGCTGAATAGAGAAGTCTGTTCTTATCAGATTATTTCTTTTGGGGGAGTTTATTAATCCATTTCCTTTGAGAAAGCACTCAGACATCCCTAGCTGACCTTAGCTAGTGGTCCTGCTTTGAGGGAGGTAAAACTGGAGACCTCCATAGGCCCTTCTAGCTGGTTCTCTAGAAAGTGTATTCTATACGTTCAGTCTCTTGACTGTTTGGGTTGTGGTTTTAAATGTTGTATTTAGTGCATGCATTTACCATTGCACCAAGAAATTAGGGTCCTTTCTGTTAACACCGGTAAGCCTTGGGGAGCCAGCTGTCCTGTGCCCTCATTTGGAGCTGTAGGCAGATTGCAAACCAGGGCTGTGCCTGTGTGCTTGAGCACACTAGAAAGCTGCTGTCATGGTTTCCAGTCCCTTGGCAGTCTGGGACTAATACAAGGGAAGCTGTGAAATACTGTCTGAACAACAGCTAGAGCCTAAAGACATCTAAGGGTCCCTGTTGCATGTCTGTTACTGGCATTTTCTACAAGTAAAGGAACTATGTGAAAATCTCTGGAGGAGGCATGATTCCACCTGTCCTGAAATAGGCTCCTAAAAATGGCTTTTTTCTGCTCTGACAGCAAAGGCAAGTTGGGATGTGCTGTGTTGTGGCTCCGAGCATAGCATACATGAGAAGGGGCTGTAGGGCACCTCTCCCACCCAGCTCCACTCCCAAGTGCTCCAGCACCCGAACTTGTTGCCTTGTCTGAGCCCATTATTCCTCCTGAGACACCAGGGTCACCAGCTCAGGTATAGCATCCCACCAGCATGTCTGTACTGCTGCATACTTGTGCTGTGGGGATGCAGCAGCATGCCTGGAGCTGGGAGCCACCATGGCCCATCCCTTCTCTTCCCCAGCACTCCAGGTCTGAAAGTAGGAGGAAGATGAGAAGTGGTTTAAGGTCAGCTGCAATTTCCAGGGAAGAGTCCTGTGTTTCTGGATGTGTTCATAATTATGGTGATATATGAGTAACAGGCACTGTCTCTTCTGCATGCAGCATCCATTCAGAGCTGAAGTTAAGGTAACGGCAGAAGGCCGGGAGCTCGTCTTGGAACTGGAGAAAAATGGGTAAGTGTGCTTCTGCCTTGCATTGTGGTCTCACTAAAATAATGAATAAAGATTATAGTGAAGTCAACAGGAAAACCTCCACTGACTTAACAGGGTTTTGATAAAGACAGGATGAGGAAGTCCTTTTCTGGATTTCAAGGTTATTCCAGGTCTGTGTCCCCACGGATGTCAGCACTGCTTGGCTGATTAACAGCTTTGTCAGCAAAAAGGCAGATGGCGACCTGGCCCTCGGTGTGTAAACTTACTTTTGCATCATGGTTCTTACTACATTACCTAGAAAATGTTGCTGACATGATTTACCAAATGGCTTGATGCTTTAGAGTCAGTGTCACTCTGATGAGGATTTCATTTGTTGTCATCTAAAGAGGTCCTGTTCTGTTTCCTGGGAGAAACCATCTGACAGTTCCAATGCCATTAGTGCCCTTCATGCTAAAGCAGACTGAAAAAATGCTTTTGCATGAACTGAAATGCAGCCTCCTCTCAGGCATGATACAGCAATGCTGTGTGATATCATAGGGCGGGGTGTGTATTGAATTCAGCTGAAGCTTCAGGAGATAAAGGTAGGTAGGAAGATTCTGGTCTGGAGGCTGCTCCAGGGGCTCTCTGCCCTGTGAGTGCATTAGTTTCTGGTGGTGGACTGGCAGCTGGAAATCTAGCTGCAAAAAGCTTATCTTTGCTAAGCAGCTCACTTGCACTGTTGGGGTTTTATTTAGTTTTAAATGATCTGTTGATTTATCTATAGAAACATGACCATGCTCTTCTGCTAGAATCAGTAGGAATAGTAACCCTGGAATAATGACCCAGGCTATATTTTAAATGTATTGTATGAACATCCCAACTGCAGAGCTTGGAGGCTCAGCTTTCTTTCTGAAAGAGTGAAGTGTCAGAAGATCTTATGAGTTCCAATGGCAGTGCATAAACCTAAATGATATTCAGGGTGTTTTGGAGGAAAAACAGATTTTTCTTGGTGCTGTCTGCAGTAAAGACTGAAATCTGGTGGCTGACGAAAGGCGAGTACATCCAGCAGGGTATTTTCTATAGTAGGCCACATGAGCTACAGGGAATGCTGCAAAAGTTGGACATGTTTCCCAGGCAGTCATGCACCTGTGTAGAGCTAAACAGAAACGGCTATAAATTCTGCGTGTTTTGGCATCTCTCAGCTGGGAAAACAGAGAAGTGGTAGAGGAGACCAAGCAGCGTAAGCGCTGCTAACTCAGTCCTGTCTAATGTAGGAAAAATAGCTGTTGCTGATGACAGTGGTCAGCAATGACAGCCTCTGAACTGAACCTGGAAGCAATGTAACTGCTAACGATGCTGGTGGTCTCCTTCCTGGTGGCAGGACTATCGGGTCTTGCCTCCTGTGCAAGTGCTAAGCACAGGTGAACTTATTTCTGGCACAGCTGAAGCTGGCAAGAGCAAGGGTCCTTGCTGAATTAATCTGTTTGTGCTCTGAGCACGATGACGTAACCTCCAGGTGCCTTGCGGGAGCAGTGCTGTGCTGTTTCCAGTGCAAACTCCTTGCTGATGTTAGTAAACAAAATTATAATAATAGAAGGTTTCTATTGTGTTTATTTCCTGAAGTGCATTTTCATTCATTGAGATGTATACACACAGTCTTAAGTGTGTGCGCACACTTCCACTAGGACTGATGAAATACAGCAAGTGCTTTGGAGTTTGTTTTTGTTTTCTGTGGAAAATGCAAGTGTTTCATAGACAGCAGTACTTCACATGGCAGTCCTGCCAGTATCAAGACCCTGTTCTAGAAATGTGATGGTACAATCTTGAAATGCAAGTCTGAACTTGATCAGATGAAAGATTCTGGAGAGCCACCACTTTTCAGAGACTTGTGAAGGTATAGAAGTAGTTTAGAGACACTCAAATTAAAAGAGAAACAATGAAGGAAACAGTGACGTGAAGTCCCTGGAAGCCCTGTGGTTACTGTAATTATCAGCACCCACAGAGCACTTCAAAGCGGAGGCAGACCACTTCTTGTCTAAAGCATGCAGCAAGGCAGAGTCCAGCCTGGCTGCTCAGGTTCCCAGCCTGGGGTTGCTCCCAGCACGCAGGAGCTCACGACTGCTATTGCTTATCTTATAGGGGACCCTGAGGTTCTAGCTGAAGTTTGGAGTACTGAGTAGCTGCAGCATCAGGGACTTCTCGGAAGGGCTTGTTGAGCACTTAGACAGCGTTGAAATCCCTCAAGTAGGAAGTGTCCTTTCAAATCTGTTTGAAACCTCGCTGCTCCTAGTTTCAAGTTCACATGAAAGTGGGTATAACATAACTGCAACTTTAAGGAAGGTACTTGGAGCTTTTTCAGTTAAAATGAGCCCCAAAATTCTGGGTCATTTAATTGATCCAGTTCAGAGGAGCCTCTGGAAAGCAGTTTTGCTGCTGAGGTTGGTGGTCTGCTCTCCCTCTGTCCCTGGGCTCAGCACAGGGGTGCAAACACACCTGCCTGGCTCCCATTTTACTTGCATATCCACATCCCAGACTCCTTCCACTCAGAAAGCATGAAATGGTTAGCATAATTCAGGTCTGGTTGGGATATGATTTACCCAATGGTTCCCAAAACTAGCAAGGAGATACACCAAGCTAGTGAAACTGTTGCAAGTTATGTTCTCAGTGGATTAGGCAGCCTCCTTAAACTTTTACCACACTACAGAGAGACAAAGCTGCTGAGAGTAGGAGCCTGCTATGAAAGGGGAGGGAAAAAGAGTCATAATCTGTATGGCTCCAGTAGGGATGCGCTAGATTTGAAAGAAATATGCTGTTTTCAGTATGTGGAAGAAATGTTCCTGCCAAGTCTCTGATTTCATATCCATATGAAAAGGACATTGTGTTCGTTCACAGAGGTGAAACACAGAAATTATTGCATATCTTTCTTTAGAACTGTGCACAACTCTGTATTTTGTAATAAGCTGAGTTTGGACTTCATGTATCTACAAATACAATTATTGCATTACTGTTAACATAATATTGCATTATTTCCTGTTCCGCCTTCTTATCAAACTCCTGAACCATACTGTAGTTCCAAGAAGAGTTCACAACATTATTTAACATTTCTGAATAACGATAAAAGTATATCCCCCAAACAACTCAAGCTTGTTTCAAATGACTCAAGACCATGTCCTGCAGCTGCAGGATTGGAAAGCTCAAAGCTGTGCAAACAACAATTACAGGGAGAGATGCCTATAAAGCAGCTTTAAATTTGGCTGGGGCTTAGGA
The DNA here is from genome assembly GCA_013400335.1 of Eurystomus gularis. Classification (NCBI taxonomy): domain Eukaryota; kingdom Metazoa; phylum Chordata; class Aves; order Coraciiformes; family Coraciidae; genus Eurystomus; species Eurystomus gularis. Next base: position 159,325 of record VZZY01002065.1, on the reverse strand, counting down.
ACGGAAGAATCTGAGTTGCAAACCTTGGATGAAAAGTGACTTTTTAAGCAGGCATTTGCATTTGTTAATAAAAAGCAGCACTGAGCCAAGCAGGGAGGGGACACTGAGGTGCTCTGAATGTGTGTGGCAGTGCTGCCTGGTGGGAGCCTTTTCTTTCTAGTGAAGAGCAGAGCTCATTTGTACAGCAAGAACCTGCATGGAATTCATTTTCTCACCTAAGTGCAGGAAAAATATCAAGACTTTCTTCCTTCTTCTCTTCCTCTTTGTGTCTCTCATGATGAGAGCAGACTTGTGAAGGTCTACTGAACTCCAAGGGGCAGGGGAGATTTCTACAGGGGATGTACCTGCCTGCAGATGAATCCTGTGGACAGTGCAGGGCAGCCGAGCATGGTCTGGCTGTGTCTCGCTGTGTATTTTGGCTGCCATCTGCCTGCAGCAACCATGATCATGTGGGACGCTTGGTGGCAGAGCCCCAGTGGAGATGTGCAGCAACTGGCTGAGGACACTGCAATCAAAGCCCAAAACTCATCTGGTCTGACCTCAGGAGCAATCCAGATAGTTATTTTTAGGCAACAGGATCTGACAGGGAGCAGTATCATTTCCAGTCTCTTCTGGCTCCACCTGGGTAGGTGACAAGCACTCCAGCCCTGCTCGATGCCCTCAGTGGTGTGATAAGAGGTCTGTATGTCACTTGTATTTCACTGTTTCCTGCTTTTGCTCATTTCCAGGGCCTCTTCTAACAACTGAGGAAGAGGGGAGGTTGCTGCCCGCCTCTGAACAGGAAGGATATATGAGATTAGTCCACTGATGGGCTATGCATCATCAGTGTCTAATGAACTTCCTGCATGGGGAGGGGGTAAGGGTTTTGTAAAGGAGGGAAACTGAGTTCATCCTGTTCTAATGTCTCTTGGAGTCATCTGAAAAACAGGGTTGGGACCCAAAAAGCCATAGCTGCTTTTCAGCCTCGTGATTACCTTGGGGTATTCAGTGATTTCTCTGTATGGAGCAGGGAGGAAGAGACAAGGAAATGGAGTCCTTTAAATCTTTTGCTACTGGACTCATCAGCCAGTTTCCCATTTATTTTATTTCCATTTTCCTATCCAGGCAACTTTTATCATTCCCACTGATAAGCCAAGGGGCTATGTGACAAATTTTGCTTTAGTCCCATAACATGATATACACAATAAATGTCACAGATAATGCAGGTGGCAAAAGGAGATGGACAATCTTGGTCTATTATATTTTCCCAAGCATCACAAAGAGCTAGCTTAGTTCTACCTCAATAGCTGGAAAGATATTTTTTCCTTCCAAACTGCTGCTGTTTACACAATAAACATGCTGTCAGACATATCAGCAAAGGCTCTTCAGGAGGGGAGCTTAAGATCTCCAGGCTTTGTCTAAATGAAACTCGCCAAGAAAAAAAAAAATTGGGATTTCATTTATTTTTGTAAGTGCCAGGTTTTGGCTGGAGGATTCCAGAGAGGTGAAATCTCTGTTTCCCACTTGTGGTGGATACAGAAAGCAGGCCTGCCTGCTCGTGTTGTTATGGGTTGTGTGTGTTGGTGGTGTTCAAGATGGGGTCACCTCAGGTTTTGATAATAAATTCTGACTTTAGGGAACACTTAAGTGACTGGGAGGTAAGAGGTCACATTCCCCTTCTTATCCTACTTGGATCCTGTTGAGAGTCAGTGGAGTGGGACCACAAATTGTAGATGGAAAACTGATGTCTAAACTTTCTCGGGAGAGTCAGTTCCCTCCACCCCCAGATGCTGGCAGCCTGACTGGACAGATTTATTGTGATTTGAGGAAAGGGACAGGGAAAGAGATGTAAGAGATGGCAGACTTCACTTTTCTTGGTCCCACGATTGAAAATTAAGAATCAATGTTTCTCATGAGAGCTTCATGGACCATTTAGCTTTTGGTTTTTGGGGAAATAAAAAATGTCGGTTTCATAGATACTCATGGGTGTTTTTAAATTGGCAGCTGTCTGTGCAGATTAGCCCCTCTGTAAAATGAACCCAAACAAAGTTGCTCATTATAAAAAATATTATTAAAAATATTATTAAAAAATACTTCTTGCTCCAATTAGCGGGAGCACCAGTGTGCTACCAGGGCCCTCCCAGTGCCCATGAGTGATCTCTGGCTGGTGGAGCCAAGCATGTTCACAGCAGTCCCCTGGGGTGGAAGGTTCTGGGCCCCTTTGAGACTTGTGCTAACAAGTGACGTTTCACAGGTGAGAGAAAACTGCTCCTATTTAGCAGGAAAACAGGGATGAGGTTTTCCAGAGCAGCTGGGAAGTGTGCACTCCCTCAAATGAATGTGGTCATAGAAGAAGGGTCCAAACTTTCTTTCTGCTGCTTTTGGGAGTTTTTCAGTGTGTTGTGTAGACCCTCTCCCCAAAGCTGCTTCTCTGCTCCTCTGTGGTGGCCAGATGAGCTGGAGGCCATGCTCTTGCACCAGTGACACAGGGCCAGCTGCCCACCAAGAAAGCTGGATTTTGTCCCACACCCTTGGCCTGCCTCTCCTGTTGAACACCATCAGTTTGTGTGCAAATATGTGACCTCCCTGGTACAGCGTCTTGGTGTGGCAGAACAGAACCATGCTGCCCTATAATGTCAGCCCTGCATGGCAGGGCTCTTCCAGGGAGCAGCACAGCAGTGTGAGGAGGAGGTTTTTTTGTTTCAAACAATAATGTCATTGACAGGCTGGAGGAGGACCAAGATTGTTCCATGTTGGTCATCAGCAGAAACAGTTTCAAGCCATCTGTACATTATGGCACTGAGCCACTCTCCCTTCGTTTGGCTTCCTCACTTGTATTTAAACTCAGCTCCCAGGGCTTTCTGTGGAACAAATCCTGCCAAAAGCAGGCTATCCCACCCTGAGCTCAATACTGAGCTGGATCTTGGGGAATGACTGATCTTGCCGAAAGCTGGTCACTGTTGGAAAGGTGTGAGGGCTTCTCTAGAGTGCTTGTGTGCAGCTTGCCCTAGCCTCAAACTGCCCCTCATGGATGCAGCTGTGATCAAAGTTTAGCAAAGGAGAGTGATCCCATCCAAAACCAGCTTTTCCTCTGACTTCATTAATTCTTTGTCTTGATAACTCCTCTAATGAGGGACTCCATTCTGCATTTTAGGAAGATGATGTGTGCTAGCAATCTGCCAGCTGTTTGACTGGATCTCTGAATCCTTTAAATTATGTTATTTTACATCCGAACTTTGGCAGCTTCTTCTTGAGCTGCTGGAGACATAGTCACTGAGACATAGAAGAAAGGATTAAATTGTGCTATTTTTTTCTAGGCTTTCCTTTGCCAGCATGGAGGTGAGCTCTGTGCTCTTCTGGAAATGGTGAAACAGGTCTGTCAGCGCTTTGCAGGGCTGAGCTCCACTGTAAACAGCCGTTCAGCCTGGCAATGATGCTGTCCTGAAATGATGGTAGATAAGGTTTTGGGGTACTTGTGTCTTACTGATCTCTCCTGTTTATCCAACAACTGGTACACATGGAGAAGAGGGACAAGACTGGCTGATAACTCTGGTGCACTCTGAGATGGAAGGAAGGCTTCTTTTCTATTTATTTACAGTTTGGTGGAAAGCTTAATGCTAGCTGAGGAAGTGAGCTGGACTGGCAATGAACTTTCACAGGCTCAGAGTGAGTTAGCGCACCCCTGGGTGTTGCAAGATGTCCTGTTGTTTTTCCTCTTTCCTCAGTGCCTTCCCCACTGCACACCATGCAATCAGCTGTGATAGCCCTTCTCAGCAGCGCTGCAAGAGCCCCAGTGCTCCCCTGTGAAGGCAGGGAATGGTCTTCAAAACAACACTGTTTCCAGCTCAGAATAAGAAGCTGGACTTTTCACAGGGAGCCTGCAATGCAGGGTAGGAGTCAGCTGGTGGAGTGAGGCTTGAAAGTTGTGACGTGGCACCGCTCAGTTAGATGATGCATGCTTTCAGCTATGTAAGTGTCCCTAAAAATTCAGACAGACCTCTTAGCTCCATAATCTACCCTAGAAGGGGGCTAGAGCCTGAGCCTGCAGGTAGGAAGAGATGTGCACACACCTTGTGCTGTGTGGCATCACCCTGTGCCTTGATATCTGCTGTGCTGGGCTCTGGTGCTCAGCATGGTCTGGCTCAGCACCGAGGCTGGGCAGGAGTCAGAGCACTGAAGAGTTCTATGGTCAGTGCTGGAGGAGAGATAAAATAGCTATTCATAGCGAACGCTTTCCAAGAATAAAGGAGCAGGAAGAAAACACAAGCGTGCTTGTTTGGGAATGAAACAAGTAGGCTATGCAAGCCTCAGCTACTGGAAATCCATGGGCTGGTGTCTAATTCTGGCTTTAGTAGCACTGGGCAGATGCACACTGGTTTGCTGTCTACTCTCAAGATGACAGTCTTACACAGACCAGATACCTGCCAGAACACATTGCTCAAGGCAATTTCCTTTGAGTTAATGCAATCTGTTGATTAAACATTTATTTCTTGCATCCTCATGCTGAGCAAGCTATTGCAGTCAGGGAGGCGAAGGGAGCCATCTTCTGTGGGATGGTGCTTAGGTGCTTATTTTCAGTTTACAGACCAGAGATAGCTGAACACAGCAATCTTGCCTTCTGATCACTGACAAGATCTACTGATGAGAATTAGCACATCAGAAGGAAACAAAATGAGCTCTCCTGGGCTACAGTGAATTTTGAAAGTGGAGATAAGAACTGTTGTATTCCCGACATCAAATGCTATCAAATACAACAGCGGCACACAGTTTTGTCTGACACTAAGCTGTCGGTACTTGTTCGGGTATCTGAGCCTTTGGTCATAGGGTGGGGGAAGCGTTTCCTGTTGCTCAGGCCTAATTTAATTAGAAATCACAAGCACCTAATCCCTTATTTATACAGAGAGCCTTTCAAGGTAGATTAGCCCTGACTGCCACATACCAAACCCAAGGCAGATGGAAAAATCTTTGGTTTTGCATGATACAGTTTTTTTGTGTCCAGCCTAAAGAAATCAAGCGAAGACAAGAAGAAAACTTTTTGTTTCTTGCTTTCTTACAGGTCATAGTTCAAAAATCTGGTGCATGAAATGCATTAAACAGAGGTGTGGAAGGTCTGAACTGGCATCGCCCTGCCAAGGTTGCACACGGCATCCTTGTGGTGTGGCAAGCGTGGCGCTTTGGTAGTCTGACAGCGCTGTGGGGTTGCTGCAGAAGTGTGCTTCATAGATGGGACATGTTCTGCAAGTGAAGCCACGGTTATAAAAGACTGTTTTAAACCTACATTTTATGGCTGTTGAGATGGACACAGGATATGACCTTCTTAGTCTGACCCAGATTTTGACTTACTGTACTATTTTACATCACTGTTTAGAAAATGCAGATGTTTAAGAAGAAGGGGAAGGCTGTTTCCTCTGGAACAAAATCAAAACGCTTACTATTCAGTGCACAGGAGCTCCTTTTATAGACTTGGTCTGATCCTGGGCTGAAGACAGGGAGAATATTGTCTATATGAGGATGACACAAACAAATTCAAATAGGGGAATGAGCATTTTCCTAGGACAAAGATGTGAATCAGCTTCTGGGCAGAAGTTGAAATGCAGATTGGTTTATAATTGTACTCAGTTTTGCACACTGGAGAGAGTCTGGATTTCAGCTGAGAACTTGCACCAGTGCCCAGATGTGTCCTGAACTGGCCTGTGGTGTGCTTGCTGCGCTGGACTTGCTGCTTTGAATGTAATCCCAGTATATCTGGGGCGTAACTTGGCAGTAGTAAAGGAAACTCTACACAGAGACTTGTACCAATTAAGGGACAACAATGATGTTGGGTTTCTGGGTGTTCAAGTCCTCATGTAAAAACTGAGTTTCTCCCTTGCAGCTATTGGAACTGGATCTCAGTGCCTAACTGAACTCAGGAACAGGCTCTCCTTTATTGTTTTAATTTAATAAATGTCTTGAAAGAGCACTTAGGAAGATGTCTTGCTGCACCCTTTCAGAAGTGGATGTACTCCATGAGAAGTGCTCAGCACCTACCAGGGCAGCAGAGTAATGGATGTGGCGAGGTCAGCTATGCTTGCACCTTCTGACCCTCTGCCATCAAAGCACGCATTGCACAGGGAAGCACTGCCTTCAGCACTGGTCCTGCAGCAGCTCCGATGGCTCCTGTGCCACCAGGAAGCCATTAGCCACTGCCTCCCTGGGGACAGTGTGTTAAGATGTGCCTCGCAGATTGAAAGTGCTGCTCTGAAGCAGAACGCAGAGATACAGCACAGCTGGTGTCCAGCAAATACCCGTCTCCTGCCTGCCCTCTCTGCATATTGCAGTTGGCTTTGCATTACAGGTAGCAAATTACAACTGCCCCAAGTCTGCAATGGTGGTTCACAGCAACAGGAATATTTATACTGACTTTGGAAAGAGCTGGATCTAGCCAATTTTCTACCATATCTAGGAAGCAGAAATCCAGGTCTAAAGAAAGGTCTTATTGTCTCTTTTTTTTCTATTCTTTTGCCCTCTTTGCTGTGTCTGCAGGAACCTCTTTGCACCAGGCTACACTGAGACTCATTACAACCAGACTGGACAAACCCAGACTATCTCTCTGAGCCACGTGGTGAGTGCAGGGAGTGCATTTTCTCCTGCTGTGTGCGGGGGAGGCCAGGCTGGGGGCACAGAGAAGTGAGCTTCTTTCTCCAGAACCTTTCTTTGAGGCCACAGGCCCCCACATCTATAAGCTGGGTCTGGCTTTCTGATCTGGGGAGTTCCAGTGAGACATTCCCCCAAAATGGCAAAAACATCTTACTGTTTGCCTGAGATCTGTTATGAGAGCCCAGGTCATCCGCCAGCATTGCTCCCATCTCTCTGGGTGCTGGGAAATTGTTTATTCCTCACAGTCCTCATTGTCTTGCTTTTAGTTTTACCACTGGGTACTCCACACTGAGGATGTTCCCAGCCTATGTAAGCTGGCTCTTCGTCAGTAAAAATCCATTAAATTACTGATCTCACGCAGGCCTTGGCTGACTCTCCACTGCAGTGGCACAACAATGTGCATTGGTTGCAATGCAAAAATAAGAAATAAAAATCCCATGAGATCATCTTTACTAATGCTGCCTAGGGGCAAGGGGGAGGGATGTGATGAATATGTTGGCGTTTTTGCCCCAAAGCCTCTTTGTCCCTGCCAGAGGCTGCCTTTGTCTTGCCAGGAACCCCCCAACAGGGACTTCCCTGCTGCCTGTGGGATCACCCTCTCTGGGGCTGAAGGCACATCCTTTTGATGACCCAGGGCCAGCTGCCATTGATAGGCAGCTCCTATTACAGGCAGAAAGCTTTGGATCTGCCTTAATGCTGCAGCCATCTGAGTTGCTTCCTTGGGGATTCAAAGCTTTTAAATTTTTACTAGCAGCAAGGAGCCATTTGATGCCCTCACACAGGCCATGCTTGGCAGCTGAAAGGCCAAATTTTGATGCAGACTCACAGAGATTTGGTTACGATGGTCAACTGCCAAGTGCAGTGGAAAGAGAACAATTACTGGAGTGTCAGCGATACTTGTGTGGAACTCAGTGATGTCTAAATATAGCATGTGTGCACCCTGAAACTGCATTGCCAGTCCTGCTCCCCTTTGCCTTCCAGGACCACTGCTTTTACCATGGGGTCGTGCGGGGCTGGGAGCACTCCAGCGTCACGCTCAGCACGTGCCGAGGGCTGCGGTAAGTGCCTGGTGATGCTAGAGCTGCAGGACCGCCTCTGCTCAGCTCCTCCTTCATGTGCTGCTGTGCAAGCTCTGCTCCTCAGCAGCCTGGTTGCCATATTTGTTTCAGGGCAGATAGACCTGTTCTCAAATGCCACCCAGCCAAGAGTCCTGGACATAAAAGGGAATGTGTCAGAGGAAATGTAGACATTTGTGTATCATTAGTAACCGTGACTTCCTAGCCAGCTCCTAGACTCCCTCCCTCTTTGTGCTGGCAATGTGGACTCATGCAATAAGTAAGTTTAACTCAAGAGTGCTCTGGAGCAAAAGTCTCTCTTGTCAGTGACTCGGGGCTGCATCCCTTACAGAGACGGGGGCAGGACTCACCATGTCCCAGCCCAACACTCAAATGCAGAAACCAGGTCCTTCTCCCAGCCTCTCACAACTGGCAAGTTTTTGCATGCATTTGGAGGCAATGTCTTCAAGTCTGAATTTTCTCCTGGATTTTCAGCCCTGCTCTGTTTTCTTCCCGAGGGGTGCTGGGATTGTGTGTATTATGTGTTTAAAACCTTTGCTTTGGCAGTAATGGAGTCTTTGGCAGGAAAAGCTGTTCTGTACCCTCAGCAGGAGTCAATGAAATGGCTTGTTGTGACCTAGAAGCTGCATTCATTTACACCGACTCAGAGTTTGTTTCCAAAACGCCACATGGGCTTTATTGATATTAGTGGTCATCTGCTCTTGAGCACTGATTGGAAGCTGTGCTGATGGGACCAGCTCCAGCCAGGAAACAGCCCATGCCAAAGCAAACCTGAGGCATCTTAAGTGGATGTAGCACAGGCCAAAGAGTCCAGCAAGATAAACAGGACAGTGCAGCCACCTGTGGCTTGCAATAAATAATCCAAAAGCAAAAGTAGTCACAGGTGTGCCTTACTTCTGCGAGCCTAAGTCTTCCTGGGCTCTGCCTTCCAGCTGCAGAGGAGATAGAGGTGTCTCAGCGGGCATATGCAGTAGGGTTCTTGCACCCCTGAGCTGTCAGCATGTGCTGACAACTCCTCAACTGGTTTTCTAATCACTGGGAAGGCACAGGATCTGAGGACACGTGGCTGTTTTCACTCTGAGCCATCGCAGGGATGCATGCTGCCTGTCAAGCCACACACCTTCTAGTGGTCATCAAACACAGATTTCCAGCTCTCCTAGCAGTAACGTGCTAATTGAGAAAAGCAGAACCATATGACCATGCGCAAGTCCCAGAAAAAGCTGTGGTTTTGTCTGCTGAAACAAGGTCTTCACATTTTTTATGTCAGTTCTGTTAAAGACAAATTTTTTCAATTGGTTGAAAAGCTTCCACTGACCCTAAAGAAAATGCTGTAAAATACCGGTACTTCTCAGGTTAGCACTGTTGCAGCATGTTCTCCAGTCATCCCTTAATTGAATGTCTGAGGCACAGTGAATACAATTTAATATATGCAAGCTCAGGGATTCCCCACCTCTGAACTCAAAATATTCCCGTCCTTTTTAATAATGAACTGAACGGCGTGGTAAGGATAAGTGCCTTGCCAGGGTCAGATGGGAACTCAGCAGCAGCAGAAGGATTGGTCTCCGGTTGCTCTGATAGTAATTAACTTTCCCTCTTATTGCTTCCTGTTTCAACAGAGGACTTATCGTACTGAGCAGCAATTCCAGCTATATCTTAGAGCCAGTTCCCGACAGCCCAAATCAACACTTGATCTACAGGTTAGATGACCTGAGGTTGCAGAGAGGAGCCTGTGGCTACCAGGGCACTGGGGACACAGCCAAAGACTGGCTCAGTGACTTCACAGCCAGGATGAAACCACCCAGCCAGCGGGTGAGCAGGGCTCAAACTGGGTTCATGCATGATGCTCCAAATTTCCTGCCTCCTCTGTGGGAGCACAGATCAGAAAGTAGAATGAAGGAGCATATTTAAGAGGGTTTGTAGCAAGATGATTGCCAAATAGCGGCTCCAGCAGGGAAATAAATGTGCTGGGGACTGTTCTGTAGCATGAGGGCTGTTCCTGCACAGATTTGTGCATCTGATACGTGAACAAGTGGGAGGGCTGAGAACAGGCACATGAGCACTTGCTGTAGCTAAACTGACTTGGGATACTTGGATACAAGATATCACATCTGGGGCACCTTGTGTTTGATGGGGTGAGGTGAATGGCCAGTGAAAAGCAAACTGGGAAAAATGACATGTACATATGTTTTACAAAGAGTTTCTTGGGGAATATTGGGGAAATAACCTGTGTTGGTGCTGCTGCAGGTGAAACGGGAGACTCTGCAGACTACAAAGTATGTGGAGCTTCTGCTTGTGGCTGACTATGCAGAGGTAAGAAATGGGATCATGCTTATACCAACTGAGCAACCAGGCCCAGAGCTAGCATCCCACCTAGAGCACCTTCTGGGATGGGGAGGGCAGCTCGAACACAACAGGTTCCCTTTTGCCATCCCAATGGTCCTACCCCCACCAGCAGACAGGGAGAGGTGTGTCTTAGTCACTTTTTTCCTAGCAGCCATGACCCCTGTACCACCACTGTCAACCGCTGTTGGCCATGGGAGAGATGCAGGCTGTGATTTGGATGAAGGACTAGGACTGGAGGTCAGTTCTGGCCTCCCAAGGTACCAGTGGTCAGCCCTAGCTATTGGTGGGAGAGACTGCCTTCAGCCTAGGGTGACTGCTGGGTTTCCAGGAACTACGTGCTTGTAACTCTGCAGTACACTTAATCGCTAGAGAAGATAACTGTGATTATCCTCTGCTCTGAGCTGGTAGCAGATATATAAATAGACACTTTTAAGGCTCCAGATCATAGAATAGGGCTGGAAGAGACCCAGTGAAGTCAGCAATTCCTCCCCCATCTCCAGCCTAGATGGCACGCCAGACATACTTACTAACAGTGCAAACCGCATGGTGTTTTGCTAATCATTTAATCTCCAGCATAGATGGGAGTCAGGCTGGTCCTGTTCATAATTTACAACTTAGAACTCCAGTAGTGAAAGCCAAATAGTGCTCTGGGCTATAATTTATTCTGAACAAAGCTAAAAAGGCAGAACCTACTTTGGTTTCTCTATTAGGCACAGGATACCAGGGAAACTGAGAAAACACATTGTACCCAAGAACTGCTGAACGGATGAGACAAGCTGGGGTAGACTCCCTCGCAATGTCATTGTTAACTGCTCTTTCTTTACTGTCTCCCTCAATAGGAGAAAAGTCCCAGGTTTTGTTGTCTGTTAAAACAAAAATCTAAATATTTTGCTACTTTAATTCCTTGAATTTCCTCCAGTTTGCTAAAATTAACTCATTAATTGCCAGATGGGTTAAATGGACAAATTCATTGGATGAGTGAGATGCATCCCCATTTGTTGGATGGATGAGATGTGATGAGTGCTATGGCAGCCTTGATCTCAGACATGAAGTTGTGTTACCGTATATTTTAACTAGCACGTGTCAGTTCTTTGTCAGGCCCTGGCTCTGGGGGCTCTGATAAGTTTGGATTGCTCCAACGGGTTACTACTGCTGCTTGAGTAACATTGCTGCGGTGGGATGCAGGGAGTGGATTCTGACTATACATGCACGAGTGGGCTTATAGTCAGATGTACAGTGAAGGAAGGCTTTCAGGCTTCACTTCATAGTTACCTTCTTGTTCCCAGAGTAATGTGACTTGTTTTAACACATTTCAGATCTTCCTAGTTGCCTTTGTGCTGTCTGATGTGTCCATTTTGTTCAGTTTCAGAAGCATCACTTCAACATTGAAGCAACAAGGCTTAAATTAATAGAAGCTGCTAATTACGTAGATAAGGTGAGCTCAGGTGTGCATGAACTGATGAAAGCAAAGTCCAAATCATGAATTATGAGAATTACTTGTGACTGGGGAAGACTGTCTTCTTGGGAGAGAGAATAATGTTTTGGCAGTACTTCCCAGTGACTTGGGGAGTGGAGAGCATCTGTCAAAGAATTCTGTTGTTGGGCATCATGGATGGGGTGGGGAAATCTCCATTCCTTACTTTGGAGCCAGCATGTTTTAATACATCTCTGTATTAACCGTGTTACCTAAATAATGCTTTTTGTCAAGGGACTAAGGTTTTCACTTCACATTGTAGAAATTTTGGTAAGTAGAGCTGGAAGGAGCCTTTAGAGGTCATCCTTGCAGTGGTACCCTGTACTACAGAAGTAAACTTCACTACTTTTCAGATCCACTTCCTTCATACTCCTCTTCTCCCCTTAAACTCCCTTGACCACTCCCTTCACCCTACCACCTGTAAAGATTTGTCCTGTTTGTACTTGATGTGGGCAGCAGATTATTTCCTTCCTCTTTTTCATGAATTTTGACATATCTAAAGTGTATTGGTTTAGTAAGACGGTGGCCGAGCCACGTGGCTCCCCGCCCCCTCCCTCTGCCGTGGGTCGCGGACAAAGAAAAAAAGGTTTAAAAGTGCCTTTTTGAGTTGAGATAAGGAAGGTTTAATATATACATATTTATATAAGAAAACAACATATAAAAAGCACTTTTTTGCGGTTAACAAAGAAACCCAGCAGTAACAGTGATAAAGGAACAATACAAAAAAAAGATTGGTAACAGAGAATAGCGAGGGAGCGAGCTCACCCAGATACAGCGAAAGGCGAATTGCCCGTGAACTGCCCCCCCACCGGAACGGGCCCCAGGGCATGACGTCAGCATGGTGTAGAATAACCTGGCTCCACTAAAATTAACCCTGTCCTGGCCAAACCAGGACATAAAGATAAACGTGATGTCAGTCTCCAGTCTTTGTTTCTCTGGACTATCTCTGTCATTCATTTAAAAATGAAAGCAGTGTCCCTGTTTCAATCGAGTTTAGGTTTCATTTCTCTCTGCAGAGCTGCAATGAGTTTCCAGAGGGAGCATCTTCTCTGGACGTGTGTATCTGTAGTAGCATTTAGCAGGGTTTATATTCAAGATTTAAAACGCAGTAAAATAAATCAGTTGTGCTCAATTTGTCATCTCTTTTCCTTCCTGCATCTTAGTTTTATAGATCCCTGAATATCCGGATTGCCTTGGTGGGGCTGGAGATCTGGAGTATAAATAAATGTGATGTAACTGAGAATCCCTACTCCACTCTGAAGTCCTTTCTGGCCTGGAGTAGCAAGGAGCGTGTGTACAGAAAACATGATAATGCCCAACTAATCACGTAAGTTTATTTCTCCTGAAATCACCTGTTCCTGTCAAGTGGGTTTGGTGGGATGGAAATCAATATGTAAGATTATATCATTCTAAAATTCAGAGTGGTGGATTTTTGTAGCGGCTGCTCAGCCAGCATTAAACTCTGGCACTCAGAGCACAACCATGTTGGGAAAAAGTGGAAGTCCCAGGCTATGAAGCAGTCTCAATGCACATGCATCAAAGCATATCAGCTTTATTGTGTGTGTATCCCAATCATCTGCGTGTGATCTGTCACAGCTATACGTACAAGTTCAAGAAAACCTAAACCATAAGCAAGACCTGTAAAGGGGAACTAAGCTCTTTGTGGAAGGCATTCATTCCCACTCATCCCACTGAGACACAAGGGACACGGTGCTGGGAGCCATCTGATGGTTGTTCACTCATCCTACTGGTCTCCCTAGGGCCAGTAGCTAAGGCCAGCAATGCAGATGTCATTGGAAGAAAAATTTGCAGCTGCTCTTAGACCTCCTTACCTCTTCCATGGCAATTCAACCCCCAGTAAATAGTGGTTAGTCAGAGAAGAAACCTGTAGGACTGAAATACAGACATACGATGCCTTTTCCCTTTTTTTGTTTGGTTGTACAGGGTTTATTTTCCCCTTTAACATTACTGTATTTCATCTTCACCTAGTCATGTCTTGAGCACAATTTCCAGGGCTCCCATTTCAGACATGCTGGCAGGGACAGTGCAGAATCCCAGCTCGCCAGGCAGGAGCCGAGCATGGCTGCACCTCAAAGGTGTTGTCTAGTACTCTGTCAAGTCCCTGAATCCCAAGCTCCAAATATCAGCCTAAGGTAAATTAAGTATTCACAAACAGTACCAAATTAAGGATCCAGGTATAGTCTTTTCTGTGCTTGTTGCAAAGCTCAGCAGGAGCATATTTTGGCACCAGACCATTATAAAAAATAGGATTGACTGGTTGGCCCATAAAGCAAAGTAGCAGTCCAAGAAAAACAGGTCTTAAGGCTTTGTAGCTCTGCTCTAATGTCCTGTACATGAAGATAATGCTAAAGAGAATGTATTCACATGACACTGCATATATGTATAAAGTTCTGGATAGCGGGATGCATTTTTCTGCCTTGCACTCTCAAGTGCCTCAGTGCCATTTCATGGTCTTTCTGGGTTGATTTTAGGGGTGTGTCCTTCCAAGGCACCACAGTAGGCTTGGCTCCTGTGATGTCCATGTGCTCTGATTTCCAGTCAGGAGGAGTGAACATGGTAAGTAATTGCTAATACTTAGTACAATGTTTCCTGCCAGCAGTGGATACATAGGATAGATGCCTTCTAAAGCCCAGGAAGAAAATATTTCCCATGAAGGCCTCTAGCTCCCCTGCTCCTCGGCAGGAATACCTTCAGTAGTTGTTTTCTACATGTAGTAATGAGAAGTGCTGCTTATCCCATTGACTTAGAGGTGCTCAGGACAGGCATGGGTAAAATGCTGACATGCCTCTTTGGCCTTGCACAGGATCACTCTGATAATGCCATTGGTGTTGCTGCTACCATTGCCCATGAGATGGGACACAATTTTGGCATGAATCATGATTCAGCTGGCTGCTGTACTACCCCTGCAGAAGATGGAGGCTGCATCATGGCTTCTGCAACTGGGTGAGTTTGTCTTACATGGTCTCATGAAGAGAAGCAAAGGGCTTAATTACAAGAGCCTTAGTGGAGTAAGAGCTAGAAATGCAGACTGAGGGTGGGTCTGTTGCTGCCTATTGAAGCTAGTGTGTTTACAGATAAAATCCTACTGCACAATCCCTGGCTCATGCATTAGCATCAATTTGCTAAGTTCCCAGTGAAGTTATGCCTGCCTGAGACTGGCCTTAGGTAACGTAGGGACCTGGCAGCATTTAGAATTGGAGCTCTAAACTGTCCGGTACAAAACAAGATTTTCCTATCTTCTATCCTGAGAGACTGTCTCAGGACCCTTCTGACTCCTCATCTCCAAGTCTGTGCCTCCAACTGTGTCCTACCAAATGATCCATCACCCCAAAGCAAGTTCAATGCATATACACAGACATTCTGCAATACCTGGACAGTCTGTTGCCAGCAAGTACAGAGAAATGAGGGGTGACCAGAACATGTGTGACCTTGGCATGTAGAGGTTTACGTGGGTTTCATTTCTGTGTTGCACACAAGATGCATGATAGATTGTTGATACACTTTCTAAAGCATCTCATGCAAAAGCTAATATGCGTTATCATGCAGTAATGAGAGGAAAAAGGATGGCTTCAGGAAAGAACTGGTTTTTATTAACAGGCACAGCAACAGGGCTATATTTCTAAGTCAGAAGACATGAGAACAGATCAACTTCATGTTGCCTTAATACTGCTTGGTTTCAGTGAGCCACAGAAAACCTGTGTTTAAAAGGGAAGAAATAGCTGGCTTCGAGGGAAAGGGGAAGTGAGAGTGACTCTGGAAATCCACAGGGATTCCGGAGCTCATTTTGGATGAGGAACCACCACAGCTTCTATATTTCAGTCACGTAAAAATGTTAGATGAACCCATTCAATTAAAGCCACATTCTCTGTTTCCTCAAGACTTCCTCCTTAGGGGTTAGCAAGTTCTCACAAAATTTTCTCCATAGATATCTTCTTTTACATGCATGATTTCTTCCAAATAAGGAAAAACATTTAGGTGAGAAGTTAAAACGTAGTGGCATGTAAGCAGAACATGCAACATGAACGCACACATGCACAGTCATTTATAGAGTGCATAGGTTCTGGCACTGTAGCAACAGAAATTAGTAATTCATGTAACAGAAAATATAAGAAAAAGGATATATTATTTTTCACAGATTCACAAGCAGTTATTCACAGCCTTGGGTGCTGGATTCTCAGGCTTGTTCAAGTGGTTAGGAATAAGCCACAGCTTCGGTATTGAGCAAGTAAGGACAGCCGTACTTGTCAGCTATCAAAGTCGAATCTAACTCATTTTGTTTCAATAAAGTTAGTTTTTGAGGCCATTATATTACTAGCCAGTCTTGCAGTGTATTCTCACTTCAGATGTAATCCAGGTGGATCTCATTTTGAACAGGCACACAGAATCACGATCCACTCTAGCACAATTTCATAGACTTCAGAGAGAGACCTGTGTCCTTTGACACTTGTCAGGATTTGCATGTGCTCTTTTTTTGTTCTCTAAACCATTGCCCAGATCTTCCTTGATGTTTTTCTACATTGTCCATATTCAGGCACCCTTTCCCCAAGGTGTTCAACCAGTGCAATAGAAGAGAGTTGGAGAAGTATCTGCAGTCTGGTGGAGGGATGTGTCTTTCCAATATGCCGGATACAAAAAAAATGTATGGTGGGAAGAAATGTGGAAATGGCTACTTGGAAGAGGGAGAGGAGTGTGACTGTGGAGAGGTGGAGGTAACAATTGTTCAGATCCAACCATTTGGGATTTAGTAGGACACAATGATTTTATTATGCATTTTGCAAATACAGTGATGTGATATGTAAACAGCTTTTGTTTGTGCAGGAGATATGCAGACCTTCCCTGTATGTAAATGTATACACAATGGAAATCAAGGTTGTAAAGTATCATGTTTAACTAAATTCCCAGTGTGTAGTACAATGCATCTCAGAACTCTGGGATGGTGTAGTCCATGGCTGAACAGAGGTGATGAAAACCTTGTTTTAAAAAGAAATGAGAAAGTGCAGTTTCGTATGTAAGTTCACTTTACTTACAGCTTTATTCTTGATAAGGATGGAGCTTCTCTTAGCACTGCATCTCACTTCTCCAAATTCATACTTTGACTAATAAGACAAAAAGGAGCTGGAATAAGCAGCCCAGACTCACCGGCTCTAACAAGCACAGCCTAGTATCCAGTCAGTCCAACAGAGGATACAATCATGGAGTACTGTAATTTGGCATCTGCTGGGTATCATGGACATACTGTGGAAGGACAGCTCTTTGTTTGCTTGTAATTCATCATGTATCAGAACAGATTAACATCAGCCTCACACTTTGATGCTCTGGCACTTTCTCGTCTTGAACATCTGCCTTGTAAATTCCACTGCATCTTGCTGTCTTCCAGGAATGCAATAACCCCTGCTGCGATGCCAGCACCTGCTCCCTGAAGCTGGGTGCTGAATGTGCCCATGGCAGCTGCTGTCATCAGTGCAAGGTGAGATCTCTGGGCTTTCTGAAGAGGGAAGAGGGAATAATGGTGGTGAAAGTGTGAGACTGAAATATGGAGGGGAAAGGGGAGCAAACACAGCCAAATATGGAGTTCAGCTCCTCATCTCCTGGCAGCATGGTTTGATTTTTAGGTACAACAGCTACAAGTGCAATCAAACTAGTGGGGTCCTTTCTTCTAGCTGACTAATTTGATTGATTCCTGTAATAACTGAAGATGAGCTATGAATGCCGCTGGAATTAAGTCACGTTGCCTTTTTTAAACACTTAGGGATGAGATGAATTGGACTGAATATTTCTCTCCTTTGACTTTAAAAGAAATCTAGACTGAGCTTTTAGAGCAAATACTTCCTCTGGGGATTAGGCTGAATCCCATCTTTCCTCTCCAATCTCATTTTTGGGATGCAGCCGAATTCCTTTAGCCCAGGTGCTTGCTCAAGAAACACTATTAAAGAGGATTGTATACATGTGACCACTATCATTTTAAATCCCAGCTTTCCTTATAGAGGCTGGTTAAAATGTGTTTCTGATTTTGGAGCCAAAGAGCTCAAGTTTTGACAACAAATTAACTAAAAAATGAACAGAGACAAACATTGCTCTTAAGCTCGTTTTTGTGTTTGCATATTTACTGTGTGCTTTTATTGCCCCATCCTCAGCATGTGGAAAATAATTTTCCAGGAATCCAACTGGACTCAATCCTTTCACATGAGACTTGGAAAAACCTCCTAGATGTAACTGTGTATGCCCTCCCATTCTCCATCTCCATGGTGGACAGAACAAGAATGAACTGGGTAAACTTGTAAGCATGAGAGACGTAAGTTATGCATTAGGAAAATGTCTCCAGCAGAAATGACAGGCAAACACTGAAACGAACTTCCCAAACAGGGAGGGTTTTGAGGATAGATTATACGAACATCTGTCAGAAATGGTTTAGGTAAATCAGATTCTGCCCTGGGGTAGAGGGAGGTGGATTGTGTCCCCTCGAGATCTAGCAGTGTTATCTTCTGTGCACAATCTCATTGCTACCTAGGTAAGGGTTCCAGTCATTAATTTGATTCTACACAGCTCACCCTGTTAATGAAGTTACAGAGTCACTTGGATCGCTGGTGACCTCAAAAAACCTAAGACAAGGTGGATGAAGAGATGCATGCAAGATTTTTCCTTATCTACAGGGAGACATTGTGCAGACACGAAACCGCAAAGGAGCCAAGCAATAATTCACTTTTTTTCCCTTTATATGTTTTTAGCTCAGGTCTCCGGGAACTCTCTGCAGGGAAAGATCAGGACTCTGTGACCTCCCAGAATACTGCACTGGCGAGTCACCATTTTGCCCTCCCAACTCCTACCAGATTGATGGGGCTTCCTGCGATGGCGGAAAGGCCTATTGCTACAGTGGCATGTGTCTCACGTATCAAGACCAGTGCTTGCAGCTGTGGGGGCCTGGTAAGGACACTACTTGCAGTGAAATACATTGTCCTTTGAATAGGCAATATTATATGGCATCCTGCTGTTATTCACCCTCTATAAGGCACCTTCCTTACCTGTTATGAGTGGCAAAGTCTGAGGACCCTTTTCTCCTGCCTTGCTCACTTGGAGGAGGCAGCAACAATTTCCCACACTCAAACCATCCCAGAAAAAGAACAACTGAGTGGTTGGCATGGGATGAAATGGGCTGCCAGGCTCCACAGGAATCAGCCACCTGAATCTCTTCCATGCAGGAGCAAGACCAGCACCAGATGCCTGTTTTGAGAAAGTTAATACTGCTGGAGACATCTATGGGAACTGTGGCAAGGACATCTACGGCAACTACAGGAAGTGTGAGATGAGGTAGAAAGCAGAATAGCAGCCAAAAGTTGCACATTGGAGATGTTTTTATATGTCACAAAATTATGGGCCAGTAGATTAAACTGATCCATGCTTTGGTTTCACTCCCTCCCTCTGCCTCCTGGGAAACCAGCTGCATCCTGCAGCTTGAAGTTTACCATTTTCCCCACCTTTTGCATTTTAAATATATTCACTTGATATTTTTTCAAAACAACAGAAGAGGGAATTTTCAAATCTGTTAACTTAAATGTAGCTTTTAAACTAAGCTAAAAACTTTTTAGTCTTACTTGTGATTTTGTTGAGGCTGGCTCTTACTGGGGGGCAGTAAAATGGTACCATCAGTACCTATCAGACACTGTTGCTTGGTCTAGCTCTTGAGAGGTGCTTGTTCTTTTGCCATCTGCAAAACATTTGGCAAGCCAGAAATAATAACATTAGCCTTTCCTTTGAAATCAGAGATGCTAAATGTGGAAAGATCCAGTGCCAGAGCTCTGCTTCCAAACCCCTGCAGTCCAATGCAGTGGCTATAGACACAACTATCCGCATGCAGAGGACACAGCTGAGGTGCCGAGGGACCCATGTGTACAGATCTGAGAGTGAAGAAAAGGAGATGCTGGATCCTGGCTTGGTGTTGACAGGAACAAAATGTGGGAGCCATCATGTAGGTATAGTCCTGTCTGTAATGGCTTCGGGAACATACAGGGTATCACTTTTCCGTCTGGAAAGTGCCCTGTGGTTGTCAAGCTATTCACTTTTTATGTCTAATGCCTTTCTAGGAGATGTTTATATTTGTTAGAAAAATAATTCATTGAAGGCTTCTGAGAAGCAATGGAAGAACACACACCAAAGGCCATACCTTAAGTATTTGCCAGATAAAGCCCAGGGCCAGTGCTAAATTTGGGATTCACTAGATGGTTGAGATTGTCTTCTTTAGAGATGAGACACACAATTAAAAATCAAGGCACCTAAGAGGTCCTTCAGAGACTTGCCACATGGGCATGGCCCAAGCTATTGACTTCTGACCTCTCACTTCTCTCTCTCTGATCCACATTAGCTGGGATTTAGGATTGTGATTAAATGTTTGCCTGAGAACCAGGTTAACTACATGGCCTGTTGTTCTGCCCAGGGCATTACTTGTATTGCCAAGGTGTCTGGGAACCCACAAGATACAAAATAACACAAAGGCAATAATACGGTACGTAACTCAAAAAGCTAACACGGGGTTTTTGGATCCTTTCTCTGCAGGTATGCTTTGAGGGACGTTGCCAGAACACATCCATCATCTTTGATTCTGAAAGCTGTAGCAAGAAGTGCCATGGGCATGGAGTAGGTATCTTCTTTTTCATCTCCATTTCTGACTGAAGCAGGACAGGCTGACATTCATCAGTGGGTGGTTGTTCAGCTCAGTTCTGATACCATGCTTGGGTTTGCCCTGGGCTTGGTTGTTTTGATAACTAATTTACACATTCCTTTCATGTTTGATGCATTTTCTGGTCTGTGAGTATCCTTTTGACATCAGATTTAAGGAGGGATATGAATTTGAAAATAATGAATATAAAGAAGGGGTAATCTTAGAGAAAAATCTTCTGAGCTCTGTTTAGATTGAATTTTAAAAAAAATCTGACTTGCTGAGGGAAAAATTCATGTTTAGAACAGTTCATCCCAAACTGTGCTCTGCTGTGCTACCAAGGGATGGAAGGAAAAGGCTGGTGAGAACTTTTTATACCTTTTGATGATGTTTCTGGCATAAAGCATCATCAACTCTCCAACTCCATGGTCCACTTAGGCAGTGGAGAGGAGCGATAAATACAGAGTGTGCAGCAGTGTGTGCCTCCCTGAGCAGCTTGGGAGGCCCCGTGATATACCTGACAAGGAGAGGGTCTCGCCCTGCTCTTTCTTTTCCAGTTTGCTTCATTTCTTATGATCCATGAAGTTGTAGGAAGTGATTGTCAGCTATTCCACAGAATCAAATTAAGTGCTACAATTAGCCCAGGACATGCCTAATCAGAGGGATGAGCCCCACCTCCAGAGGCTGCCCATATGATAAAACAAATAGCAATGGGCCATGCAACAAACCTGAACAACAAGAAATCTTCACTGGAGGGAAGGAAGCCCTCTAAATTGTCACTCAGTTTAGAGATAAGAACATGAGAAAGGCATTTCTAAATGCTGCTTTTCTCCTGAATCCAAGTTAGTGGCACTTCAGCTGAAGAACTGTTGTCTTTTGGAGAAAGGGAGAATTTCCAAGAAAATAAAAGGCACTTATCAGTGCCCGAGTTTTCAGGCACTTAGCTCTCTGTTTATGCCAGTAAGAGTTTCTTCTGTAGTGTTTTATGCAGCAAGGCTGTCATTTTTAATTTTTCTTTTTAGCTTGCAGATTCTCTAATACCTGTCACTAAAGTCTCTGAGTTTTCCCACTTCAGGTCTGCAATAACAACAAGAACTGCCACTGCAACCAGGGGTGGGCTCCCCCATTTTGCAACAAGCAGGGGATGGGAGGAAGCTTGGACAGTGGTCCCCCCTTGCCTGAAGGTGAGTTGGGCCAACTCTGCTATGGTGGCACTTCAGAAGGACTTGAGTTAGATTGGAAGCAGAGAGATTTTCCTTTAACTAACTCTACTTTCTTACTCTCAGGTCCTTCAGCAGTCATGATAACTCTCGCAATCCTGGCTCCCATTTTCCTTATCATTGGAATAATAGTTTTATTCTGTTATCTGAAATGCTGGAATAAATTTGCCATCTGTTCTCTGAAGAAGACCCCGCAGTTCAGGTAAATTGTCAGTGCTTTGTCTGCTTGCATCCACTTCCTTTCAGCTTCAGGACAGAAGAGAAATTGCAAAGGCTGTGAGGAATATACCTAAACGGGTTTTTTGGTATAGTCAGTATTTTCTTCTTTTTTTTTTTTTTTTTTTTTTACTTTAGTTAAAATATAATGGAAAATACAGCAAAGAAAAAGGAGAAAATGTATCAAGGAAAAAACACTTACTCTTTTCTCTCTCTCTCATTGTCAGTGACACCTCTGGAAATGGGCATGCAAACCCTGCCTTCAAGCTGAAAACTCCCCAGGAGCAGAGGAAGGTAGGGACAAGGTCACCTTCCACCCCCCTGGGGAGAGATGCAGCTGACCTAAGATGTGGGATGTGGTTCCCTCTCACACTGCAATTAGGGAGTGGTTTTATCAAAGGATGGGAAAAATAGTAGACATCACCCATGGCTGAAAGTCAGTGAGAGCTGAACATAATATCTATTTCTAGCAATTTCCTTAAAGTCAAGAGCTGGGATTCAACTAGCCTGTGGGGCCACTTGTCTCTTCTGATAAATCCTCTTCTGTCCTGCTCTCAAAGCTGTAGAAATTGCAAAGTCAGGGTTTATTTGCAAGCATCACTTAGAATACTAATGCCAGAGTTACTCTGTTCTCTTGATTCCCATTTCTGCCTCATGATTCCAAATTGTCCCAATCTAATCAACACCTACAAGACATATGCAAAATGCTGGTGTTGCAGCTAATATTTTGTCCTATGTGGCTCATAGACCTTATGCAGATCCTCAAAAGTGTAGCAGAGAGTGAAAAGGTGGTTTGAAGTGGAAATACCTAACTCCGGGGATTTGTGGGTCTTCTGCACAGGTGATTAGCTTCCCTGAAATCCCGTCAAAACCTCCTCCCCAGCAAGCACCAGGGCTCCGAATAAACACGCAGCAGCCATCAGCCTTCTCCACTGGCTCCAGCTGCAGTGTGGGGCAGCACACTGGGCCAGCACTGCCAGCACCTGTGAAGGACATTGCCCGGAGGACACCACCGAGCAGGCCAGCTCCTCCTGCTCCCAGACCCCCTGTCTCTCAGGTATGGAGTTGCACTGCTGACCTACAGATGTGGTTTAATGGGGGTTTGTCCTGAGTGAGGCTGATGAAGCCTCTCTAACTCCAGCAGTGTGCAGGAGTTACCATGCTCCTGAGTGTGTGCTCCATCTTACCACAGGACAATTACTGGTTGTCTTCCTTGCTTTGTAGTGTAGCTGACAATGACCGTGCTGGACACTAGCACACAAAATTACTCTTAATTCAGGTCCCCTCATACATCTGACCTGGGCCTGAAGTCAAGTAGCTTGGATCACAAAGCAGCATTCACCTTACCAAGGTCACCCAAACATTTTTTAGCTGTGAATCAAATTGGTAATTTGTCAGGAATGAAAGATTTTTCCCTAAGCACGCCTAGCATATCTCCTCTTACCATTTGCATACATTTTATCTCCTGGAAAGAAGCCTTTCTGAGATTACCAGTCAGTGATAAGTCTGAGGTTCAGTACTTAGTAAAAGATCTCCATTCCTTCGGGTAATCCCTCAGGTATCCTGCATTTGGCCATTCTTGGGCTAAAGCCTCGAGAGCCTCAAACAAATTTTGACGTGGAACAGAAACGAGACCTTCAGCATGTTGCATAGGAAATATTAGACTTAACCCAGACTGACCCCATCTTATGTGAGCATCCTAGCCATGGCGTTATTTTGAGAGTTATAAGAAAAGGGTATTGATTTACTTCTTTTGCTGGCAATTTTCTTCTAAGCTTAGTACAGACCTCACATTCTTATGGAAAAGATGGCAAATCACTCAGACTGACTTAAACCCATTTTACCAAAATATTTCCCTACTAGATTTATTAGGTTAGGGCCGTCAAAGAAGCAAAGGGCTCTGGTACAGGAGGTAGCAGGAGGCTGGCTCCCAGGCAGTCTCTCTCTCTGAAGGATATAGAGGAAAACAAACCCAAAATATTTTAATGAATGGTTTTTGTTTGTAGCTCCATTGTTCCTGTGAACAGCTGGCAATTCAGCAGGAAAAAAACCCTAAAACAAAAGCAGGAAGCAGACTGTAGCCAATAAGAAATAGGTATCCTTCCCAGCTGGTTGTTGACAAGTTCCCCACAACCTTCAATTGTGTTCCCTCCTCAATGCATCCAGTCTCTTTATCTCAGTGAGACCTACTAGATAGAACACTTTTCCTGGGATTTCCAAAAGAAACTTTGACATTTCTGGTTTGGAGGAGAGCCACAAGACATAGAAGGTGCAGGGCAGTAATTAATTTCACTTCTCACAGTGTCAGTGAGAAGTCAGTGTCCTTCCTAGACGTTTGCAGCATCAGCCAGATTTGCTCTCTTGCTATTCCTATAGGAGCTCTTTGGACCCGGTGGTCGGTGGGATTTAGTCTGCCTTGTCCTTCCTGCAGTCACAGGGCAAGGTCCTTGAAGAGCAATAGATCCCCAAGCATCGGCTGATGCAGCCGCGTTTATGCATACTCTAAGAACACTGCAGAGTTTTTGGGTGCCCTCCAAGTTGTGAGTGCAGCTGTGTTTATTAAATCAGCACCTCTAAGCCAGCGACTTAGCACAGAGACTAAGCAACAGCAGGCAGTTAGTTTTTGTGTGGTTAACTTCTCCCCAGGGGCATGCTTTACACTGAAATTCATCAGGCGAATGGAAAATATAATGCTATGAGTATCCTATTAGGGACAGCTGGGTGCACAAAGAAAGTAATAACTGATTGTAGGAGGGTGTGTTTGTATGAGCACATGTATATACATGTATATAGGGTTTACAGGCATTGTATGGGAAATCATACACTTTGTGCACATGAAACTTGCTTCTAACCTTAAGTGCATCAGCAATGTGGCTAATTAAAAGGCTCTGGAACACAGCTTTCCTATTACTTGCAAAATTCAAGGCTTACAAATTCTGGATCCTCTAGTAGCCAGAATATAAGACATGGTCTTATGTGTGTCACTTCAGCCCTTTGTCTCAGGCAGGGATGCTACAGGCTGAGTTGTGATGGGGACTCCTGCCAAGTCTGTAAGATTTCTCCTGTTTTTTCGTCATGTAGCCATTAGATTGTAATATCCCTGGGACTAACTCCAAACCAGAGACATCGAGGTGTGTAACTGCACACCTAGTCTGCTGTCTCAGGCCTCAGTCCAGGCCATGTAAAGTGAATGTAAATATTATCTCTGTTTTCAGGCAAGATGTGTGTCCAGGCTGAGAATTCAAAACTGTTTCTTTCTTGCCTAGGATATTTCTAGGCCCCGGCCACCCCAAAGAGCTTTGCCAGCGAATCCCGTCCCAGCCAGACCCAGCGCCTGGCCAGGGAACAGCTCTTCCACCTCTCTGCCTCCTGCACATCCCAGGACCCCGGGATGGCCCCAGCCTGCGGCGCAGGTAGGTGCTGGTTGAGGAGATGGAAAGCACAGCAGCGTTCCCTCACGACCAGTGAATAACAGTTCTCTGGAGGGAGTAGCCTTGCTATCATTCTGCAAAACACCTTCGTGCACAGCCCCAGCGGGTGGAAACAGAGGCTGTTGGGTTGGTTGCTTTTATTGCAGGGGTCTCTCTTCTTACCTGTTTTTCTTAAGAAGCATTTACTGGGTTAAGCAAAACAGTTAATTCAGTCCTCCACATCCCTGAGAACTTCCTCAGATAAGACATTTGTGTGAGTGTGGCTGAGCAATGTGGGGGTCAGGGTGTGTGTGACCCAGAATGGTTAGTGAAGAGCAGCAAAACAGGACGGTCTACACAAGACTTGAGGACCCCAGTAAGGAACAGAAATTCTCTCCAGCGTCTCTAGCCATGGCTAAGGAGATACTTTCTCTGCAGGAGGTGTTTTTCAAAATTGTCCTTAATAGGGACAGTTAATAAGGGACTTTTAGTCACTAAGTTCAGCTCCCTGCAAACTGAACCCCGTAATACAAAACAGCTCCACTCCATGTACCACAGGTGCTGCCTCCAGCCTACTTGAGGCCAGCTGTGAAAAATGGGGAGAACTTCATGAACTTCATTGTGCTCCTGGTGGGAGAGTTTCCAGTGTGATGCATTAGGGTGTGAATGCATGTGGATGGAGACAGGCCTCCCCTGGCCAGCTGTAGCATCAGCTCCAGGAGAGGGAGAGGGCAGGGTTTGCCCTTTCATCAGTGCTCACTCCTCTCTCTTTTTCCCATTTTCCAACTCACCTAGAATACTGGTGTCAGGACAGCAGGAACAGTGAACGTCTTGAAAGTGGGACAGCCGGGTTCCCATGGGCACTCATGAAGCAGTCAGTTCCTGGCCTGCTCTGACCTTCACAAGGGACTGGATGGCCTTCATCACCCAAAGAGCCTTTCATGGCCACAGATGGTGTCTTGGTTCCTCTCCTTTTAACCTCACCTTTTTCCTATGTGACTCAACAAGCTGCAGTCAGGCTTGGCAGGAGTGCACCCAGGAACTGTGCCGGTACATGCCAAGCTGAACTCAATGCTCTCTGCCGATAGCCTTTTCCAAATAGGGATGACTTGTTTATGTGGTATTTAAATATTATTGTGCAATATCCAACACAGGGATGGGGGGATGGGGGTTTCATGTGCTTTTAATCGGTTATTTAAGTGTTACCAGGGAGAACAAGCAGTGAGTACAGGTGCTGGCCCTGATGGGCTTTCATATGAGACCTGTGACCCTGCAGGAGCATACATTGGTGCTATACAGAAACTGCTGCTTCTTGAGAGAGCAGAAGGCAGCCATTGATAACTTTCTTCAGCTTATTCTCAGTTTACAGTGGGTGGCAAGTTGAGCCACAACAGGGAGCAAACCATGGAAATATTCCTAGTTAAAATAATTTGTGGGTCACCATGGATTTTGATCAGGTTTAATGGAGCAGATTATTTTCCCCATATAACCATCTTCAGCAAGAGCATTGCAACCTGTCTGTCCTCCAGCACTTGCTTGTCTTGCCTCAGTGCTGTAAGACCCGACGGCATCCCCAGTGTGGCCCATACGCTCTCCTCCATGTCACTGGGACACAGTCAAGGTACAATAGGGAAACTCGCTGGCCAAGATACAAAGTGAATGGCCAGGAGGAAGCTCAGCAAAAGCCAGTGCTGAAACCTCCTCTCCAGCATACGGTACCGTGGGTAATCCATAGACACTTTTGCACGTCTCCTCAGGCTTCAGTCTGTGCTGAGCAGGAACTCAGCATGGGCTGTCTGCTCCCGAGACCAGTGAGAAACCTACCTTCAAATTGTCCAGGTGGTAAAACTGATGCAACACATGGCGCTTTTGTAGGGCAGCTAATTTACTCCAGAGAGCTGTCCATGTGCACTTTAAGCAGCTGATGGTTCTGACCCTGAGGAGCCTCCCTTATGAATTTTGTTTTTTTTTCTCCTAAGAGTTTATGCTTTTGTACGTTTTTTCTCAGGATCTAAAATTAAGACCTTCTGTTATGCCGTTTTTTAAATTTTTTTTTCCTTGAAATGATTTCCTAGGAGAACACAGGGAATTCTGGAGCTATGGTTACAACAACAATTCTATTGTCTAATTTATAATGGACAAATCCTCAGTGTGATTGCTGCTGCACATGTGAGAAACTGTATTTTTGGCATAAAGAAAAAAATCTTGTCTGATTATTCTCTTTCCCTGAGTTCTACAGATTGATAAACCCTGAGCACTCACAAAATTTGTAGTTATATGTACCAATATAGCTGTAGGATGACTTAAACCACACCGTTTTTTGCAACTTTACTACCTCTTTTTTTCCACAAGGAAAGAGTCCAGGGTGTGTCTTGAATTTCTGGTTCGTTATTCCTTACCTTGATGATTTTGAACCTTTTCTTACCTTCTGTATGCCGGGAAAACAAACCAACCTAAAATACTTCTCTCTGAAATAAGGGAGAGCAAGTGAAAGACATCCGTTTTCTAATTTTTATACGCTTTTTTCCTATAGTTGGATAATATTACATATAAACAACCTATATTCAAACAAGCCCCAGATTTGTTGTTTCTTGGGGTGCAGGTAATGTAGCTATGTAATGGCATGTTTTAGTGCTCACAGGTGGAGCAGTGAGTTGAACACATACTATACATACACCGTAGTAGTACAGATTCAACCACAAGAGCTTGATCTTATATCTGAGCTCTCACTGAAGACAGCAGCATACTTCTGCTGCAGCCCCTCATCTTTATCAGATGGCCACCAAAAATCACTAAGAATATTTTCACTGCATTTCACGTGAACATGAGATCAAGCTTTTAAAAAATTCCACTGGATACACAAATCTCAGAGAACAACTGGATGTGCCCAGTTTGTAATGGAACACTTTATTGCTGGGAGTATCATAAAGTCTCCAAAAGGTAGTTTTAGGTAAGTCCTTTTAATTTTTTATATGTATGCAAGCTGAGTGAATAAGAATAGGGAAACTGCAGGAGGAGTATAAGATAGTAAAATATTATTTTATTTTTTTTAAAAGATAATGTTACTTGGGAGAACATATACCAAAACACATCTCACTTTCTCTTGTGTCCACGTCATTAATGGTTTACAATAATGCTCTCTGTGCATCTATGCAAATACTTGAAGAATGCAATTCATTGTGCCTTTTGCCTAGTTTTAATAAATTTGTCAGTTGCCATTAACAAGTATTCTGTCACTGTATACTGTTGTGGTTCAAATCTTCATTTTATATGTGGCCTTTATCCAGAGACAGCAGGATATCTGGAGGAATGGCTTTTGTGAGATGCAGTTCTAGACAGTGAGAAGGATGAGCCCCGTTTACAATCTATCTCTAAAATGAAAACCATAAAGCGTTATACCGATTAGGGTGCCAAAAACAAAGCTGGAGTGAATTACTTAGATTATATTCTGCTACCAAAGGAGGGCGCTGCTGTCGCAGATGCTCTTTCTGCTGTATTCAGCTATCCTTCAGCCTGTTTATCCTTTATGGCTGCACCAGTAAGATAAGAGAAAACATTAAAAACTTTCACAGCCACCTGCAAGGGTGTTTTTTTTTAAAAAAAGCCTTTAATTCCCTTTCTACATTCCATTAAAAAGTACTGAAATGTTATTAAAATAAGAGATCGCATATTCCTCCCCAATGCCATTGATACACAAACAAGGCAGTTTTAAAGGTGAGCTGTGAGCAAGAGTCCAGGAAACATCCATACTATATTGAGAAAGATGGAGAGGGGTAAACAGGACCACTCTCAGATAAACAGCATCCCTGTGGCTCTGCAGAGCATCACCTACTTATGCCTGTTTGGCTTTTAACACACAGTTTATAACTCCCGCTAAATGACAACAACAACAAAAAACTTTGGGGCTTAAATTATAGCAGGACAGGTCATGGGGGTCCAAAACAATGGGGGCCTCTCTAAGATCAAGACATTTCTTAAGGAAAAAAAATACTTACAATTTACAGCAACTTTGTCTTTCAGGCTGAAAATATTTTCACAGACCACAAAAAGTCTTGAAGAAGGTGACAGTGTTTCTCTTGACATGGTGTTTACCCTGCCAGAGCTCCCCAGCCTAGGCAGAGGCTGCCCATAGCTCAGGTGAGGTCTGGATCAGGCCCAGGGGCTTTACAACCACATTAAAATAGCCTGGGCACTATAGCTGCTAAGGAAAAAAAACCCCAAACAAACAAAATCCCACATAAAATGAATTAACACTGTGCTGCAGGAAAACTCCTGCACCTTACAAAAACCAAAAGCTGAAAAGGATTTCTCTGGCACAGTCCTGTAAAAATACTTCCTGGCTTGGGTCCTGCCACTGAGTTTAAGTGATTCACCGTGTATTGCCCATATTTACCAATATTCTTGTCCCATGTTTGCAGAGAAGTAATTAAACATGGATGAGCAGAGTCTGAATAGCAGGAGTGCACCATTCAGTCCTTGTCTCTCACTTCTGTTTGAGATACAGGTGTGTGTTCTAGAATTCATGCAAGTGTCTACAAAGAAAAAAAAAAGACAAAAAACACTAATCAATGACTCAATCAGGCCTGGAAATAAACATATCAATGGCCACCCAGGGGAAGTAGCACAGGATAAACACTAGCCCTGCCAAGAATAAGAGATGGGAAGGGGCATCAGAGAGGAGCTTTGTTGCAGGAGTGTCATTTTTCAATAGGATTTTCATTTTCAGTGGCTGCATGTATTAAAGCCCTGTGAGGATTAGACATACCCCTTGCTGCCACACCATGACAAAGATCCAATCCAAAAGCCCAGAGAAAGACTCAGCTTGACTCTACCAAGCTTTGGATAAGACATCATTTGTTTCATTTTCTGCTTTTCCTTTTTTAAATTGCTGTGGAATGTTGACATCAACCCATTCACCCAACCTCCATACCCTTGGATATAACATGCTAGATGTAGATCATGAATACTTTGGGTTTATCCTCTGGGGCGATGCTGGAGTTGTCCACCTCTATCAGGATGTTCTTGTCATCTCGGGTGACTGGCGCTTGCTGTCCGCTCTGAAGGACTTCTGGTAGATTCCCTAAGCTGATATCCATGTCTTTGAAGGCATGAAGCAAAAACACCCCCAAAATGATGGTGAAGAAGCCACAAACTGTCCCAATGATGTCGACTATGGTCATGGTGATCCACTCCTTAAAGAGGATGATGGAAGTCGTGATGACAATGGTGGTGAATAGCACATAGTAGATGGGAAACACCAAAGAAGTGTTGAAAATGTCTAGAGACTTATTGAGGTAGTTAATTTGTGTAGTGATGGATGCCACCAGTGTAATGACTAGGATCCATGTCAATGGGTGCTGCAGCACAGGCAGGCTGGCAAAGAAGCCCTTGATGGCAATACCCAGGCCTTTGACTGAGGACACGGAGAAGGCACCAATAACGGAGCAGATGGTGAGGTAGATGAGGATGTTGCTCTGGCCATAGCGAGGTGCAAGGTAGAAGATCAGGAGGAAGCAGACAGCCAAGAGGATCGCAGCATAAGCGAGGAAACCTGGAAGAAGGAGAGGGGTAACTCAAAACTGAGCAATGGGCATGGGGAGCAGTATGCACTGCCCAACCCTGGGAGAGAAAACACAACCTCCTGCCTACCTGGCTCTTTCAGCTTAGACAACATTTCATCCAGAGTGGTGACCTCCTCATCCTCTGGGGCATGTATCACCATCACGGTGCTGCCCACGAGGCTGAGCATGCAGCCCAGCTTTCCCAGCAGGTTGAGCCGTTCTCCAAGCAAATACGAAGACAGAATGGCACTGCACAGGACAGAAAAATGTCAGCTGGTGCTTTAAAGTCTTTTAAAGAAGGACTAACGGCTAAAATAAGGTAAAGAATGCCTTCATGTGATACAAGGACACAACTCTGGAGGGTGTTGGATTCCAGCGTGTTAATACACAATCACACTGTGTATACTGACAGCTGAACCTGCAGAGATGTGGGTGTGATCTGAAGATCACAGCCCATGTATAAGCAGGGTGGAAAAATGCTGAACGCGTTAGCACATCCTCAGAAATATTTTCAGGGTCTACAGATTCACTTCTGAGCTGTTAGGCATTGTGAAACCTGTAGTGCCCAAGGAAGTAACTTCGAGGACCAGTGTAACAGAGAAAAAAACACCTCAACCTAACAACAAAACAGTTACATTAATTTTAACTACATCATTAGAACTATTAATCCTCAGAGAAACTTGGAAGGTACTGAGGCTATAGGTGTATCTACAGAAATACCTCGGCGTTGTACATAAAAATTTGGGCCAAGACACCGGAAAAGTCCTAATTCAGTTTGCTTATGCATTTTACAATAACAGTCCTTCTATAAAACCTTCAGTACCTGGAGTCATGTATTTTGATATGAATCTCCTTTTTAAAAATCAAGAAATAAAACAGAGTTTCAGCACTTTTGGCAACAGACAGAAGTATAAAAACCCAACATCAGAGCACCCTAAAAGCCTAGAAAATAAAAGGCAAACAAAAGCCTGATATTGTTGGCACTTTAACATTTTTAGTACTAGCCACTGTGAGAACAAAACAACCAACCTTGAATTGGCTAAAAAGCTGGAATAAGGAAGGCAGTAACACTGATATTTGCAATAATATAACCTGAAGCGCACGTGGCTGCCATCCACATGCAGCATTTCCAGAGGGCATGTTGCTTAATTCACTGGTTTCCAGATGATTCCCCCGAAAGGACAGCAACCGTTAGAGCATTTTTTTAGAAAACAATGGAGACATTTTTTCCTTTAGGCAGAATAAATCATATTAGCATCACTTCAAGTCTTTCCATCTTACAAAACAAACAGGGAAACAAAAAGGGCAAATTGCAATATAGACACATAAATCACCTTATGAGCACGCTCAGAGCCCCCAGAGGTGTGACAATAGTTGCAGGAGCAAAGGCATAGGCAGCAAAGTTGGCAGCTTCCCCTCCACCCACTAAACAAACACAAGAAAAGTAAATACCGGTGAGTTACAGTACACTTTTTGTGTTTTCTCTTGTGAGCCTGCAAACTAGTAAGATGTCAGTTAGAGCGTGGAGTTTACCATGGGGGTTTCATGCTGCTGCTGCTGCTAAACAGGACCAGAGAGTAGGTGAAAATATCTCTCTTAGAAATTAATGCAAAGAGGCATCCCTGGAGCCCTGCACCCACATGGAGAAGGGCTGAGGATGCCAGGACCTGGCCACGTCACAGCAGACCCATATTAACTCATTAAACCCTCCCCAGCCTGGCCAGGCAGCTGTGATGTGTCTGGGTGATTAATGAGGGGGTGGGCTGTTGTGAGAGCCTGCTTCTCTTCTACAAAATGTCTCCTTGGAGTTGTGGTGTCACCTTCTGGCTGAGCTGTCCTTGTCCTTTGAGCAGTGAGTAGTGTGTGCCTGCTGATGGGTTGTGCTATAGTGGTTGTGCAGCAAGGGCAGAGTGAGGTGGGGGCACCTTGGGCAGCTGCTGCAGCAGTGAAAGCCAGAAAAACCTTCTCTGAAAAACACTCTGTTGCTCTTGCACAGCTGTGTGTCCAGTTTGAGAAGATACTGTAATGCTGCAGCATGAAAAGAAGGATTTAAGGCTTACTCTAAGGCAAAACAAGCTTTGCTCAAGAAAGGAGCTGCTACCAACACCTCCTTGCTATCTCCCTTGTGCTGCAGCAATAATCTTTCCTGGAGCCCCCAGGCACTCATGGGAGGCTGTTTGCCCTATGCCTGGTACATGGGCAGACCAGCCAGCTACCTACCTTATCAAAACCTGGCTTTTCAAGCTTTTGATCCAGTAAAACTGAGCTAGCAAGTCCTGCTAGCCCTGCAGGAGGATGGTGAGGGAGCTCCTATGTGGCTCACTGCCTCCACTCTCCTTGGGGTACCTCTGCTGCTAATGGGAGAACTTACCAGAAAAAGAGGCTTTAAGCCACCAGATGCCAGGCTTGTTCCACACTTGATTCATGGGAAAAGAACCTGGAAAAGCTGCAAGCCCAGGGAAACAGCTTGTACTTACTGGTTAACAAGCCAGCCCACCAGAGCCAGTCCTTTAGGTAGCCATGGCCTCCGTCTCCTGGGGAAGCAAAGCACACAGGTGTGCAGGAGTTAACAACCATGTTCTTCAGAGTAAGACATGAGAAATGTCTTTTTGGAGAAGGATAAATTGCAAGGGGAAGACTGTGACAAAGAAAACAGCCTTAAAGGACACAATGTGCAGATGTGCCACCCTATGTGGGAGCTACACTGAGTCAAGGGATCAGCAAAAGCTGGCACTTAGGACTGGACAATGCAAATACAATAAAAGCAGTTGTTTAATCCAGGGTGACAATGAGAATGGCACCCACTGCCCCAAAGCCACTGAGGTTATCAGCCTGGGGCGCAGCCTGCCCTGCTGCAGCATGGAGCTTGAGGCTGCCCTTCACTCTTGGGAGCTGTGGTCAGCCTGGCTGGTTCATCAGGGTGCATCAGCCCCTAATCCCAGCAATAAACACCCCAGCTGAGCTGCCATGGACTGGTCCTATCTTGTATGTTCCGCTTGCCTGTTTCCTGTGGGGTGCTCCTGGAGCAGAGGGACAGAGAATGGCCGGAGCTGCTCTGTGCTGGGTGCCCACCACCTGAAGGCTGCTCCCTGGGACACTGCCACCCTGCAGCCTGCCCACGGGGAGCCTGCACTTCACCTGGCGTTGCACCAGCTTGCTGTGGAGTCTCAAGCATGGGCACTAAGGTAAGGCAATGAGTTTTTTCTAAACCCTGCTCAAGTGGAGGTTATAGCTATGAAAGATGAAGCGGGGTGAAAGCTGGTTGGTTGCTCCGTGCCAGTGTGTGGTGCTTTGGTTCGTGTTGCTGTGTGGTCGTGCTGAAGGCTTCCTGCGTCCTGTCCCAGAAGCTATCTGCTCCTTTTGTACACTGCTCTGTATCATAGCTGTATTTTAGGGCCTCAGCCTGAACTACCAGAAATCATGTTAACTTTATGTGGAACAATCATTATGTGACTGTGCGTTCCTGATGAAAAATGATTCCTGGCATTGGAGTAACTCGATGAAAGAGAATGTGCATATAAATGAGGAAGAATGGACGCACTGTGTTGGGAACTAATGCAGCTCTGGTCTTAAGCCACGAGCTGTTAGACATGAGCAGCTTGAGCCTGCTGACATTGTAAGCTCTGATTCTTATGGGGCCAGAGAGAGCCCATGTTTTTTTAAGTCTGACCTGACTGGATCGGCCAGTAACAGCAGTGCTTGACCTGCCTTGGAGAAAAGTGATGTGCTCAGATAGCAGTGGTGAAATGCTGGGAATGAGAGATTAAAGGGTGAGATAGGGAAGGGAGGAATGAAGTGGTGGAGAGGAATTTGCTGGAACTCAGCCTCTTCTGCTTCCTCAGGTTCACAAATGATCAAGTTCAAATGTTATGCTTTGGTATTCCTTAGAAACTGCTGAGTTGTTCTGTCTTTCGGTTGGTTGTGTTTTTTCTCAAGAACTGTCAGCTGCAGTTTTCTGTCATTAGTCTCTAATTCCTGGTTAAACATCCTGAAAAATAAGAAGGCGTTTGCCCTTGTTTACTCGCTTGGCTCTGTTGTGGGAGGAGTTCATGGAGGGAAGGAGGAGAGACATCTTCTATGGTTGAAATAATACTGGTATTTCAGTGTGCAAATACAAGGCAAAAAGCAAACCCATGTGAGTTCAGCAGCTGCATGGAGCCAGCCTAATGGCAGGGGATGGAGATGGACTCCAGACTGGGCTGTGGCTCAGGTGCTCCTGGTAGCTTTGCTGCTCACCTGCTGGTTGACTCTAGACAGTGGCTTCTTTGTTCCATGCCTCCGTGCCCTCACAAGGGGACACAATAAAATGGGTTCAGTGATACCAACTTGCTTTGTAAAATGATTTAAGAATTGTTTCTAGGCCAGAACTTGGAAGCAGCAATATTTTAATTATCATTACTTTGTTTTGTTGTTATGCAAGTAGGTCAGCTGCCAGGTAGGACTTATGCTGCTGCTACAGTGAATATTTGCAATGCTGATGGGATGCGTCCAATTCCACAGTGCATTTCTGCTGTAGGCAGTGCTCCTCCACCATTTCCCATCCGTGTATATGTGCACATCAACACTCGCCTCGCCCCAAGAGCTTGGTGCTACAGGAGTTATCTACATGTTGTTGAGCAGCCTACCTCAGACATACCCTTTCTGAAAACCACAAGCAGAGTTTACACAGATTGCAGGCGTGCAGTCCTGCATTAATAAATAGCACTTGCTAATGCAATTAAAGAACATGCGGCTGCATCCTTGTCTCAGTGACTTGGTGGCAACAGCTGCCTAGAGCAATAAGAGCAAGAGTGAGGTCATGGAGCTGTGCTGTTCTGCTCCAGTCTGTGGTGTGGGGATGGCCTGAACCTTTGTGCAAAGGGGCCCTCCTAGCCTCACACTTTCCCATGTAAGAGCTGTGATGGGCATGTATCATTCCTCTGGTGGGTACACATCTGATCACACAGTGCATGTGACTCACTAGCTGCAATGCAAGGCGCAGGAATGCTGTTTTTAGCTGAGCCCTTCCAGTGCAGGGCTCTGTAAATGAGCTCCTCAGCTCCAGACCAGCACTGCCTCGAGTCTCACACACAAGCATACATGCAGAAAAAGGTCTGTCTTACATTGATGATGGCAGGCTGATGTGTACCCAGAGGTGTTCCCTTGCCATATGAGTGCTGGTGTTTGGATGATGCATGTTGTTCCGGGAACAGGTGGGCCTCCTCCCTCCTGCCCCCTACAAAATCCTTACCTGCCCTGATGCCTCCCTTCTCCACCAGCCGTAGCAGTCCCTTCTTCTTTAGGATGACGCTGCTTCCAATGAGGAAGCTGGAGAAGACAGCCAAGCCCAGGCCAATGTAGAATCCGTAATTGCTTTCCAGCTGAGTTACCCAGAAGTTATCTGAAGTCCCATTGTCCTGGACGGAGTCACCTGGGTTGGCATCACTAATCACCCGGCACATAACCCGGTGGGAGAGGCATGAAAGAGTGACCAGAGACCCTGTGAGACCACCATGGAGATAAAACAGCAAATTACTGATATGACTATCAACTGTGCTTATATTGCTCTTTGGACTCATTCAGATGCCCCTCTCAACAACCACCTGTGCTGTCACCTAAAAAGCACATACCAACCAGCTCTCAAAAACTCAGGGCACCTCCTTACTGATATGTGGAAATGGCAGGGTGCTGAGTGACAGATTTATGGAGTGCAGTTCAAGCAGCTCATTGACACTGAATGTGTCCACCAGTCTGCACACTGAA
Organism: Eurystomus gularis; assembly: GCA_013400335.1. NCBI lineage: Eukaryota > Metazoa > Chordata > Aves > Coraciiformes > Coraciidae > Eurystomus > Eurystomus gularis. The sequence continues at coordinate 122,997 of VZZY01002065.1, read as the reverse complement.
CTGGAAGGCCACAAGAACTACTATAATAATGTAGTTTGAATTTCCAAGTATCTATGCCAGAGTCGCTCCACCATAGCTCCAAGGAGCTGTGCCTTGTCAGCTCTCAACCTTGTTGATTCAAAGGCTTTGTTGCTTTCCAGCCAACTAATCCTTGCATTTGCCAGCTTCTCTGCAGGTTACAGCTTTGGGTTTAATGTGGAGTGATGTCTGTAACTGTGCCTCTGTTCCAGCTCTGTGTGCTGAGTGGTGCCATGGGATTGTCTGGAAGACAGGCTTGCCCTGGACCAAGGTTTTATCTATACATTGCCTCTACTGTCTAAAGGTTTTACAATACCTATTTGCAGAGTGCCTGAGTAAAGCACACCAGGTCCTGCCAGCGCGGAAAGCAGGCAGGTTGCTGCTGTTAGCACCTAAAGCACGAATCCCTTGTGTCTCTAGCCAAGGTGTGTTCCTGTGTGTGGGTGGGAAAATTGCTGAGTTTCTTCCTACCTTCACAGTCCTACCACACCCAGCACGTCTTTCCATTGCAGTCTTTACTCCAAGAGTAGCAAGGACAGTGACTGGAACTGTGGGGAATGGAACAGCCAGGTGGAGTGTCACATAAGTCCCTTTGTGGTAAAAGACTCTAATTTTCTGCCTGAACTTGCATAGGAATTATGGAGCAAATATTTGTCTTTGCGGGCAGAGGTATGCAATAGTGAACCTGCTCGCAGTGCTGCTGGCAGCGTGGGCATGGGTCCCACCTTGTTCCTGAACCAAGAGACAGGCTTGGATCTGCAGCTGCACCCTCTGTCCCCTTCATATGTAGCTCAGGATTTGAATCTGAAAACTTCTTCTAATGGAAATAGTGCCAGTGACTTTCTAGATGAGTTCCCAAAGGTTCCCTAATAGGTTTAACTTTCAATAGCGAAACATCCTTGATTTGAAAATATTTCCTGGGGAACAGGGGGAACATCTTGCTTCCTTAGCTGGGTAAGAGTCTCCATAATGTGCTAGTGGGCACAAGCATAAGGCAGTGGGATGGGGTGGTTACCGACTGCCTTAGGTAACCTTTAAAGGAAAAAGAAAACAGCCTAGTTTCTCTGTAAGGCTGGCAAAGCGTGGTGCCGGCTGCTGGCAGAGCCAGCTGTGCGTGGCTTGCAGATAAAGGGGGATTTCCCATTTCTGTACAGACCAAAAAAAAAAAAAAGGAAAGAACCCCCAAACCCAGAAAACCAGAGCACTGAAGGAGCCGTGCGCGGGGGAATCAGCCCCCACGGCAGGGAGCCGGGGCTGCCGCCCCCTTCCCGGGACCGCTCCCCGTGGGGCCAGGGCTGAGCCGAGCCCCGGGGCTCGTCCCGCTCCCCCCGCGCTGCCGGGCCGGGATGCACC
>VZZY01002065.1:61435-121508 GCA_013400335.1 Eurystomus gularis | reverse complement strand
CCGAGGAGGGAACGGTGGCGGCAGCGGCGGGTGGGCTCCGCAGCCTGTGCACGGACACGGGATGGGGCCCATCGGTCCGTTCAGCCAAGTGACAAGTGACAGGACAAGAGGAAACGGCCCCAGGTTGGGCCGAGGGAAGGTAGACTGGCTATTAGGAAAAAAATCTCTTTACTGAAAGGGTTTTCAGGCATTGGCACGGGTTGCCCAGGGCAGTGCTGGGGTCCACATCCCTGGAGGTATTTAAAAGACTATAGACGCAGTGCTCAGGGATATGGTTTATTCGAGGACTTGTCGGTGTTAGGTTAATGATTGGGCTCGATGACTTTAAAGGTCTTTTCCAACCTAGGCAATTCTGCGATTCTCCCCTGGCGCGGGTTTCTCTTAGTGCAGGTGCCATGGAAGCAGGCGGCTGCACTGGTGTGCGAGCCTGGCTGCAGCGGCTGAGCTGTTGGTCGCTGGGTGGACATGGAGCCGGTTGTGCACACTGCAAAGCTGTGGACTTCATGCGCGCACCAAGTACAGTGGAACAGAAATTAAATCCTGAACGGTGTTTGTGCTCCTGAAGATGTTTCCTCCTACTAAACAGGCTGTAACTAAAGTTCATATAGCAGTGAAACATTTCAGAAAGTGTCTTACTGCTTCAAGGACTGGTGTTTGTTACTCTCCACTTACTACTCTGGCTGCGTGCAGCAGGTTGTAGGACTGAAGGGTAAGGCTGAGGGGCCAAGAAACACATAGGAGTCTTTGGAAGATGGATATATCCTAATGGAAGTGTGGAGTGTGGGGTCCCCTGTATCGTGTACTTGCTGACCAAAGGCATGTTCCCTGCTGAAGGTTGCACCAGGTTTCCCTAATGATCCTTCCTGACTTTTGAACTGTAACGGGAAAGGGCAGGCTCCTGGCAAAGGTGCATTTAAAAAAGAAATACCAACAAAAGGCAAGTGTATAATGAGAAGGGCACTCTCATGCTGCGAAGCGTTGCGTAGCACAAGATTGGAAGTCCAGGACACAATTTTGCCATCAGCAGCTGTGATTTAAAACTTAACTGCCTTCATAATGAGCCCCAGCCCTGAGAAAGTCAGCTCCAGACCATGGGCTCCTCCATCCCTTAGACTCATTTTATACCCTATTATTTTCTACTGTTTAGCTGGTGGGCCTCATGGCCACGTGCTTCAGCCCACACTATGGACTGGGGGCTGTAGCTCCCTCATCAATGCCCCATCCTACTGCTGCCAAAGCCTCTCTTGTTAATATTAGTTTATGAATGTTTTGGAGTGTGCTGCACACCACTGTGTTTTGCCTTCATCCCCACCTTCCTCTGTCGACATCCTCCCTTCCTGTTTTTGTGCAAAGTGAACGTGTGTACACAGAAACTTACTGCTGATACGAAAGCCCTTTCATTGCAGCAGGAGCCATTAGCCAAATTGTACTTTAGGTCAGCAGAGATAAGTAAAACCCATAGTAAATCAAACAGCTTTCCTTCAACAAGCTTTCATTTATAGGTAGAAATGGTAACATAAAGATGTAAGATCTGCAGGATCTGAATGTGCCTGAAAATCTGCTTTTTTTTCCCCTCATAAAATATATAACCTGTAGTTACAGAAATTGTCCTTAGACCATCAAGCTGTAGCACTGCTAGCACAACATGGCTCCGTCCCTCAGTGCCTGATCCTATCTCTGTCCAATTGTTTTCTCCAGCAAATGTAATGTTCAAGTGTTTTGTGAGTCATTTGATTTCAATCGTGTCTGTTCATCAGCCACAGACCTGCAGGGTCACTGGCTGGGAGAGACAGTGCCAGCCAAATCCCACGTCCTCCCCTTTATCACAGTAACACCCGATAATCAATCCAAATCATGTGGCAGCAGGTTTTGATGTAGGAAATTAAATGTGTGCTAATTTAGCAGTGATCTGGGAGCAATTTCTGCTGCTGTTATATATTATGCAGGCAAAAGGCACCCTGGGCAAGACAGTGGCAGGGTTTGGTCTTTATTTAGTAAATTTACTCACTGATGCTGCTTTAGAGCTATTCGTGCAATGTGTGAATATGAGGCTGGTTGCAGAAACCAAGGTGATGGTGGAGTGGTTCAAGTGTTTGCAGTGCTGACAGCCTGTGGGAATTTGTGTCCCCTGTCCCCTCATATGCTGCTCCACCTGCTCGCTGTGGTGCTCAGGGGCACTGTGGGGCTCTTCCCTTTGCTGGACCTCCTCCAGCACCCCAGGCTCATGCTTGTAGCTGGGGAGTCCTAATGGTGATGTGGTTATTGGCAGTTAAACTGGCTCCAAAATAATTTCCAAGCTTTTGTGAGTGAGTATTGTTGACACCTGTGCAGAGTGCAGTTATGAACAAAGATGTTAGGGAGGGAGCAGATTTTTTTGGAAGGGGTTAAACTAATCCTTTTGGTCATAGTGCAACCTCATAAATTACTACCACAGCAGATGGGGTGGTACAGTCAGAAGCAAAAGGCACTTTGGGCCACAGCTTTACCTTCCCCTGTTGGCTTGATTTCCTAAAGGAAAAGGCTAATGTGACCACATACATGTGTGTTTAGGTACCCGCCTTTATCCCAAAAGATATTTGACTCCATGGGCCATTTTTGCCAGATTTGGCAAGGGGTGAGATCTCCCAGAGAAGCTGTTCTCAGTTCTGGGAAGAGAGGAGAGATGAAAGGGAAGAGGTCCCTAAAGGAGAGGACACTGCAGCATGAGCTGACTCTACAGACATCAGGGAAGGAGCGTGCCTGGTTGGCACCACTGTGAGAGAAGCTTCAGTCAGATCTTGCAATAAGCCATGGGACAAAAGCGTGTCACATAGTTCATTCTCTCTGGTGCAGGGGCTGTGGGGGTGTGGTACATAAAATCACTAAGTCACAGGAGTTGCATTTGATGGATTTAGCAAGGCTGTGTATGGCAATATGGGAGTTAAAAGCCAGGTAGAATTGGCATGGAGTTGCCTACTACGCTTAGTCAAGGGCGAGTTGAGACTGATAACAATGAAGTAGGGATGCAACCAATGCCTCTTTTATTGCTTCATATCCTCATTTTAATAAGAAGGCTGTAATTAAGGGAATTCAGCTCCAAGCTATGACCTCACTGGTTGATACTCGCATCAGATGTTTCCTTAAAAATAACTCATCAGAAATCAGGGAGTCTTCCTTAGCAGCTCATCTTCTAGCAATGTAGTTCCTCCTGAAATACTGGTTTCCAGGCCAGAAAACTTGACCAGAATCCAGGGGGTAGAGCAAGACAGTTTTGCATACAAATAACCTCCTTAGCAACATCAAAAGGCTTTTCTTTCCTTTGCTCATCTCTTCTGGTCTGGAAAAAAAAGACGGAAAAATACTGGGTATCAATTGTCTTGTGTTACAAACAATGGTGGAAGTATCCTGCTGACAGGTGATGGCAACTTTTGCCCTTGGATGTTTTCTAGGCATTGTTCCTGTGGAAACTTTTAGAACAGGATTGCAATATTTTGCTCTGGCTTTGTATAGTTTGAGGGCTCCGAGGAGCTGTTTGTTGCTTCGATGAGAGGGTAAATCCTCTTTCTGACAAAGATCTGGTTGTGTAGAGGTTAAGGGAACTGCCCGGTGTTCGTGATTGCAGCACTACATGAAAGGATGCTCAAAGCTTGAAAGACCGGACTTTGTTGAGCAGATAAGTTTTAATTCAGCCTTTCTCAAGTAACCATGTCTGCAGTGGCTGAGGCTGTTATTTTGTGCTACAGGAGTTTAGACAACAACACTAACGTGGGGAGTTTCCAAACCCATCCCACCCTTGCTGTGTTGTCCTCCTTGTGCCAGTGCACATCCCTGTGGGTCTGTGCTGTGGAGCAGCTGAGTGATCCAGGGTCATTAGCCCATAAAACACACGCCAACTCCAAGAGTTGTTAAATTTTTTATCCAGACCAGTTCAGTGATCCAGGTCACTGTGCCCCTATAAAGCACATACGTTGGCAGAACAGGAGTGGTGTGTTGGTGATGGATAGGAGGTGGAAATTCAGCAGGCATTGGAGGCCTTATAGCATCAGAGCAGCAGTGGGTGCCAGTGAAGAGACATAAAATCAGGAGATCGGTGGCTTGCATATCTCTTATCTGCTAGGTGTTTGCATCAGAAGTCTAAATCAAGCAGAACTACATGTGAAAGGCACTCCTGGTTTGCAGAAGGGGTCACAGAAAGGGTCATTTCGTTATGCTTTGAAAGAATAAAACAATCATTAATGGACTGTTCTTTGCACTGGCCAAATGCCTTTAATCTGAAGATGTAAACATAGCCAGAAACATTAGGAAGAAGAGAGACGTGGGCCTGTATCTTTGATACTGATCCCTTAGGGTTGGTTGTCCAAAAATTCAGAGTTTGGGACCCTGATACTCAGAGCAAGTATTGCTTCTGGCTCTAGGTGAGACCATGCAGCCTGTGAGCTGTTGGCACTTCTTAGGGCTGGTGTTAGTACTGGGGTGTCCATGAGACAGCAGCTAAAATTAGTTTTTAAAAAAATAGGAAAGGAAAAAATCTTGATTGAGGAAAGGATGAAAATCAAACAACCTGCCTGGTAATAGTGGCTGAGTCAGGAAGAAAGTCCTGCTCTGCTCTCTGCCATTCCCCATTGCAGAACCATGTTGAAATCAGTAAACATTGGGCAACTTTCAACCATCAGGCAAATAGTCCTCCACAGCAGTATGTTACACACAGAGCTGCAGGTACATCATGTGTCCTGTGACTCAAAGCTCATCAGAAAGATCAACAGAGCTGCCTGGTCATGGTGTAGAAGTTCATGTGCCAATTTTTTTGTGAAGAATCATTGCATTTTTATTCCTCTTAAGCTAGGAAGCTGTTCCCATGAGGAAACCTTGAGAAGAAGCTATGAAAGAGAACATCAGTTACAGTATTTTGACTAGAGCTGTTGAAGCATAGATGCTTCTACTCCGATAGATCTGTATCAGTTGCTTCACCCAAATTCTTCAGCTCCCAGATCTTTTCTTCTTGGTTCCCACTGCTCATTCTGCAGTCAACAGCCATGGCTGCTGCTGGGATCCTTTTAAGAAAAACCTGAGAATGGTTTCGAATAGAAATTTGGAAAAAAATAGCAAGGAGAGTCTCCTGCAATAAAAAAGCTCCTGCAGAGCTGACAAGGCAGTGATAATGAGAGGAAATTAGCTCCTCAATTTAGCTTTGAGTAGGGCCTGTCAAATTCTATTAAAAATAATTATAATTTTCCCTCCCCCAGCCCTCTTATACTAAAATGAGTTTTCAAGTGAGAATCTGTTGTGGAAGGATGTTTTTGATAGGGAAATTTGTTTGTTTCGATGTTGGCCACAAAGCTGCTTTTTTTTTCCTTTGGTTTTGACAAAAGCTCAATGTTTTTATCAAAAAATGGTGCTATTATTCCTCTTAGCTTTTCCTTTGTGCCAGGTACAAATGGAAGCTCTCTCCAAATAATAGTTATTGCAACAACATTATATATTATTACTATACATTCTATCTATTATATTGATCATAGGCTATATAATGATAACGCCACAAGGTAAAGTCTGCCCATTTCATGAATGAGCCCAATTTTTATTTCTCTTCATCACAAAAGTCATCCCACGTTTGTTGTACACACTGTTGGTTGCTGTGTTACGGAACATATCACCATGTACCAGATGCTTTACTGCTGCAGAAGCATTTCTAATGGAGATGTAAGCTTCTGTTAGCTAAATTTTAGAACAACAGCAAAAAATAATAATACAAAATCAAGATATCTTCAGCTGCATAGCAAATATGGATCAAAAATTTAACACCGTATTAGATCACGAGCGTAAATATACCTCACCATAAATAAAATTCATTGTACAAAAGAACTCAAGCAGCTTTTCATACAAATATGGTACATTTGACAAGAATTTTTGAGAATATTTTCTTGGTTTTTTTACACCTTCAATTCTTTCCTTTTGTTCTGAAACACACATGAGCCTATGGGACTGGAGTAATGCAGGAGAAAAAGGACTAACATGTTCAATGTTAATAAGTGCCATCAGAGTTTAAAAGGAAAACCATTGAAGTGCCGAGCTTGAACTAGTTTGCTTCCCCTTTTTATCATTGAAAGTCAAGTGCAGCACCATCCAAAAAAGGCAAGTGCATTGCCAGTAGTCACATTTTATAATGTCAAAGCCGGAGGGAACATTAAAATACCCTAGTCCAACTTCATTCATGACACAGGCCATCCGTTTTCCCCCCTGCAATTCCTGTATCAAGCCAACAACTTGTCTTTGAAGTAGGTGTTCCACATGCTGGCTGGTAAATCCTGGGGAGTTTGCAGACTACTTCAGAGTAAGCAGGAAAGTATAGGTAAAAAAGCAAGTCCATTGTCAGTGGACTTAAAGTATCCAGATAGGGGTCCACATTTCCCTAGGAAAAAACATCAGGGGACTCCAGACTCTAAAAGGCTGAAAACTACAGGATTAGAGCATATCTGCAGGGAAGACACCCAGACTTGGCAGAAAGTCTGCAAGTGTGGAGAATATGCCTGACCCCATGGCAATCTGTTACTATTTAGCCCTACTGCTAGAAATTTGCTCCATATTTCCATTAATAAAAAAAAGGATAGGAAGAAAGATACTCCTTTTTCAGGGAATTCTTTCAAGACCTAAGCCTAGACCTCTTTCTCATACACAGTCAAGTAGGGTTAGAGACCTGAAGCTAAAGACTATTTGCATCCTTTAGATAATAAAAGGACAATAACATCAAATCTCAGAAAAGACAGTAAGATTATTCCTAGCTGGTATCTTGTATTACTTGAGCAAAATGGCAAAACATCTGTATACACTCTATAGTCAAAAACACTTTACATTTTGTTCATGCACTTTGGACGTTTCGTTCAAAACATTTAATGCCTCAGAATCTGAAGGGATTTTATGTTTTTTTGCCAGCAAATCTGAGGGCAAAAATCTATTTCATCTGCCTGTTCTTTCAAGTACATGCAACTGTGTTTTGCAGGGTTTCAGAGAACTACTATAGCAAAATTACAGCAAAAGAATGCAAAGTGATATTCATGTTTAGGTAAAATATCTCATGACTCACTCCAGACCTAAACAGATGAGAACAGGTGCTTAAATTCACCTTACTATATCCCATTTTGTCTAGGTAGCTGAGACTGGGCCATGTGGTGCAGTTCATCCTTTTGTAGTAACTTCTTGCTCATGCTGGTTTCTGAGAAGACTCCAACATGCCATGTGAGATGCAGTGCGACATTTAAATTGTGCTGTGCCCAGAGGTGGCTCTGAGAGCCAGACAGGGATTTGTGCCACCTTTTCAGCAACGCTTTCATACCAAAATAACAAGCACTTTCTATTTAGGTCAGGAAAAATAGGATCTTGGTTGGATCTATCTTCCTTGTATCTTGTTTTCCACAAAAAATAAAGTGCTTGATTCTCCTCTTCCTTTTAAAAATATATATCTGTAGATACTCTCACTCCAGTAGTGTAGAAGTGTTGGGACATGATGGAAAAGCAGAACTGACATCCTTAGTGGAAGAGTAAATAGAGAGCAAAAGCCTTGCAGTGTCATTGAGTCTGAGATGCTCTTCTGCTGCTCTTCCTTGTGACATGGAGGAAGCAGCGCACCTTGTTAGGCTGGGCCCTTCCCTGCCACTAAAAGATTTCAGCCAGACTTCCTGAGATTTCATTCTGCTTTCGGATTACTGTGCCACACAATTTCCTCCCTGCAGTTTAAATGTCTATCTCAGTAATTAAAGGAAATTCAAGGTGTGAAAATGTCCAGCACTTTTCACATGTGGGGTATTTATTGATTAGCAAGGGAGTGGGTGGTGAGCATCTGGGAGAACAAATTAATCCCACCCTGCAGGATCTCCTCTTGCTAACAGCAGTTTGCAGGCTGTTGTTTCCTAAGACAAAATACTCCAGCTGGGACACTTCTACTAATTAATTATATGTTTCCTCTGAGAGAATAAATGCCTAGGCTGTGCCTTTTGAACATCTGTAATAGCATGCTGATAACAAGGCATGATGAAATGCATGAAAGGAATATATATTTTCACATCTGTACACTGTAACAGCAATTATCTGCTGTGACCTGGCTAAAGATGAGAAAATATTGCCAGAGGTGAGACTAACATCATTTTCTCTCAGAGCATGTGGTTTGATCTCCTTTAACTTCAAGCACAAGTTTTTGTATCACTTCAATGACGCTACTGAGGGAAAGCAGGGAAGACTGAGTTATGAAATCCTCTTTGAAGTTCCTACTGAATTTGTTCTCAGTATCCAGGGATCTTAGATTAGCTGAGCGGGAAAAGGAGACAGACTCCCATGTTCCCTCTGAATGCTTTTCAACCTTGAAAATTCTGGGTATTTTTTAATGCTTATCCTGTATTTTACCTCTTCTAAACAATCACATCATTTCTGACTGATGGGAAGTTTCCTAAGCCACCATTCTCTGATGAAAGACATTTGGTTGCTGTGCCACTAGGAGTCTGTCTAAACCAAGGGAAAACATCATCCCAGAACATACACAGGTTACACATCCCAGCTCTCATCCTTGGCCAAAGATCAAAAATCACGTATGTTTGAGGTAACTACCACTGCCTCCTGTCAGGACCAGTGATTATCTCCACCTGAATTAATATGAGAGCACATTCCTATGAATGCAGCTTCTTCTGTAGTCCATAAGAAATCTTTAGCCTGTGGAAGATGCACCTTTGGGAAGAACCCTCTGCATTAGAATAAGTGGATGTTCCATAGCAGGGAAAAAGCCAGGACATTTTCTCTTTCCTCAGCTCTCTGCAGTACTGAGGAGTTACTGGCAACTATATCATTGTTATTCTGAAACTCACAAACCAAAGCTCCCTTTAACAGATGCTGGAAAGGCCAAGACACAGCAGAGAGCATGAAGCTAGCCCCAGCCTGGGGCATGCAGCCATCCAAGACCAGCCTAGCACAGCTCCTCTGTGCCCATCACTTGATCCTCAGGATGCTGCCACAGGTGACATCCTGCCTTCATCCCTTCTTCCCCTCAGAGTGAACCAGGAGCTTGTCTTCAGACCCTCCTGCTCCATGGCTGGTGGCACATGTCATTGGGGGGTGTTGATTTGCCCCATTGCTTCTGTGCATGGAGATCTTCCACCAGGACCCCCACATTTGGGGCTGCAATATGGCTTCAGAGTGATGTGTCTGACTGGATGAATCACAGGGAAAAACCGGACCACTTCATGGAAGAAAAGCACATTTTGCCCGCCCACCCCCACCCACCCCCAAGTCTGAAAGCTACAAGTAAAACCGATCACAGGGATGGTACAGAAGAACATGCAGTCAAACAGGGCCAGATGGGAAGATGCATCCTTGTGTGTAGTAGGCACACCCAGTCTTACTTTGTTGCCAGGTTTCACATCATCGAGTTGACCCTTCCCAGCTGTTCTGGGTTCAGTCCCTTCTCCCTTCCCAACCTGTGTGAGGTCAGTGTCCACACTAGCAGGTGGTGGCCAGCGACTGGTGGATTGGGGGCTGGAAGCAGCGCACATGCTCCACTGTGGAACTATCTGTTTCCACTGACTTCATGTACTTGTTCAGGATGGCAAAAATCTCATTGTTCAGGATCTGATACTTCCTGATCCTGTCGGCCATCTTCTTCAAGGGCTGGAGTGATGGTGAGGGAGAAAAACAGTTGATGAAGAGAAAGCACCAGTACCTCTGCCCTGCTGTTGGTAACCTCTGCTATAGCAAAGCAGCTATAACACATGTTACTGTTCCACTTAGCACATCCCAGGGACCTGTGACTCATTTCATTAGAGGGTTTGATGACTCAAGACAGAGCATTAACAAGGTCAGTGAGTGGTCCTAAGTTAACCATTGTAAAGTCTAGACTCCCAGCTGCTTATTGATAAAGCCACTGAGATCACAGGATGGTGATACCAGCTTCTCAGATCCAGCTTCCCAACCCCAGGAAGAAGGGAAAAGCTTTAGGAGAAAAAAGATTTGATTATCAAGCCAATTAAAACCTTGACCTCTGCTGAGACTGCAGATGAAAATCTTACAGCAAGTGTGTCCAGTTTGAATAAGGTTAGCACCAAACATGGTTGTAATTTATGAGTTTGGACAAAGCAAGATAGAAAACAGAGAGACGTGTGCTGGTTCAGGTCCTTCGGGACCTCACCCTTCAACTTACCACATTTTTAATGATTTCATCCTTCCCATCCTGCCTCTGCACCTTCAGCAGGTGGTAGCAGAAGTCAAAGAGGTCAAAGCGCCGTTGCTGTCCAAGGAGAACAATGATAGAACAACCTGCCCAGTTCAGACCATCTCCAAAGCACTGCCTGGAAGGAGGACAGGGTGATGGGGTGGGGAGAGATGACAGGATAGAGTTAGGTAAGAGAAGTTCTACCATAGCACCAGGAACTTTCCTTGGTGAATCCCCAGGGAAATCAGAGTCAGTCCTACTCCTAGGAAGTAGGCATACTCCTGGAGGAAACAAACTCAGAAGGAGATATGCAGAACTACACCAGGGTGCATCATGGGGTAAGACAGATGAGGACCTAGCCTCTGACTTGTGTTGTTGGCCCATCTACCCACCTCCTTCTGCATGTCACCTTGGGCCTGTCCCTTTATGTTGCTCTTTTCCCCAGCTGTTCAGATAGTAAGCTCCCTGGGCATCTCTTTATGTCCATGCACAACAAAATCCTTTCATCAAGGACCCGTGTTGCCCCTCTACCTCTCCACTGTCTGAGGCTATCGCTGCAGCTGAGGGCATTCCAGGGGCTGGCCAACCCCCTTGCTCATGAGTGGCACTAACAGCAGAGCCATCTGACGGACACTCACTCTGCAGTGAACTCGTTGGTTCCCACGGGGATGCAGTACACAAATTGCATGGCACTCCAGAGCCGGTGAAACTCCACACACTCGTCCACGTGCATGACCCCATTCGTCGGGGGTGGCCCGCGCCAGATCGGGTCCTGCAGGTAGCTCCTAATTCGTGTCAGGATCACCTCGAACATGGACAGCCCGCAACATAACCGCTCCTTGGTCAGCAAGTCGCCCTCTCGGGCAATAGCTATTTGCTGAGGACGAGGATAACCAAAGAAACAGAAGTGACAATGTAATACGGACGGACCCTCTTGATGGACTCACTGCTTCCCAGTTTCCCTGGCTCTTTCAAAGTTAACACACGTCCCATGCAAGATCCAACCTTACCTCTGATGACTGCTTCCATGGCACTCCCCACCAGAGAAAACTCATCCCTCAAATGGAAGAAGACTTAATATTGTGCTCAGTTATATTTCACCAACCTAAGTATCTTTTGAAATAACCATGTACATCAGAAAACAAAACTTGGAAGGCAAAGCTCTGATCAGAAATACTGATCCTTAATTTTGCCTGTACACTGTTCTTTTATATTAATGCTGTTATATTAGTGCTACTCAGCATTACTGGGTTTAATTTCATTATTTCTGCAAATTATGAAAATAAAGCAGGAGAACAAGGACGTTTTGCTTCCCAGGACATTGCCATCATCCCTTTAAAATGTAGACAGCCTATGACTTTCTTGATTTCTTTTGTAGTTAGGATTAAAAAGCTCTGAGGAAGATGAGAAGCCACCAGAACCTTAATACTGGAAAACCTGTGGTTTTTAACAAAGTCAAATAACATTTTTTTCCAGATATGGAAGCTTTACATGTGTGGAGAATTTCTGTGACATCCCCATTGAGATTTACATGTCCAAATCTGGAATGGCTCCACTGGGTGGAGTTCATTTGGATTTTACACTAAAGAAAAATTAGAAGAGAATTTACCTCATTTCAGCCCCATTGCTCCTCCAGAGAAAAAAATTAAGGGGCATTTAAATAAGCAAGCAGGGCCTACACTGGCACGGGAACACTGGCTCCACAGAGCTCACTGAGTAAGGCTGGAGTGCAAGCATGGAGTTTGCTCACTGCCCTGGTACCCGCATAGCTGCCCCATTTCTCGTCATTTCCAGCAGCATTACTGACTTCTCTATGCAGCGCTGCCAAAAATAACACTGGAAATGGGAGCTGAGTGCTGTTAGTCGTGCCCGTGGCTGTGGGAGGCTCCCGCTCTGCTGTGCTCACCCCAGTAGATAAGCAGCTGCCACGATGCCCTGGCCCCACAGGCAGAGCCTTTACCTCTCTCATCACTTTGGCAGAGGCGTGTAGAGCAAGCGTGATGTTTACTGACCCCCTGGCTATCCCAGAGGATCTCCTGGAGCTTTAAGTAGTTTTTAAGCATTTGCTCCATTTCCAGCTGTCCCTGTAATGCCTATAAAAACATCACCCTGATCAGAATCATGATGGGGGCTCAGAGCATCTGGTACAAGGGGCAGGCATGTGTCCTGGCCAGACATTAGGAACATGAATTATGCTTGGTTTACTCGGGCCATCTTCTTTCCACTCTAAAAAATAATCAGTGTGCCTGCACATCACCTTTCCTGACTATTAGTTTACGCTGGCAGTAACCTAAAGCATTTTTAGTTCAGTGGCTATTGAAATTAGAAGCGTTACAATTCCTGCTTGTGCCACTATTTCAAGGATGTTCTGGGAAACTCAGATCAATTAATGTTCAACTAATAGCAAATATCAAGGGAAAGCTGTATTGGTGTGCAGAGGCCAGACTGGTTCTGAGATCTCTAAATCTGTTAAAGGTAGGAATGATATCACTGGTTTCATGGCACTTACTTGCATATGTTTGCTTAGCAAATAAGTATTTATCCAGTTTGTTTTTATAGCTAAAAGGCTGTACATTTTCTTTCTCCTCACCTGCTTCAAGCTCTTATGGGTACATATTAACATTTGCATACACTAGTCTGTGATGCCAAAATGGGGACACAGTAGAAATAAAGCCATTTCAAATATAAATTACCGTTTAGTATACTGTCTCTGAAGAAATCTTAATCTACAAAGGGATGTACCTGGCTCTCAAAGATGGAGTGCCCCTCACACACATTCACAGACAGAATTTGGTTCTAAAATTCATCACTATAAGACCAGTCTTTGATACAGGACTCCTACTGTTGGGTAGATACCTAACACGGTGAAGGCAGCTGGAGAGCTGTTAGTCTTGTAGCCAGATCTGCCTCACAGTCTGGGGTCCCACTGATTTGTAAGATCAGGAGAGGAAGGGTGCTCTTGAGATAAATTGTCAAAGGATGCCATTACACTGGCTTAACTATTCCCTTTGTCTTCAAAAGGAAAGGCTCCCATTACTGGCAGTGAGAAAGTCAGACTGACCAAACACTTTTGAAAATCCCTTACTGAATATCTCTTATCATCAGTATGAAAAGGGAGAGGATTCCTTTAATGAGCCACTTTGACCCTCCTGGTTCTTTATGAATCTCCTATCAAACAGCTACTTCTGGATTCCCAATGCAAAACAATTATTTACAACAATCACTAACAGTTTTCTTGCCACTGCACAAATCCAGCTGTGCCATACCTCTTTTACAGCTTGTTAACTGGCAAGCTTGCCAGAACTTTACCCAAAGCCTGCAAAGACTGATAGATCCCCACTAACTACAAGCAGCCTCTGGCTCAGCCCCTTCACAGCATGTAATAATATGAAATGCATAGGGCCATCTTTTTGGGGGAGGCATCTAGCAGGCAACTTCTGCTCAGATTCTGGACAATTGCTAAAAGGCACTTATGCATTCTGCGCAGGAAGAAATCCCATATGGCCTGTGTCCAAAACTGCATTTCCAAAATGCATGTCCAAAACTGCATAAGGAGCAAGCTTAGAAGCTATGGAGGCACCTATAGAAAGTGACTTTTGTGTTCGTTTGCATCTGAGCTCAAAAAAGATCTGGTATTTGACTGTACTTGTGTGATGAATATGGTAACAGTTCACAGAAAAGATAATTTTTAGTGGGACATGAAATACCTTTTGTTTTCATCACCATTATAACTACAGCAGGGATAAGCAACGAGTGGACTCTAATAGCAGATTTCAATGATGATTTTGCATGGAAAGAAAGAGAGAGAGACCAACACAAAGACACAAAAACACAGAGGTGAATTCTTTTTCTCGAGTGTCTCCTTTAAAAGGAAGTCAATAGGAAGTGAGAGGAGTGTCTACAAAGTAAGATAAAGCCCTCAGTTACCCAGCCAATTTCTTTGTTTCCCATGATTTCCAATGAAGCAAAATTCAAAATATCCTTGATCCATCAGAAAAACAAGAAAAAAAATCAACAACTTTCTGCCTACCATAGATCTGTCACCTCATACAACTGCATGTTCATCCCATTCCCTCAGCAGTACATTACAGAAAAAAAGTGTTGATTCATTTAATACTTTGAATGACTGTTAACCCAGCAACCCCACTAAGTAGGCAGTGGAAGTTTGGCTATTGATATCAATGGAGCTCAAATTTTGCCCTTGACATTGATCAGTCTATGGAGATATTTGTAACAGTACTCAATTTCTGCACGAGAGATCTTTTCCAAGCTGAGGTCCACCTCAAGAAGACACTTAAATGGAGCCATAATTTTAAGCATGTGCTGAAGCTCTAAGCATGTGCTAGGAAGGAAACCATTCTCAGATGTATTCCTTGACAGGGATGAGCTTAAAAATGGACCACACTGCAGCCCTAAAATGGGATCCCCAAAAGTGATGGCAATTGATTAAGTCAGGGGCAGCCCTGCAAAGTTTCCCCTCATACCACCCCAGCAATCCTCCATCTTTTTAAAATGGAGAAGAAGAGTTTTTCAGGCTTGTGCTTATTCAGAGCTGGCTTCTAGCACACTTGCCTTACAGGTCCCCACCAGCTCTCCAGACTGGAGGCAGCAACGCACCACCTCTGGACCCACTCACAAATTTCCCTTCAGTGTCTGCTAGGGCAAGAATTCCGATTTTCTTGTTCAATTGATGTTTTCTTAAAAAAAAAAAAAAAAAAGAAGAAGAAGAAAAAAAAAGGATCACTTTCCCAAGGCCAAACAGGCCACCTGGGACTGCTATGAATTCTCAACAGCCATCCCTTTCAATGAAATCCTTACCTGCGGAGTGCCCAGCCTCTCTATTAAGGGAACCAGGTGAAGTGGGGCATACTTGGCTTCGAGACGCTTCATGCGCACCTCCAAGCGTTCTCCTTCTGTCAAGCGAGCAGCAAACAGTGAAATGAGAGGAGGAAGTGGAGACCCGCAATTTCCGCCGAGTTTGCTCAGAGCTGCCCCCCAGCAACCATCCAACGAGACTTTGGATCAGTGAGCCAAACCGACAGCAAATGAGGGAACCGGTGATGCAGAGAAGGGAGGGATGTGCAATTGCAGTCTCAGCAGCAGCTTAATCATACATGTCCAGAAGCATGTCCCTGTTACAGATCACTCCTGTTGAGATGGACATTTCATGCTGTCATTCTCCAAAGAGTCTGTGAAATGGCCTTAAAACCTTAAGGGAAGCCCCAAACTGACTAAGGTTTCAGTCTGTAACTAGGCTACAGAAAATGCATCCTTGACATTTGTTTACACCTGACTTTTGGTTGTATCCACTTATCTATTTCAAGGGGGAAGGAGGGCCTCGGCAGAAATGGGAGAGAAACAGCTTCTGGGCAGAGACCTCCGAGTCTGTCCACTGCTTTCCTCTCAGCTTCTTACCTTTGATGTAGACCCTGGGCAAAATATTTTGGAAGGGAGCAGCATGCAGCAAATCACAAACTTCTTCCTGGGACTGAGGCAGGAAGAAAGAGAGATAAAGTAAGTTAAAAAATACCTACAGGGGTTGAGTGAATGCCTCAGGGGCCTGGGGAACACTACAATTAATGTCTACAGCACTTATTCAAATCCAACCCAGCTCAGTAGTAACTCCAATGGTATGAACCTAAATGAACTAAATCTGGAGCAAATAACCTCTCGACTTAAGCCAGGATGTTTCCTTAAATAAGTTGCTTCCTGCCTGTACAAGGCCAGAGCTTTATGTTTATTTTCTGTCCCACTTACTAGCAAGTAAGAGGAGATAAAGAGCATGGAGGTTTCACTTTCATCTTACCCTGATGACTTCCTGCTGTTTATTTTTACAGAGTGCCCAGGTGGAAATTACCGTTTTTCTTAGTTATTTTAGGACGTGTACCTGTAAAATATACTGATGCAGGGCTCTACTGCAAATAGGTACATAATATGGTGGCATGAAATTATTTGGTGTTCTCAGCCAGAATCCCAGTGGTGTAGGGACCAGGAAGAATAATACAGAAGTCCAGAGAGGAATAACATCATGAGATGCCACCTGAGAGAATGCATGCTGATGCACTTGAGAAAAAATAATCCCAAACACAGATGCACAAGGAGAAACCTAGAAATAGGCAGGTGGAGACTGAGGAGCGATGGCTGACAATACATTGTATACGAGTCTGCAATGGGAAACAGCAGCAAGGAAACCAAAGCTGTTTAACACAGAGGCATTGCGTCACAACAAGGCATTAGTTTGCTCCTACAAAAGTCCAGTTCTAGGACATGCTTTCAGCTCTGAGCTTATTGTAGAGATTTAGACATACTCAAAACCAGGTCATGACAGCGCAGCAGAAGATATCTGGGGGCCAGATGGAATGACTCGGCTGGGTCTGTTTGGGATATGCAGGTGGATACCCCACCTTCCAGCCAAGAGGGAGAGGACAGTGTAGCATGAAGCTGCAGGAGGCTGTACTGGCGCAGAGATGCTGGGATGAGAGCGAGTTTGTGGGAGTGCAGTTTGTGACACAGTGCTGGAAGAACAGGAACAGTCCAGGGTCCCTCCATGGGCAGAGAGATGCTGATGCTAAAGGAGTGTGCCTGTCACCTTGGTTATTTTGTTTGCAAAATGCTATTTGTTCCTAGAGGAATGTTCTTTCGTTGCTGTTTCCCTCTGATAAAGGAGTATTTTCATGATTTGCAGCCTGCATTTACCTGATATCTGTCCTAAAATTAGTCACATTATTAACAGATCTCCTCCCCAAGGCCCATTACCTGAGAGTAAGAATTCTGCTCAGAAATTTAGTCCCAAGCAACCCCTCCTTCCTCATATTTAGACAATAAAAAGGGGGTAAAATAGAGCAGACTGTGCATCTTCACTAGTGCAGTCTCTGCCAGCAAATACCACCAGTCTTAGATAATTCTGACAGCTAGGAAGATAACTGCACCATAAAAGCAATTGCTCCTGCTGCGTAAGAGCTCCGTTAGAGGGAAAATCTCGTTACGTGATGGCTCTATGCATCCGACATCTTCCAGCGAGTGAGAATCAGTGGCACTGCGTGCAAAATAGCCTTGTTTTCTGAATCTATTTCTGTGTGGAAAAATGGGATCAGAGATGAGAACCTTTGGCTGGCATAGAAAGTGGGCAGATATGGACTTTGATGGGCAGCCTTCCTAAAGGGACTCCTAAACTATCACCATATTTTTTCTTTATTTTCTGCTATTCTAAAATGCCAGTATACTGCTGATGTACAGCTCCTGGGACTGGAGTAATTTTTGCATTGAAATGATGGATTTCTAAAAGAAACTACCATGTGTCCCTTAAGTATCCATTTAAAGATGGAACGGAAAAGGCAAATGCAGTACATCCAGCATAAAATCCAATGCTGAGAACATCAGAAAGCAGTGACGAAGCCACAAAAGGAACAGAAACTGCCAGGATATAGTTGGCAAGTCCAGTCATTCTACAAAATAAAGCAAAGCAGCTAGGTGATATACATCTCTCTCGTTTTCTTAATCTTATGCAGCTACTGCTCACTGAATGTGCTTGATAAACCATATCAGGAACTAAAAGTCTCTGTATCTGAGGTTAAAATGCAAAGGCAAGGGTAGAAATATCCATTTTGGGGATATGCAGAGATTTTCAGTTTTCCCTGTGTTCTGTGGTTGGACAAAACTTGGAAACTTTGAACTTCTTTCTGGTTTTGCTCTGAACAAAACTTTCTAGCTTTGCTTGGAAATCCCAGCTTATGGTAGGGAAGTCTTTCCAAAATATTTCCAGAAAAACTGAAGCAACCCTGCCAAAACTACTATGACACGAAACATAATTTTTTTAAGTAAAATTGTGTTATTTAACACTCCTCAGGGCTCTAGGCCAAACTGTGAGAGAAATTCATTACAAAGTAGATTTGTTGCGTGAAAAACTAGAAGCTAAGATGTGACACTCAGCCATATCCTTTGCCCCATACCAGAAAGGGCACCACATGAGCTGACGTGCTGAGAGACTTGTACACATGCAAAACACTTGTGTGGGGACTCCTGCGTTTTTAGCGAAAATAAGTCATAGGAAATATATCATCAGCTCTTCTGAGATTTCCTTCCTGTTGGATTGCTTTATCCCTACCACTGATAGAATTAATCAGGTTTTTTTCATTGCACTGGCAGCCCAAAAGAGTAGAGGGCTCAAATCCACTTCTCACTATACAAAATATGTATATAAAAAAGTACCGATCCCTGCCCCAGAGAGCTTACAATCTAGAAATAAGCTGCAATTGGTTTTGTTTCTGAGAAGGACAAACAAGGGGTAGCTTTGGGTCCAAAAATTAAATCTAGATCTTCCAGTATTCAGATTCTCCTTCAGCAATCTCAGATGTCAGTGACCAAACGCCAATGCACACCATCCCCATAGACACGTCCAACAGACCCCAGTAACACAGCCCCAGAGAGACTCTGAGCACCTGAGAGGCTGGAAAGTAACATTTCCCAAACTCTTCTGCCAGAGAACCTGCTTTTACTTATACTCTTGAGCTGGCAATTTCAAGTATGATCTGTTGGTGCTGGGGGTTTTGCCTTACCAAAGCCTGCTCGATAAGGAGGCAGAAGAGAATGGCATTGCCCACTTCTCTGAGGCTCTGGAACACATCAGTCTTCAGCTCTGCATACTCAATGATGTCCTTCAGCTGATGGTGGAAAAACTCCAGGATTCCTTAGAGGACAAGGAAGGACAGTTAGAAAAGTGAGAGCAGAATCACCATCCACGAACTTGGCTAAAAAGACAGTGAATGCCTTATATTTTCTTAATCACAATTTGCAAGCTGTAACTGCTAAACGGATAGATGGAGATTGGCAATGGGGAGAACTAGCACGTGGTGTCTTATCCTGCTTTTAGTAACCCTTGGGAAATAGGGAGTAATTCCTGTGAAGTCCTTGGATATCCTCATCGGAGAAAAAAACAGATACAAGACCCTAATGGATGTCTTGGTGCTGGCTCACGTATACCAGCCAGCGCTTCCCATCCAGCTCAATGGCAGACTGCAGTCATGCTGCAAAAAATCTTTCCATCAACTAAGTAGAGCTTTTGAAAAATATCAGCGAACCCACAATAACAAAAGCTTACAAAATCCTGAAAACAAAACAGAAGCTACCAGAACACATTCCCTTATCACCCATCTGTGTGTTCAAAGGGAAATTTCCAACAGATTTCCTGGAAAAGTTTCCTATACATATTCCAGTATCAACAGCAAAGCAGATGAAAGTGTCCCAGTGAGCCTGGCTGCGTGTTGCACCGGCATGTCAAGTGCCAAACCTTGTTTAGTTACTGGTGTGTGCCTGAGTAAACGCTGTATCAACACGTGGGTGAGCTCTTACTGAAGCATCTATCTGTAGCACCCACCTGGAGAGCCATATTCATGTCTTGGCAAGCGGCATATCTTGGGCATTACTTCGATCAGAGTTTTCACATACTGCAGGATGGTGCCTTGTAGCTGTTGGAGACAAAGGCAGGTTAATCTGGAATGACTGCTTCTCCTGGCATTGGTTTTGAAAGAGGCTGGTTGTGGTTGTGTCCACATCTGACAGCACAGGCTGAAATTTGAGCTGGAGTCCAAGAAGAACTTGCTTAATTTGGATTTCACCCAAATATAAAATTCAGACCAAGTGTATGGAGTTAGAGTGCTTTTACAGCTTCCTCCCAAATAATAAATCACAGTTGCAGGGATTTTCAACTTCAAAACACAGCTTGCTGTGTTTGCATTGTTTGCAGCCAAAATCCAAACACGGCTCAGTCTTAGATCCAGCTGAACTTGTGCTCCTAACCCGAAAAGCATTTCACCAGAGCTGCTAAAGGAGCCACTCCCTAGCACAGGAAATGCTCCTTCCACCTGAGGAACGATCACT
The DNA here is from genome assembly GCA_013400335.1 of Eurystomus gularis. Classification (NCBI taxonomy): domain Eukaryota; kingdom Metazoa; phylum Chordata; class Aves; order Coraciiformes; family Coraciidae; genus Eurystomus; species Eurystomus gularis. The sequence continues at coordinate 101,467 of VZZY01002065.1, read as the reverse complement.
AGATACTCAGAGTTTAAAAAGGAATTTACATGCACGTAGAACAACTTCCTGAACTAATATAGACAAGAGCAAAACATATTTATTAGCTAAAAGTGCTTGCTGTCATTTGGAGTTATACATCTGCTTCCTGTGGATACATTATATGGGATTATGCACTAAACACTATTCAGCCAAACATAAAATCTTTGTCTTTGTGCTGAACGCTGTCTGCTCTTGCACCCCAGCTACCGCATTTTCAACTAAGTGACATAAATTACATCTTCAGTAACTATGGTGCTTTGCAGTAGGGAAACTAGTATACGCTTGAGATTTTCAATTTTAGATTGCTTTGTTAGACAAGTTCAAAATGGTGTCATTGCAGTCAAAACAGAATTTAAATATTTATAATGAATGAAAATTGTCTTTCCAGTAAAACAAGGGGTTTAGTAGAAAAGCATGACCTGAAAAAAAATACATTTTTGCACATTCCCTCCTCCCTTCTTAATGCTTAGTATTGTTAATGCCCTTAAGGGTCACATGGGATCAGTTCCCTGCAGACATCACATCTCCCTTCTGAAAAAGAAGACAGAACTAGAAAGCAGATAGAGCTATTGGCAGCCTGCCTTCAGAATGCAAGGAAATGGACAGTATGGCTTGAGTGAAGACTCACCTATAGCAGGAATTTTCTTTATAAAGACTCAAAAAAGTTGGTTTCACCAGTTTTGCTGCCTGCTCTCTACCCTCCTGCAGCTCTCCAGGGGTATCACAAGGCAGTGGGACAGAGTGCTCTTGTGCTATTGCTGAGCACATGTCTTGAAGGTCTCCCAGACTGTAGCACAGGAAGTGCAGAGTGACCGTGAGTGTCATGTCCCACCAGATCACTTCCTGGTGGCTTTAGCAAAGCAGAATGCCAACTCCACCATCCCCAGATGAAGGTGGCTGAGCACAATTAACACTTCGAATGGTGGAAACACTCCATCATCCCAGAGGAATCAGTGGGATTCCTCAGCAACAGTGAAAATCAGGCCAGACTGTTAATACAAGTGTTTTAGTGTGCATCAAGGGACATGAAAGTGCCCAGATGTGAACACCTTGAACCCAAATCCCAGGCTGACTGTCCAACCTGCACTGCTTAAGGCATCAAGGTTTCTCCATTGCCAAGATTAGGCTCAGAATTACCAGGCTCTTGACGATCTTCAACAGCTCTTCCATGACCACTGCAATGCCTTGATAGCCAAGAAGCCTGCAGATCGTCTTGAAATGAGGTGGCCCCACAAAATTGCGGTACGAGCTATAAATGTGACTGTAGGCAATGTTGAGAGGCTGAGAAATTAGAAGAACAATCACAGTTAGACAGGAGCACTTACCAGACCTATAAGTAATTATTTTATCACAGTATTATGTTCCATCACTTCAAATAATTTTTAAGGATGAGAAAGAGAAACAATCATATCCATGACATTCCCATTTCTTCTACTTCTTGTGGCAAAGAAGAGATTGCTACATAGTCAGATATATTCTCATCTCAACACACTGTTACATCATAAAGTTTCATTTCCTAGGTAATTTACTCTCCCATACATTCCCAATCAAGGATTTCAGTTGATTTCAGCCTTTTGCCTCTTCAAACCCAAATTCTTCTTTACTGAAATGGAAAGGTTTATATATAGGTAACCAGCTTTAAATGAGGCTTATTAAGAAAAGTAGGAACTTCAGCATCTGAGCTTAAGAGCAGTTGGAAAAGACACAAAATAGATCCTTTTTACATCCTGCAAATCTCTGTATCAGCCCCTGTACTTAACAAACATCCCCATGGGACTGTGAAAAGAGCAAGAATCTAACCCTGGTCTAGGGAGAATAGTACCCAGGGTTCTGGCCCCCCGAAATTTTTAGCAGCAGAAAACAGAAAGTGATTTCTAGGAATGTACTCTCTAAGTGTAATCTTGGAAATGTGGAAATTGCTGCAATGTTTCAACCCTGGAACACTGATAGAATCCATTTGGTGTGAGGGAAACAGAAGTAGGGGGAATTAATTCACTTGTGTGCTCTGCAAAACATACTGAAAATCAGATTTAGCTGAGACACCACATGCTCAGCTCAGGCTCTGCAACTGAAGCATTGGCATCATGACTCAGCCCAGCAGCAAAGGGCTGCAGTCTCCCCCCACAACATCTATAACTGCAGCCTCAATAAACAGCAAAATAGCACATTCTTGAAAAGATTCTGGCATGTAGTGCCCCTTCTAGCAAAACACAGATAAAATCCCTGGCTCATGCCTACCTTCTTAAACAAGGATAAGAAAACAAATAAAACTGTATCCCAAAAGCACTGTGCAAGGCTGACTTTGCTTCTTGTGTGAATGCTGCACACTAGATGCCCACTGCATCTCCTGCAGCAGGGCCTTGCTTCCTGCAGGTACTGCAGACCCCACACTACAGAGGGGGTCTGCCCTTCCCAGCCCATAGGGACCAACGCATTGAAGAGCTTAGGGTGAAAGGGAGCAAGTGCTGAAGTAGCAGAACAGGACAAAATGTTGTCTGTCCTCCAACACTGCTGCTCCCAGCAACCACAACACTGCTGAAGGCTCTGGTTGTCCGCCCGTTCTGACTCACTTCCTCGAGATTTACTTTAACACTTCATTTGAGTTACTAATGAGTTATAAAGTGAAGTCATTTGCTAAGAATTGGAAAAGTATTATCTTTTGCTCTCAGATATAGAATTTCACTGGACTGATGTACTGACTGTGCTTTCATAGACTTGTCAGTTGCTTTTATCAATTAATTAATTGTCCCTCATTTTGTTACAGCCCCACTGCTCTGGTCCAGCAGCTTACTACCTACTATAATTCCTAGGTGCTCTCTGAAAGAGCTAGCAGAAGGAAGACACAGTTAGAAAGTCCCCTAAGGAAAGGCTACCTTGGAGGCTCTGTCGTGCATTCCATCACAAGCATTAGCTTTCTCTCCTATCGAAACTAAACAAAATGACCTGAGTGTGCATGGCCTAAAGCTGCGCCAGGGGAGGTTTAGGTTGGATATTAGGAAGCACTTCCTTATGGAAAGGGCGATTAGACACTGGAATGGACTGCCCGGGGAGGTGGTGGAGTCGCCATCCCTGGAGGTGTTTAAGGAAAGATTGGACGTGGCACTCAGTGACACGGTCTAGCTGATGTCGTGGTGTTGGGTCATAGGCTGGACTCAATGATCTTGGAGATCTATTCGAGCCTCAAGAATTCTGTGATTCGGGCTAGAGTTTAAAAACTACTTAGGCAGACAGAAACCTACTTTGAAAGCTCCTTAGCTGCCAACTACTGTGTTTTGTTGCTGTGGTTTTTGCAATGCGTCGTTCTGGCCCTGGGCGTCCCTAGAAAGTGCCATGCTTCTGAGGTGATCCAGGCAGCCCTGAGATGGCTTCTCACACCTGCCTTCCATGCCTCTCCATAGGCTCCTTTACCCTGTTATTTGCCCATGGTTATCACAGCGGTGGCTTGTACAGGCTAGAGGGGGAACTAAATATCGGAAGTTTACCTCCATTTCAGAGGGCTCACGAATCCACGCTTATTTCTGGAAGCCTCTTTGCTACTCCACGGCTATGAGACAGATCTTCTGTCTGCACACGTGCCATGGTCTCCTGAGATGGGCTACCACTGGTACCCAGTTGTGGAGCAGCCCCGTAACAGGGCTGACATTTTAGTGTGGGCAGTGAGCAGCCATACAGCCGCCCACCTCGCAGCAGCCGCTTGCCTCTCAGCACGATAATGGGGCTGGAGAGCAGCTTTCAAGCATGCTTTTCCCTCAACTGGGGGCCTCAGCAATAAGTGTGATTGGGAGAAAGCACATTTTAGGACATGCATTGGGCGCAGATGAGCAGGATGATTCATCCCTGACTGTCTGCAAGATGAGGTAGGTTCATCGAGCTCTCTGCAGAGCCACACAGCGCATTAGCAGCAGGCTTGCGTCTAATAATAATACTTTGCCAGCAATTAAAAATATAACTCCACTTAAGGGTGAGATACACAGCTTGGGGTAAAGACTGTAGGATGTAAAAAATGACACCAGTGAGTATTTTAAGACAAAACAGAAGGCACAAACTGGCTGCATGGCATGGCTCACTCCGCCGTGCTGAGCAGCCACTTCCACCCCTTTAGGGAACCAGAGCAAAGCCCCCGATCTTGCTGCCGCTTGGGAGCAGCAGCTGCTGAAGATGCTGCAGAGTTCTGCCCCACCTTTTGTTTGGGGCCAAATGGGCAGGTTTTGGGGCTGGGAGTGCAGGCATGCTGGGATTTGCAGTGTGGGCCAGAGTTCCTGGTGTCCTGCAGAGCCCAGGTGTCCCACCCTGTGCCCAGGTCTCAGGGACAATGATCTGTACTTGGGAGCATGTAGAGAAGACCCCCATATTGCTTTAGGGGCTCAGGAGGTTACTAGGAATGCTCTGGAGCAGATACAGAAGCAAATGAACCAGCAAACCAAAACCCAGATGTCATTTCCACGTCTTTGAGCTTGTTGTTGGCCATCGCTCAGACCTGTTTGAGCTCACCTGGGGGATGGCAGGGAGAGTTTTATCTGGTAAGACAGATCACCATGTAAGCATGGTGCTTGTTCCAGAACCCCCTCAGAAAAATGAAGAGCTAACAAAAGAGGGATATACTTGGAGACAAAAAAGGACTTGCACACAGTCCAAGATTAGTCCAGGCTCCCAGCCAACCTAACTTCAGTGCGACAGCTGAGATGGTGCCTTAGAAAGTGAAAAGCAATTCTGATCAGAATGGTCAGAGGAGGGTCTCTTAAGTCAGCCTGAATGCGCCCTGGTTCTTTCCCCTGCCACAAGCAACCTCCACTCTCTCTATAAAGCTTTTACCATATTCAGCTCTATCAGCCGGTTCCTAAGATTTTAATACCAAAAAATACGTATTTCCAGCTGGGATGGACAGGACATGCAAAATGCAGCAGGCGTGTTTATCTACTGTATTGAGACTGTGTCTGTGTAATATTCTGTGTTTTAGCGTAATGCCTTGCTGTACCAACCACTGATTTTCAGGGACAGTATATGCACTGCTATTATTTACAACAAGACGGTGGCTGTGTCAGGCCAGGCAGCACAGCCCACGCTGTCAGTTGGAGGGGATCAAGAGCCCTCGCTGCCAACACCTCCTGCAGAAACCACAGCTCCTCAACACCTTTGTGCTGCTGCTGCAGACACAGCAGCAGCAAATAGAGCAGCTCCATCCCATTCACAAGACACAACTATTTTTACAAGCGCTGGCAGCATACGCTGTCCTTCAGGTTACATATGCCTGAACACTTGTTAAAAAACAGGGGAGCAAATTTAACCAGGGAAAGGGAAACAGGGATTTCCAGCCAGTCTGACGTGACCTTGGGTCTGGCAGTGCCAAGAAAAACAGATGCACTCATGAAAATACATAAAGGAAGCCCAATCTAGAGCATTTACAGAGCTAAGAAGTGGTTAATGAGCAGTAAGTAGTGGGTTGCTGGTAATTTTGCAGCTTCTTTGTTGGAGACTTGGCAACCTGCTGTGTTTTGTAAGTGGCTGAATGACAGAAAATGGCTCAGTTTCTGCTGGCCACTGGAGCACACCCACAGTTTGCATCCCACCATGAGGAGCAAGGGGTCCCAGGCAGGGCCACAGCTGGGTCCATCTGCAGATACAGTAACACCAGGATGCAGCAGTCCTGGCACTGGCATGGTTTTGGCAGCTTCTCATCCTGGGAAATGAGAATTTCAAGCTCATCACAAGCTTGATGGTGTGAGCTTGATTTTGGGAGCAGGTAATACACCACCACCAAAAGCTTTGCTGCAGTTTCCTTTGAGCAGTATTGATCACGGCATGCAGAAAGGTCAGCAGGACCCTTCCCTGGCCGAATCCAACTATTCGTATTTTGCTCTGTTTCTTCTCTTCCTGCTATCACACCTTATTTGTAAACAACTGAAATTTAATTTCAAAGCAACTGTGAACACTGATAAACTCAACAACCCAAATGCTGTAAGAAAGCAATTCTCTCAGAAAAATGTTACCACCTGGTGTAATCCACCTTTCTGAAGTAGATTTCCATCCTCAGCTCTCTCTGCAGGGAAGGATGTACTTTACTGACCAAATGGAAACAGCTAAGAGCTCTCTATTCCCCTGCTCTTGAAGGCAGGACTGAGCCATGTAAAAGGCAGGAAGCAACCTGGGAGTACTTTCATTTCCATCCCTGCCCGTAATTATTTTCATCTCTCCTCCCAGTGTTCAGCTCACTGGCAGCCACAGATCACTCAGAGACAGAAGGGAATACAGATCTTGGAAGACAAAACCAAAACATCCTGAACTACAAAATGTAAATCAAAAGCAAGGGTCACACATACTTCCTAGGCTTGTAATAGCCCTTCCTGATGTAGTTTGCATTATCTCATCACTGTTGATATTTCAATGATCTTTGAAACTTTGAAAGCACCTTTCCAGGAATCACATGAAATGAGTAACTCCAGATCCAGGACCAACATTTCTTCTGAGAAAGTTCCTCTCTCAGACACATTTTGGCTTAAATCAGGAGTTTAAATGTGCAAGGAATCATAGAATTAAAGACAAAGCCCCTGAGTGCTAAACTGTCAATATGTTCTGCAGACCAGGATCCTGAATTTCACACTGTGTGCCAGCGTGTCTCTAACCCCAGACCTGCCGGGGGGCAGTGATGGTCTTGCTGGGGGACTGTGGATAAGGGGGAAAAAAGAAAACCCCAACCAACTCAAGACAGCAAACAAAACTACCTAGCTTTTTTTTTCCACCTCAGAGACGCATACTTCGCCCAGGCAGAAGTTTTTAGGGGATAACATTCCCAAATCACTCAAAGATGCCTGCCCATCCTTTCTTATTGGTTGCTATGGTGAGAGATGACGGAGCCCCAGACGGGTATAATAGGAGAGAGCACGCAGGGAAGGGATTTTGCAGAGGCAGGAGGAGGGAGGTGAGTAGTGGGAAGAGGGGAAGGCTCTGCCCGCCCGCGGCCGCGCTGCTCACCAGCACCGACGGGCCACCGTGGACCTGCCTGGGGAGGTAAGCGGCTGCCCGCGGCCATGGGAGGGCTCAGCGATGGGCGCGTGTGCTGTTCTGCTCTTCATGCAAGAACCGTTAAAACGGTCATTGAGATGAACTGATTCTTGACCGAATTAAAGGAAAACTAGTTACAGTGAAAGAGAGAGGAAGGAAGAAAAAAGTGGCTGGTTTTATTGCATGCAGCTCTTGCTCAGAGCACTCAGCTGGTTGGTAGAACCCCGCAATGAGGCTCAGAGAGCACTTTGGGGATCTAAAGGAGTGATGTACTGAAGTGATTTGTCGCTGCTCTTGAACAGTACTTTGTTAGTAGTCAGTGTCTTTTAGCTAGAGGAGAGCTTTGTACTTATTATTCATATATTTCTATTTCCCTAAAGGCATTGATTTTATATATCACCAACCTTCAGATTTCACATTTAAGGTCCTGAGACTACAATGTGAGATGCTGCAGGACCAGAAAGAGTTTATACTCCGTTAAGCAACAAGTAAGGTATAGAAAATGCAGCAACAACTTAAACCAGTGAATTAATCATTCTGCAGCTTTTAAAATGGCATTTAGGTGTAAAATCAAAATACCTATTGGCAGCTTCACAAGACAAGTTTGAGCTAGTTTAATGATCAGTTTATGTTAATCACAGTTGCAGTATCTTTTCTATTCCATGGGAAACAAAAAAGCTACAAAAGTTTCCTATATAGACAACTAGTCAGAAAGAAGAGATTTAAAAAAAAAAATCTAACTAGAACATAAAGTATGCCCTATCTCCCAGTTGGGTTTTTTTGGTCACAAAGCAGGGTGATACAGTAGTGTGGACACCAGCAGGATTCATCTTTTGTAATTTTAGCCATCTAAGACCTAGCATCTAATCTAAACTAGCCAGGCATAGTCCTGAGTCCAGTCTAAGGTCCAGTAAAGCATGTGGAAAGATTTCACTGATGTCAGTGGTCTTTGAATCTGTACACAAATTGGGAAACTCAGCCTCTTCCTGCATCTAGTTTCAGGGGCACAATGAACATCGAAGTGCACAACATCACTTACACCAGCGCCACGGTCTCCTGGGCAATGAACAACCCCTGTCCAGAGAACTACTACCATGTCATGTACCGCCCCAACTGGAACAGTGTCTTTGCAGGCTATTTACGCCAAAACTTCCACCGCGAGGAGCGAGTTCCTCACCCCCTCAGCTCCCTTGTCCTCCACCGACTCACGCCATCCACCATCTATGTCCTCTGCATCACATGCAAGAACTCTTATCCCTCCAGCAACCACTGCACCACCTTCCACACTCTGGACAAAACCCCTCTGGTTTTTGGTGGCTCTAAGCATGAACCTACTCCCTCAATGTGGATGGTGAGCAGTCTGCTGCTCCTCTGCTTCATAGCTCTCCTGGTCTATGGCTGTCTGCAGTTGTGGTCAGCACGGTGCCACCAGCCTACGAGGCTGAAGCATCCTGACTCCGACCCCGAAGAAGTGGGTGAAGGGAGCAGCTCACTGGAGGGGCCATTAAATGATGGACTAAGAGAGGAGCTTCTGGAAGTCCCCATGACCACTGTGCTAATGAAGAGCTCCAGTTTCATGAGGGAGAGTCCGTTTAGATCCCCCCCCTGCTTTTTTCCCTATAAAAACAGCGATGATAAAAGAGCCATCTTGCCACACCATGGCCTTCAATAAGAGCAAAATAAAAGGAGTCCCTGCTTAGAGGTTTGATTTGTGTTGCTCTTTGCCCACTCTTGCCAACAGGACTGTCTGTGTGTCACTGGGGGCTGTCTGTCCCAGGGTATTACATGAGGCAGGAACATTGGTGGCATGGAGAAAGATTTTTGTCAAGTGACAAAAATATTCTCCTTTGCTGAGGGTTTTTTAGAAAGAAACCAAGTCAGGTCTCTGGGAACAGCCAGGCTCAGCAGGCTGTAGTGTCACTAGCTAATCTGTAGGTTCACTTCAGAGTCATCAATCAACCTGCACAAAAATAAACTCCACTCAAGTGGTTTCACACTTGAGTGATCCTCTATTAGCATCACGCCCCAAACCCTCAAAACGCCTGTGTAACAGTCATCACAGCCTGACAAAAGAGCTTTTTGTCAGTATTAAGTAGTCTCTATTTGCACACACAAGTATTTTACTGCTTCCCATTTTGAACTACAAATGGGATTCCTGAAGTGGTACCTTCTTCGGGGAGGAGCACTGCTTGCTCCGACTTGCTCTTCTCTCTGCGCATTTAGATGGATGTGACTTGGTCTCAGTGCCAACAGTAAGCACAGAGCAGAGTCAGCATGCCCAACATAGGCATGTTACAGAGAAGGATGCGGGAAAGCAATAGCAAAAGCACACTAAATCTGCTTCTTGCATGGCTTTTTGGTTTCACACAGCAACATGACCCTGCACTTTTGCACCCGCCATTCTGATAATGAACCAGTTCCTGCATTTCTTTCTTCCTAAATAAATACTTCCAACATCCATCCCTTCCGGCTGTTGTGGCTCATTTACTGACCTTGGATCCGTAGAGGTAATATGGCTGAACATTGGCTGGCTTGTCACGCTGGGGTTCCTGCGTGAATGGGATTGCTGTCCTCACAAACCTGTGGCGGGCACGGGAGATGGGAAGGAAAGTGGTCAGAGACTGGCTAATTGTGCTGAGTGCAGATACGGCATCGTCTGGGATGAACTGAAATTGCAGACTAATTAGCAGTTCATCACCTGAGCTACATGAACTGGAATGTAAACTCCCGCCCTAGTCTATTGGTGGTGTAAACCATGTCAGTTTAACTGACTGAAGGTAGGGATTCTTCTCATTTGGGACAGGCAAGAAACCCATAGATGAGTAGCTACCACAGCTCTGCTGCTCAGTAACCCAACCCTCTAGACCAAATTCAGTTGCTTGCAGTCACTGTCCAACTTTGTTTCTTGAATTTGTTACTAACATTTACAAGGCTGAGGGGATCTGGTGGGCTTTAACTTCATAGGTGTTGCATCTCATAGGGAATGAAAACCTCACCACAGTGCATGTGAATTTTATGTGGCAGGTTTGACATTTTGGAAGGAAAAGCAGGGTCTCCAGGTGACCCCGCCTTGCTGCTTCTCCTCACCTGTTTGTGGATCCATTGTAGCAGTAGTTGGGTAGAAAGTCAAAGTTGAGCTCCCAGAAGACATGGAGGGTGATACGCCCATAGGGTGCAGACACGTTGTGGTTGGCCTCCCGGAACATGGCATCAAAGCTGTCCAAAGTCATGTGCTTGCACAGCAACCTGTGAGTCAGGCGATTTATTTCCAAGAGCCACTCCAGCTCCTGCAGCACGTAAAGCAGCAGCAAATGCAACATATTACCAAGATGACAAAAGAAACAGCTGATTTAATTGCCAGGAGAATGACTTTATATCCACACTCACACTGAACTTTCCAGGTGAGGATGTAACAAATGCTAAAGACACCAATTTAACTCAGTGGCCAAGGCCAATTGCACTTCTACTCAAGAGGTTCTGGTTCAATATCTCCTAAACCTGCAGGAAGCAAAATTAATTTTTTCCCCACTGAGCACTGGCTGACTTTCACATCAGAATCCTTCAAAGGTGGAAAATAACAATTTTACACTATCTGACTCTGACGCTCCCGTAATGTATCAAAGGCAGCAAATCCTGTATGCGCACAGACAATGTCTCAGCCACCTTCATCCAACAATGGGAATTAAAGTCAAGATTTCCTTCTCTCAGGTTACATGAGCTCTGCAAAATCTAACCACTGACTGTCACCTTAAGATTTATGCAGATAAGTAATGCTCCAATTATAATGCAGTTAAAGCTGCATAAATAAAAATAGTAGAGACTCAGCAGCATAAAGGAGGATACATGGCTGGCTGAAACCTGCTGTAGGTGGAACTTGAAGCAGAAGACAGTTGACTGTGTATCCATAGCAGTGTATTATTCTTTTTATTCCTACTTGAAGTCAATAACAGTGCTTACCACTATGGATGTTAGGTCCTCACTCTCAAAGCGGCTAATGGCCTGGTCTAACGATTTGTACATCGCTGCTGAGATACGCTGGGTAATGAGCCTGTTCAGGTCAATTGATCTACCCAGCAACTGGGAAAAGAAGAGAAGATATTTGCATGTTATATATATATATACACACACACATAAATATATACAGATGGGGAAAAGGTACTTTATTTCTTTTTTAACAGACACAAGTTAAAGCCATACATCCCAGTCTACTTTAATGTGAAAATGGTGATGCAAACGCCTTGGTTCAGTTTACCATTACTTAAGAAGGAAGGAGGGAACTGTGGAACATAACTCATTTTCCCCTTGGGCTCCATGCACTGAGTGTGGTGTGTCAGAAACAGATTCATCCCTTCTCATTCCAACACTGACCTCAATTGAGCCCAGCACTAGGATGCCAGCCGCCAACAAAAGGATAATAGACCAAGAGCTATGAGTACTGGAGTCTGCTGCTTGCACTGTACCTGGACATGTCTCTGCTTAAGCAGTGTTTCGTAGCGGTTGGATGGTGGATATGGAATGATCACCCCATAATTCTTACATTCAGCCCGGAACCGTTTGTCCAATAAAACACTGAAAAAGGAAGCAGTGTCAGGAAAAAAGAAACATACACTATCAGCTTCTCTCTGTATTTTTTCTAGAGTTGTTTCTTTTCATCTTGCTCTGAATGCTAAGAAATTTCCCCACGCTAATAACTCTGCTTACACCACTAAGCAGCAGTTGTTATCTGGGGACTGCCATGCTGTTGGCCATCACTCTTGGCTTTTATAGCCAAAACATTCAAAAAAATAAAAGATTGTGCTGGAAGATATCACTAGTGTCAGGTACTGGAGTGGTCCTACATGTGTGCTCCCTCCTTGAAGATCTGTTGTGGGAATATTTGTTTGGTGATGGTGATTGCCCTCCTTCTCTAAGGCCAAATGTCATCCTGAGACAAAACTCCTTGCAGAGCAACACTGAAGACTTGGTTCACCTTTGAGGACATGAGAGGAGAACTCACATTAGAGTTCATCCAAGAAGAAAATGTCATAAAGGGCCTATCTCCTCAAGAGGGAGAGACTGCAGAAGTCCTACAGTCAGCTGGTCTGATGTGAGACCTAGATAGTGAGTACCCTTCTAGCTTTTACAAGTCCAGCAGCTTTCTAGGGTGAGGACAAGTGCATATTCTTGTTTTGTAGAATCGGGAGGATTCCTCTCATCTGCCTGGTACTGCCTGTCTTCATAAGGCTTGGCTTGCTTTTCTGCTGCTCTCACAAACTGTACTCAGACAGCTACTTAGGATGCCAATTATTATTTTTTCATTTTTAGCCATGTCTCCTTGCCACCATGGATTCATTTTCCCCATCTACACTGGTCTGACGTGGACAGCCAGCTCTGTGAGACAGGGATGATCTGCTTTGTTATGTCTACTTGTAGCAACTACTCCCTGAGGGGAACCTATTGGTTAACAGCAATTTGGATGCAGCAATTTCATCACTCATCATCATCAGTCAGGTTCTCCTACCTGCCGGCCATTGCTTTATAATAGGCAAAGATCTGATCTGCCAGCTTGTACACAAATTGATCAAAGCACAAATTCACCTGGGGGAGAAAAAGCAAGACTTTGTGAGGGTGTCAGCCTACGCAAGATCAATACAGCTCAACACAGAGCTCTAATTTAGTACATACATATATGTCACACAATCTAAAACCCACACTGCAGTTCTCACATGCTAAAGCCAAGCAGAAAATTGCAGTTATATTTCTCTCTTACAGTTTCTGTGTGTTCTTATAGGTCCTGTTCCCCTATCCCCAGTCATCCTTCTCTCTCAGGGATCTCCAGTTTCTCATTTTTCTCTGATGTCTCATAACCCTCTGTCCAGACATACTCTTCCATGCCCACAGTGTTTGACAATCTTTGGTTTCCACAGTTCCCCATGGTACAGCTAAGCTGATGCCCTTAATCAGCAATGTCTGTAAGCACTCTGGAAATTCTGATCTTCTGAAAACTTCTCAGTCTGATGGGGTATTTTTTTTCAGGAGATGCCGATAATGAATTCACTGAACTGCTGGGTAGAACTGTCAAACAGGGCAATGTGACCCTAAGTGAGCTCCTTCCATGCAATAAAGAGGAAGAAAACTTACTTCAGCTTCAATTTCATCATACAGGAACTGCTTTTTGAACTTGGTCAAGGCATAGTATGCGCTGTCATTATAAAGGTCCAAAGGGTACAGCACGTACCTGAGGGCAAGAAGACAGATCATGTCTTAAATTAACTTTGGAGCATATCAGCATAAACAGCAGCCAGTGCACATGCCCTGCTTAGCGCAAAAAATTGCTTTTCTCTAACTTCACTCCTATGACTTCGACTCCCTCCAGCCCCTCAAATACTCCCTCTCACTCCTTGTATCCTGCTGGAAGCTAGAACAGATCTGGATTTGAGCTAACTGTGACTTGTTCAACCAACACTTTCTCTTTCTCTGCCCTTAAAAAAGCTTTCATCCTACACTCACTCCACAGAGTCCTCTGACAATGGCCATAACATGGAAAGCAAAGTTTTCCTAATGAGAAAGATATTATGAACGTAATTACACTTGCATAATAGCATTTTTCTCATCATTTATCATGTATATAAAAAAAGTGTTTAGGTGCCTTAGCCAGGGCCCACATCCCTTTGGTTGCACATGCTGACTGTTGCATGCATATGACAGTACCACGAAGTTGTGCCCACATCTCAATAGAGCAGTTGCCAACTGCTGGTTTGTGACGCATAAGTAAGTGCCAGTGCCAGGAAGCTGCCCGTGTGCATCTGTTAATGCAGATTCATACAGTACATCTTCATGTGACAGCAAGTCAAGAAATATCTTTTTTCCCTCCCCCATCAGAAAGATTGTTCCTCACCAGCCTACCCTTCTCCAAAACAAAATCCCAAGCCCCAGTGCATGCACAGCCCCAACACAGTCCATCGTCTCTTACTCCATCATGGAGGGTTCTTTGGTTTCCAGAATATGGTCTGTGAGGATCCAGGGCATGGACATTTCGATGGGGAACTGGATGCGGCGACCCATGGTCAGCTCCAGGAAGAATTCCCGGAACCAAAGCTGGGACAGGTCACAGCACTGCTGCAGCGCTTCTGTAACACAAAGGAGATCCCCCAAGCAGGAGGGCACCCATGTTACCCCCACAGATAGAGCAGTCAAGGAAGAACACAGCAGGCAGCTGCTGCAGCCTCATATTAGACTGGTCTTGAGTGTGGACCATTTTTCTGGTATGTGTCTGTTTTTAAACCCAGACCATGTCCATGCTGTTTGAGCACTTTGTAATGGAAGAAGAAAGAAGGATCATTCCTTTTGCTCTAGAGCTCCAGGGAAAACATTTCAATGGCTCAGAGTTACTCTGGAAGAATTCTTCTGTGCTCAGCGGCTCAGAAGTTTGTCTGAGACAGAATACCTTTCTGATCTTGCAAGAGTTGGATTCAAGCCTCCCCCTGCCATAACCTCACCACTGATGTTGAGAAGGTGGGTGAAGAAGAAGGACTGCTTGTGGAACTCCTCAATGGCCAAGACTATAGGCCCATCCAAGCTGCTCCTCAGAGTCTTCTTTGAACCACTCTTGTCTGCTATGAGGGACTCCAGCATGGTCCGCACCATGTAAAGCTTTGGAAGAAAGGTGACATGCAGTTACCACTCTCCAGTGAGACACCACCTCACACAGCCATGGTGCTCTGCAACAAAAAATAATGCTTCTCCCAGATGGCTGCTGCTCTCTGCAGCCATAAGCCACTATCTTTCTGAGCTAGAAAGAATAACATTCCTAAAAAAGGAGGTTTTTGGAATTATACAACAAAAGCAAAAAAACAATGTTGCACCAAAGCAACATTCAACACACAACAGTGTGAAGACTTTGTGGAACAGACCATGGAAACAGCTGCTAACCCACAGGGTGGAAAACTCCTACATGGCTCTAAGACTCTTAATTCCCTAAACAGGAGATGGACATTTACATACCTGCGTACTTGATGGCCCTACTGCTCGTCGTGGGACTTTAATATCAAATCCACCTTTAGGATCCTTCTCACCTCTCAGGCAAGGATCATTTGGAGGTTCTCGACCTCCCTCCCAGTCACAGATTGTCTTCCGAATTGCCTGAAGGACACTAGAATGGATGAGAGAGGAAAGTAGTGCTTAAGCTTATTCTACTTTAAGATGAAAATATTCACTGCTGTGCACATACGGGAGAAAAAGTATCTGAGGTGGGGATGTACACTGTCATTATTGGGGAAGTCATGCCCAAAAGTCACCTTGGAAAGAGCTGCTGGCCAAGGTATGTTGGCTGTTTGTATACCCTGACATGTATACAGGGCCATATATATGCTTATATAGTACAAATGTGCTACACAAATAAATACTTGGGCTTTGCATTACATTTAAGAAGGACAGACTGACCTGATCAGAACATTCTTCTTCTTCCTGACCGCCTGCCTCAGTGGCTCTCGCAGGGTCACCTGGGCAAAGTCCTGCAGGGCTGCATAGATAGTGTTGCGGATGGCTTGGTTAAAGACGCTCTCCATCCGGCCCATCAGCACTTGCAGACCTTTGATCATGGCAATTACCTGAAGCAAAAATCAAAAATAGATGTATTTGCTGTTTTCCCATTGTATGAAAAGGTCCATAAATCCAACATTAAGATAACTGGGGACTAAATGAATTCTACCCAAGTAACTTAAGTCCAGTAATTAGGTGGCTATTTTTTTTAAGGTTAGATGCTTTACCTAAGCACCTCCTAATGCTGAGGAGGGCATTTACATCACCAATGTCTTGCAAATGGCCCCTGTCCCTTGGCAGGCTCTGTTTCCATTCTTGATCTCTTGATATAACACACAATCCCAGGAATCTGCACATGCTCCACACGTGGGTGCAGCTGGGTGGCTTGCACAGACCTCCCTCCATATCAGGACACAGTCTTCCTTGTACAAGAGTACAGTGATAATTCCCAGAAGGGAGCGAGCCACAACACTAAGGCAATGTTTGAACCACCTTGGATTACGCAAGGCAAGATGAAGGTGTGAGGGCCCCTCACAGCCAGGCTAGGAGGACTATTCCCACTGTCCAGAGACAGCTGGACCAAGAGTTGATGTGTCCTGGGGACTGACTGGATCCTTTTGTTTGCACACTGCTTGAATGTAGCTCCTGATCTTGCTCCAGATCATGATGCTTTGTGAGCTCACACTTATATTTCTTCAGGACCCTTGAACCTCCTTTTCAGGTCAGGAGAGGCTTAATACAGCAATGTTAAGAAGACATAGAGATTGAACTCTGTTTTTCTCCAGCACACAAACACAGCATAAGAAGAGCAGGATCAGGAAATGAGAGAACTGCTCGTCATGCACTGGTGCAGTGTTTCTATCCCAGTAGGAGTTCTTAAGAACTAAATTCATCCATTATTTCTGGGCAAAGGGACACAGCAATGTGGGCACCCTTAATCCCTTAATGTGGGCCACAAGGATGAGGAGCTGGCTGAGTATGGTGAGATACCCTTCTCTCCTCTTCCCTTGGCCTGAGGAATATGGACAGGAAACCAGCCCTGGCTGGTTCTTACTCTTGTGCAGCTGGCACCTACCTCCACAAAGGCAAACTTCTCTTCACTGGTGTAGTTGTACCGGGTGGCTCTCTCATACTCTTCTGCTGTTCCTGGGCAATCCTTGTTACAGAATTTATCTGTGGGATGAACCAGTTTCCAAGAGTACTAGAAGATGAAAAGAGACACTGTCAACATTGCAAGAAGAAGCCAGGCTAGAGAGACCGAAGAGGACCCTGTGCAAGAGAAACACTCCCTAGACATTACTGCAGTTGTTTGACATTCCTTTGGGAGCAGAATTTGTGCTTCTTCCTAGCTTTACTATGACTGTATTGAACATTTTGTTTATCTGGGGGATCTCCAATCATATTGGGCTTTTGACATACATGGACTTGTGTCCATTGGAAATTTTTCAAATTAAGAATTTCCATCATCATTTGAATTACAGTTTTATTTGCTCAAGACCCAGACTCATCCCAAACAGCTTTCAGTACTTAACCAAGGTGTTCATGTTAGGAGAACAGTCACTCAGTCCCCCTCTAACATTGGGGGGGACACCCCAGCACCTCCAAAGGGCAGTTCAGGTCCAGGATGAGATGATCAAACTCCCTTTCTCCATTGGGTACACAGAGTGTTCAGGGACATTAGCTGCCTGATCTTAGCATGTTTGTTAATGGCTTAAAGTTAGGTGGCACAAAAGCAAGCTCACTTTTCCACAGTCTTTGTTACATGCTCACCTGGCAAGAGAAACACGTTACACACTCACTGCTTCCATGGATGCACTCACCACTTCCATGACATGGGCACTCCACTTGGACAGCAGCTGCAGACCTCGTAAAGCAAGATCAAAGAGCTCCCTGTACTCTTCGTCTGATTTCTGGCTGTCCAGTCCTGAGCCAGTGACCACCTGGAGAACATCACATCAGGGCTACACTCAGCAACTTGCTGCAGAAGCTTCACTGAGCCAACCAGCAGCTGCAGATCTCTCTCTCAAATCCCAGCTGAAATGAATTCCTCATAAATTTATGATCAAGCTAAAATTGAGCAGTGCACATACTGTCCCTGAGGAAAAGGAGTATAACGTGGCAAGGCTTTTTTTACCTAGGCAGTAATTTTATTTCCTACAGAAAAATGAGTCTGACATGTCACCTCAGAGCAAATAACTGTCTTCATTCCACTTTCTTATTCCTTTTCAATGGTCTAATACTACTGAAATCCCTGAGAGTCCTTTACTGATTTAAAGTCCAAATAAGCACTTACAAATGCCAAAAAGAAAAGGGCTGAGCATGCTAGTAATTCATTAAACTAACACTGGTGAATGAGGATCACACATTTGCAAAAAACAGTCACAGTGGCACCAGAGAGGGCGCTGACATTCAGTAATGAAAAGAGCAGAGATGCCCTCATGAACTTTTCTCAAAGCCCTGACCAATAGCTCTACGTAACAGAAAAGACCCATTTGCAAGTCATGAGTGTTCTGCCACCTGGCTGATAATAAGTGTTTTGTTGCAAATTTTTTTCTATTTCTTTCTTTTAATGTAGCTGTGGCCAAAAAGCAGAAGCTGCTGCAGTGGCCTTCCATAACTTGCTTTTTTACTGCTGGATTGAGAAGTGGTTTGTTCCACCTGTGTCCCACTTCCCTCCTCACTGTATGTCCTTGGCAGACCATACTCCTGCCACACTTGTCCTCTCACAGCCCTGTCCCTCTAACGAGCCTGATTACAGTGACTACCCACTGAGCTTACCTCACTGTTGCTGTAGCGAGCAAGCTCTGAGATGAAGCGGATGTGGTCATCTCGGATCTGAACCATCTGCTCACAGATGTTGTACTGGGGACTTATGCTGCTCTGAGTGCACGTCCACCTGGGCAGAAAAGCAAAAGTTTCAAGGACAAGTTACGGGGCTCTGCTAGGACTCCCCCAGAGACAAAGCTTTGCGCTCAACTGTTCTCTTCAACATGCCACCTTCAGGGCAAATGTCGGCTTGTGTCATGTCTCTCTGGTGTGTGGGGACTTCCAGAGGTGGTCTCACACAGCATGATGGGGACACTTGCCTCACCTTTCAGCCTGAACATCCCTACTCCATCTGCCCTGAAGACTGTTCTCCATGGTTGGCTCACCTACCCCCATGGGCAGAGATGGCTATTTCCCAGGCCACCAGTGGATAAACTTTCAGAGAAGGATGAACTGCGAAGACTTGGCATCACCTGCATTCTTTCTGCTAAACCTAAGGATCATCATCTCTTTAGAGGTCATCCCTCCAGGTCTGAAACAGCTGGCCCATGCTGCCTTCTCCTGCAAGGAAAGACTCTGCCAGGGGCCAGCAAGGGACTATCCCTCCCACTCTTTTTTTGGTTCTGGCTCATGCTACCAGCTCAGTGATCAACCCTGAGCATAAATGACGAACAGAATATGATTACATGAACTAGATTTTAATTTGCATTAAGCCACATATACCATGTAACAGTGTAATGTTTTAAAAGGCAGTGCTCCCTTTCCAAAGGCACAGTCACATGAAGAAATGCTGCAGATCAGATCATTTAATTTAACATCTCCATTTTCCCCATTCTGTATTAGTCACAGAGGTAGAACGAGAACGGCTCCACCAAAATGCTTTGTGCAAGCAAATGTCTGTCAGTGAGACTCTCATGTCTTACTGTCATCACAATGCTAATGTTCAGATCTTGGGTTTTTTCCCCCTAAATAATCATCCATCTTAAGATAGATAGTTATCTTCTCCCATCTAGACTGGCTGTACAAAAGGAAAGTGAGAAACCTGCCTCTGATATGGACATAGACATGAAGACGTATTCCTGCAGTTAACTGTAAGGCACCTGTTGCCAGTATTTGTGGTAGTGGAACATCCTGGAAGGTGGAAGGTGCTGCACCATGTCATCCCTTGTGAAATCCGTTCTCCCACAGTCCCATTGCTCGACTCTTACCCGTTCCAATGTCCTGTGCTCCCCACCAGACAATCGGCAGGTTAGCAGGGATGGCCAGGGCTGCACCAGCCCTCCCTGCCACACACAACCTAGTCCACAGTGCAGAAACAAAGCGCCATGCAGGAAAAACACCAATTAATTCCACTTTCATGGAGACAGGGAGGGAAAGAGAGTGACAAAAACAATATTAGTAAGAAATGGAGATTACATGGAAACACCTTGGCAGAGTTAGTGTCAGGAGTCCCATGCAATTTGCTGGGAAAGCAAGTGAGTGAAGAAGAACCAGTGGTTAGTACGGTACGGCACACAGACCTGGTAAGACAGATTTCAAGACAGACACTAAAATTGCGCACAGGTAAACAGCCTGCGAGATACCTTGGTTTTGAGATGGGAAAATGAATGCAGCTGACATATGTTTCATTGAAATGTGCTTTCTGAAAGATTTGGGATTAAAAGGTGCAAATTTTTAGACAATTTTTCCCTTTTAAATTGAGTTTTCAAGAGAATTCTTTAAATTTATGTTTTGTAGAGTTTTCTTTTTTTTTCCATTTTAACTGAAAACCTTTTGCTTTGGAGGTTTTGCCACCTTGTTTTCAAATTTCTTGTGAGCAATTAATCGGCACTTTTCAACCAGCCTTTGGGAAGGCAGGGGAGGGCTGCTCCTGGATGAGCAACATGGCGAGCAGAGAAGCTGGACCCTCTGGGGTGGAAGGGGATGAGCAAACAGAGGCAGAGATGTGAGACTGCAGGTTAGTTCCTGTCCTGCTGAAGAGACAGCTCAGCGAGGCTGCTTCTCACAGACACCAGAGAAATGTGACTTCCACATATGGTCCCACTGGAGAAAGCTGGGCTGCCATCGGCCATTACAGCCAGACACAGCTCAGATGGGCTCTGCTTATGTGCAGTTGCAAACGCCATTCCAAGGATATCCAAACCTAACACCAGTTCTTCTACCAATAACTGAGCATTATGCAAAGCTACAAAGACAAGTGGGGCCTTGCACGTGCACCATGCGACCTGAAACAACGCCTTCAAATTCATCTGATGGGAGCAGCGAACTGCCTGTGAACCTGGGCTGGGAAGCAGTGCTTTACACTCTCCCACAAAGGCTCCATTTCTGCCCTTCTCCCACAAAATTCATTTATTTCCAGTGCATCTGAGGCCCCAGTTCAACCCTCACTCAGGCTGACCTTCTTCACAAAACCTGCCTGAGCTAGAGGAGATGCCCTGGCTACTGCAAAGGGATCCACTGCTGTGTTCACACTCTGGAGGATTTTGTCCCTGAGAGGAAAAATGTGGATTAAAATCTCTCCAGAGCAGGGACACGCTGCTCGCACTCACACACCTCCGGGCGCGCACACCTCGCAAGCACTCAGCAGCCGTCCTGAGCCATGCACCAGCCGCCTTTCCTCCCTCCTGCCTCGCGGCCGGCCGCCAAGCCTCCTCCCAGCCCCTGCCAGTGGGCACAGACGTACCAGCACACGCCAGTATGCGCGGGGCTATGGCTACACAGAGGCTTGGAGCTGGCTGCAGATGCACGCACTCAGGGGCCAGTGAGGACATCTTCCCATGCAGGGACAAGGAGGTACACACGTGCACACATGGCTGGCACACCAGGACTCACACCTCACAGGGACACACGCGGGTACCCGTGCACAGACCTCACGCACGCCGGAGAGTCGCAGCTCCCACGGCTTTTGGGACACACACAGAAGCCAAGAGACATTATGGCAGGCACTCACTTGGATTTGTTCTCCTCATAGTGAGCACTGGTCTTAATGTATCTGGCCAGTTCTATCTGCATATCGCCGAATAAAGGAACCACCTGCAGCTGCTGGAAAAGAAAACAAAAGATGATTGAAACATGGCGGAGAGAAAGCCCGTGGCCTCAGCGCAACACAAGGGATTACGAAACAGCATCCTGCATCTCTGAAGCTATGGAAAGTGTCAGGCTGTTTAAAGCAAGGTGCAAACCTGGACCAAGGGTCATTTCACACCTAGGAAGCAATGAAAAACGATCACAAGGCTTTTTGTGCAAGGAAAATCACTCCCTGCAAGTGCTCTGGAGCCCTGGACTCGCCGATACAAGGCTGGTTATGGCCAGAACAGTTCAGTGCTGTAACTGGCCAGAGGAAATTTCTATTTTTACAATAGAAAGGGCGCAGTGTTTTCCTGATCAGGGCTCATTGTCTTCCACCGTAATCCTCCAAGAGAACAGAAGGATGAAAAGCCAGCGTGTTGGTATTTTGTCAGCAAGTTGCTGTGGCTCCCTTCAGAGAGGAGCTGTAGGCTGCTTTGCTGCCTGGACTCCCAGGGACGTGGCATCTTTCCCTGGGGACTCAGACTGTACTTTGGCACTGCAGCTGCCTTTGATGCATCTTAAAACTCCTATCCAAATGCAAGACACAAGCAATATAACATGGCTTTGCTCACTCTTTCATCTCAGGAGGATTTGGATTGGAAATAAATTCAATGTGCACCAAATGTACCTCAAGCTCAGACAGGTACCTGCTTTACTAAGCCTTCAGCTGCAAAAAAAAAAAAAAATCAACGAAGAGCTAGAACATTTCTTCAATATAATATGAAGCTTCAGCTTCACCCAGCTACAAAAGACTTGCCCCAAAATTCAGGGAAGATGGTGGCAAATTCCCTGTGCTGTTATCACAGGCGTCTCTTCCCAGGCTGACTTGTGCGGAGGATGTGTAATGCTGCCATCAGGGATTCCCAGTGGCACTGTCATAAAAGGTTTAAATGACAGGTTAGTTCATTTTCACTACTCAAATTCCTGGTCAATCCACTAGAAATTTAATCAGAGGGCAATAAGCAGAGGGAGTAAGAGGAGTAGTTGGCCCTTTCTTACTGCGATCTGATAGTCTGGAGTGGTACTTAACTGATTAGGTGAGACCACAGCAAATGTTGGAGAAGTGCAAATGGAAAAAAAGCTGGAAAGGAGAAAGTTATTCTGTGCAATTGAAGATGTTTTACCTGATTCTCTGATGGTGCACAGCACTTTGCAATGAACAGCAAATCTGTGTGAATGCACCAAGATGACCAAACTCTACAGGTTACATGGAGGGCTTGATTTAAACTGAATTCAGTTGAATAAGCAAAGCTGAAACAGGGAAAACTCCAAAGACTCTGAAGGATAGCATGATAAATCACCTTTGCAGAGCTGCAGTCCTCAGCAGTCTTCCAAGTAACTGGAGGGTGTTTAACCACCTCATTACCACCCTGTCCCTGAGGTTAAGGTGTTTGCCCGTAGTCTCCTATGCAGGCATTTATGCCCTGCTCTCAGAGCTGCCTCCAGGAGATGATGCCAATTGGGGTAAATAGGTCTTCACTCACGGCAACGATGCAGCAGCTGGTACACCAACCTTTCATGACACTAGCTATCTGGGATCACCAGTTCCCTCCCCTTGCACAGACCCAGCATGTCACCTATAAACAGCATGTTGGGGCAATAAGCAGGGAGGCATCCTCTACCCTGTCACCACAACTGACCTCTTCTTTCAGGCTCCTAAGCAGCTCTCTAGGTAAAGTGTCAAGGAGAATCCAGTCTGCTTAAAGAATGATGGGGAAGAAGCACTCTGTGGCCTCCCAGAAATCATCACCTTCTCGTGTTCCTTGATGTGGAGCAAATGTTGGTAACAAAAACTAACTTTTCTGTCTTGGGAGAAAGATTAACACAGTGGAGACAAAAGGACTCTCAAGGACCCAGTAGATCAGTAGAAGGACTGCTCAAGCTCAGTAGATCTAAAAGATAGCTAATTGCTCTGTCTGGGAAGTTGTTCTGCTATCCTCTTGTTATACTGTTATTCTTTGCTGCCAGTACATTTGTCCCTTACCAGATCCCACCACACCGCCTAGAGCTGACCTGCCCCAAACCTGAAATGCCTCCTAGGCCCAGCCTGTGTGCAGGAGCAATGGAAAGGAAGCACCACTTTCCTGTGCGAATACCACAGGCAGTGGTGTGTGGGGTCTCAGCCCTCCTCTCCATCTGCCACTGGTGGCCAGGAGCTCACACACACCAGATTTTATGTGGAAGCAACAGGGTTATTCCAAGCCTTTTCCACGCTGAGTGGCCCCAGGCCAATGCAGCCTGGCCTCCAGCCATGGACCAGCTCATGACTGGACTCAGCTGCACATATGCATGGGCAGAGGGAGGCTGCACAGTTGCTTCCCGCCCTGTCGCTGAGAGCATCTAGTTCTCCTGGGCCTTTCCCCCAAACCCAGGTATCAGATAAGACAAAAATGGTTCAAACCACTGAGTGAGTCTTTTGAGGAACTCGCTGAGCACCTCCAAGTCCCAGCCGACGCAAGCTCCCCAAGAAGCTTTTTCAGTCCTACAAGGAGCACAGTTTATACGTGAAACAAGGCTGCCAGATCACATGTTGGCTGGCCAGCTGCCTCCTCTATGTCTTACCTCAGCAGCTCACTGAGGGAAAGAGGAGTGCACCATCACCCACACAGACCTCAGCAAACCAGCCAGGTTTGCCAGTGGCCTGAAATCATGGTGCTCCTCAGGAGACTGCAAACCTGCCTCAGAAATGTGCAAAGAGACAGAAGCAATGTCAGTCTGGAACACCCTTCCCTTGCCCACAAAACAGAGAGCCTATGCACCATCCCTGTCCTTTGGCCCTCAGTAGGATGTAGGCACAGCCGCAGTGGCAGCCAGCTGCCCAGCAAGGGTATGCAGGGTCCTCAGCTCCCACTGGCTCCCTGGCTCCCGCGCCATGGGAATAGAGCTGGCCCCAGGCACTGCTCGCCCATCCACAGCCTCGCTGGCACTGAGGGCCAGCATCACTGGTCTCACCCATGCTGCAGCTCTGTGCCCGTGCACATTCACAGCAGTCCCATTCCTCATCCTTTGGCCTAGATAACTTCTCAACCCTTTAGGGTTTTTGGACCTGTAAATGACTCCTGCGGTTTGTTTTCTGCTGGCAGCATGTGCAATGGTACAGGTCACTAACTCACTGGTCTGCAATGGTCACACTCCAGCTTCACCCAGACAGGTCACTGACCTTGAAGAATTTATCTATTTTGCTAAGGTTGATTCTCTTCTTGGCGTCCAACTTGTATAT
Organism: Eurystomus gularis; assembly: GCA_013400335.1. Lineage (NCBI taxonomy): Eukaryota > Metazoa > Chordata > Aves > Coraciiformes > Coraciidae > Eurystomus > Eurystomus gularis. Next base: position 76,872 of record VZZY01002065.1, on the reverse strand, counting down.
GTTGCTGACATTCCCATCCATCAGATACAGGCCAAACCCCATCACCTGGAGAAGACAGAAAGGCTAGGTTTCATTAGCATGAAGTCAGCAGCACAAGTAAAAGTCAGTTCTCCATCACTTAGCATGAGGAAGGACCATTTCAGGTTCCTGTTCCACCTGACATTCATGAAAAGACTGTATAAGATGTGCACGATTCTGCAAGGATGTACAGACTAGACAGAGGACACACAATGGATTGCTTCTGTTTTTCTGTGCAAAAACACATGACGATCACTTTGGTAATTTGTTCCTCCTTTTTCCCACATAACAACCCAGAAGTCTTCTTCACCCAAGGCAAACATTTACTCCTGGAGAATAACTGAAAACATTTAAAATGCTCTCCCAGATTGATTTTTTCCCTTTAATTCAGTACAAATCATTACAGATATTCAAACTACACATTATCCTTCAAAGAACCTTGGTTGACTCATACCATGGTGATGAAGCTCTTATGGTAATAGTGACTGCAATCACTGTAATAACTGACTGACAGTAAGGACAAATATACAAAACAAGAAGATACTTTGGCATGTTCATCTTGAGGGCTCTTTAGAGTCAGGAAACCAAACCTGAAAGGATCTGCATTCTGCAGAGAATTACTTCTGGCAATGGGCATCAGGATGAAAATTCAGGGTTGCAAAGCTGGAGGTGAATTTGGCATGTCCTATACAGTTACCCAGGTCAAGCCCACAAGTCTGCGCATCCATGCACAACAGAAAAACCTTTCCACCTCTGGAGAGCGCAGGGCATCCACCAGTGCTCTCATCCAACGGCTAGAGACCACCATCACGCACATGCTTAGTCCCAGGCAGGCAGAGCTGCTGGCAACCTTGGGAGGGGTCAGGGGAAAAGACAGAGATGGGGAAGAGCAGAGGAAAGGGAGAGAGGAAGGAAGATTTTTGTAGGGGAATATGGAAGAAGACCAGGAAGGACAGCAGAGAAATTATGGGAGAAGGTCCAAGTTATAGCAGGAAGAGAGGTAGCTGATGGTACTGCTCAAGAGAGGTGCCACTTTAGAGCACTGAGGTGGGACATCTCTGACCCATGGCCACATCCAGTCTGTTCAGCTACAATGAAAGGTGAAACAGGAGAAAATGGGAGGACTGAGGTATTGCAGCAGAAGACACAAAGTAACAGAGATAAGAAAGGAAAGAGGAAGAAGAGGAAGGCAGCTTTGCTGCTGCATACAGAAAGCTTTCCCATCTCATAGCAACTAGTGTGTCCAGAGGACACTGGCTCTGCAGAGAAGGGATGTGTGTAAATCCAAGGGAGTAAAAAAATAAAGAAAATTAAGAGAAACATTGTCCTAGGAGGGAATTTCATTTTACTAAAATGAAACTACACAAGCACCCAGCCCCATAACCATGGCCAAACCTCACCTTTAAGAGCATGTGTTTCTCACTGGGAGTGAGATACATCTTGTTTTCATAGTAATCCACACAGATGTTGACAATATCAGCCAGCAATTCCTCATAGCCAGGGATAACCTCTAGTTGTTGGTGCAGACACTGAAACATCAACAGAAGCCACATTATCCACATGGACAGAGAAACAGCAGAAACCAGGGGAGAAACACATTTGAAGGATTAAGAGCAGAATGATAGGAGGTTCCTTCAAACCTCGTCTCTGCTTTTCTTAAGTTACTGGCAGAAGATCGACCTCATGGTGCCACCTATAAGGAACAACATTCCTTCTTGCAGGACTGCTCTCCCCTTCAGACTGATCACAACAGCCCAGCATCCCACAGTGAGATGGAAAGAAAGATGCCTCAGAATCAGACTTTCTAACTCTCACCTGTCTCTGTGCAATATTTTACATGATTAGTGGAAGCTATAGCTGGAGTCCCCATGCAGTTGCAGAGACGGACTGGATGGATTTCCTGGAGGAAACAGGGAAAGAGTTCTGGCAGAACCTCCCCCTCCAGGAGCTCCTCTTACATTTTTTAGACCTTCACTTTGTCTTGCCATAGAGACCTTCAAAGCCACCCAGGATGGCCCATAAGAAGAAGACTGCTAGAATTATACAGTCTGATCAAAAGACCATCAGTCAGTGGCAATGGCTCTACAGCTGTTGCCGCCTTCTGGTCTGAAATGCTGTCAGCCTTGGTGCGAGATCATTGCCTCTCTCTGCTCATGGATGGGTTAAGTGGTTCAGAGAAAAGGGACCTGCCTGTGTGATGCGGTTGTGGTTTGCCAGGAACATGGAGAGGTTCTGGGACTCCTGGATGGATTGGGGATCTGCCATCTTCCGCAGAAACTGGGCAGCTCTGGAGGGGAGAAATCCAACATCACCAAGGATCACTCGCCCAGTGTGAGGCTCTCACCACCCATCTTCCCTGTTTGACTTACAGCTGCAATACAGCAGCCTCAGACCCCCCTCTGCTCTTTCCTCATTTTACCAAGGGGGAACTGAAACACAACAGGGCTTAGAGATTTGCCTAAATTCACAAAGAGAGCCTACGACAGCACAGAAACCCAACCTCCAGCCTCCTGATGTCCACCTGACCTCACTGCTTGGCAGATCAGGCACTCCCTTGCAGACCAGGCACAGTCCTGTTCCCACTCCCACTGCTTCACTCCCTCTCACCTTTTATAGGCAGAATGGTCATTTTTGACGCTGCACTTCATGTTCTTTAGCTCATCCAGGACAGCGAACATGTTAATGAACTTGCCCAGTGTAAGGAGGTAGGCCTCGGAGACAAAGTCCTTCCTCCGCTCAGCATGGCACAGACGCTTCACCTCGCTGCAGAACCGCTCGATGGCCTTGCGCTGGAAGGCAGTGGGACAAGGTCATCCCAGGAGTGGCTCATGCAGGTCACTGCAGCACTATTGGGACCCATCTCCACCCACCCACCACCTCCTTCCTCTAACAAAAGCATTTTTCTGCTGGGATGGAGGCTCTGGGGTCCCTCTCCAGTGTCACCATTAAATGAAGCAGCATTACAAACCACTGCAAGCATCCTCAGTCCTGGAGGGCAGAATGGGGCTCAAACCCCTCTATTTGCACCTGCCCCAAGTGTGGCATGTTCTGAAAAATCAGGCTTCAGTTTTTTAGGTGGGACATAAAGATCTCATAGGACATAAAACCAAAAAATGATGGTGAAACCCAGCTGCAGCAAGTCATAAATGCAGGTGGTGATGGGGAGAGGTTTCTGAAGCCCACAGCAGCTCTGTGTTTGCCACTTGGCCATTGTTCTGTTGGGATCGAAGGATATTATTTTGTCAAGTGCCTCAAGTGTAGCAATTGCTAAATTTAAGCTTTGGTGCTTTTTGCCAGCTGACCCCCAAGTTCAGGGGGCTGTGAGCACATCCCTGTTTCTGCTGGCACAGCAGGAGGGTGTCCAGCTGCATCTGACCCCAGGCACCAGCCCTCAGCTCTCCCTGGCTTTGCTTCAGAGGGAAGAGCAGAAGAGCAAGCTGTGCTGGTGGAGAAACAGCTCTTCACATCTACCAGCCAACAACCCAGAAAAACAGGAGCCTGTGCCAACAATTAGCTCCACATAGTGGGGGGCTCTGGTCCTCTATGAACTTCAAGGGCTGAGGTGTGCTCATTCCCAACTTGTATACAAGATTTCAAGGCTGAGCAAGGGACATGCAGACTTTCCTTCAGACTGGTCTCAGGTATCTGCTGGTGGCTGCAGGGAAGAGACCTATCAGGGTGCTCAGGGGCTTTCCAAGCTGGCCTGTCAGGCAAGGATAGCACAGCTCTGCTTAGCATAAGTTAATGCCAAAGTAGTAGACTATTTTTGCCTCTCTCCTTGACCACTTACCTGAAAATACATGAACTTCATAAGCTTGGTGACTTCTGGCTCCAGGACTTCCACCGTCTTCTCATAAATCTCCACTCGGTTTGGCTGCTCATTACATTTTACCTGTGTTACAAAGACAAATCATCCTTGTCACCATCAGAATTTCTAACACAGCTGTGGACTGCAACCACCATCTTCTGCTTGCTTCACAGTCCCCATCTGAGGACAACGGAGGGACCCAAGAGGGAGCTTGCCCTCAAGGCAATAGGTGACAGCAGAAGGGGCTATTTCTCAGATGTAAAATTCTCTCCGTGCATTATCAACAGGGGCAATCCTGACTATGAGAAATAAAAGTCTTCTAATGCATTTGTCTGGGGTAGATAATGTGGAGTCTGGATCTGCTGCACAACGTGGGAATGTTATCAAGTTATCTGAGACTTTGTGTTGTAAAGTCCCATGGACACACAAGCACCAGGCTACGGCTCTGCTATAGCCTCGCTGGGATAATTTTAGTTCTGCTGCCAACCAGTTAAAAAAATCACTGGGCTTGCATGTGGCTAGCAGCAATGAAGTGAGTCACCTTCGTTGGAATCCTAGGAAGCTAAATTTAAGGACTTAGTCAGATGTCATCCATCTCATTTCCAAACAGTTACTTGCAGTCAGTACCAAACTTTTATGAAAAACCCCAACAGCCCAAGGCAATGCATCCTGCTGTTCTCCTCTGGTTCTGTTTCCAGTTGTTGCTGACATAAGGCTGTGATGGGGCTGACAGCTCTGGTGCAAATTTAGTAGCTGAGCAGCTGATGCACAAGGTGCGAGGGGACAAATCAGCTGGCTTTACACGTGGGAAGATGCAAAAGTAGCTTTGCCCTCTCTGTAGCGGGGGATCTAATGTCCCTGTCCTGGTGTTTCATGCTGCAGTCAAGCAATATTGATGGCCATGAGGATGCAGCTCGCAGTAGGGAGGAGAGCCACACATTTAGATGTAGGCTGTGTTCTTCACCTGTAAACCCACGGTCTCTGATGTAGTGCAGGGACGTGTACATGAGAGAGCAGCCAGGCTGAGGGCCTGAGAACAGGAGCCCCTGGCCACAGCCATGTGCCCCACATCAAAGCACAGGGGTCACTGCAAGACCAGATCTGGTGAATCTGTAAATGAACCCTTTGCCCTGGTGTTGTCTGCTCCTCTGTCACGTGGCACTGCCTGTGGCTCCTGGGGCGAGGATGAGGCAGAGAGAAGGGACCACACAAGCTGCACTCAGAGAGGCACACGTCACAGGTGTGACCAGGATAGGACACTGAAATGCCAAAACGGATTATCTGTAGCACTGTCTTGCCATCGGCTCAGCCCCAGCCTGCCTTCTGTTAGTGTAGCCAGGAGAGGCAATAGCAGCTCAGCATCAAATATACATGCAAAATAAGCAAACACCCAATCAGCGGCTGAAATCGCCTCATGGCTGAGTCTCATGAGATCATCAGCAGAGTATAACCCAAGCGGAGCTGAGGTTTGACCTTTCCTGGGGAATCACAAACATGGGCATTGCCAGCCACATGGAAATATTTTCTCCTGGATTCACGGAAGTGCTGCAAACCTTTTTAATTGTAGGGTTAGTGGAAGTGCACTGCACCCACCCCAACGCACTGTCAGTCAGCATTTTTGCAGTGCTCCAGCACATGTTCATATTGCTGGAGACAAGCTCTGAGCTGGTCTGAATCATGATCAGTTGGCCACATGGGCAACCTTACTCATGTCTGTAGGTGTTTGCAGGATGAAACCACTAAAATTCAGGTTGGAGAAAGAAGGACTAGAAAACAGTTGAAGCAGAACTAGCAGTATAGGAGGAGAATGATTAAAGGTGGGTGGAGATCAGGATCCTCAGGTATATCAACAGCAAAAAAGGGCATTTGGGGAAATGTTCCTGGCATACTGAAGTGTTCCTTCATGCATCCTCACACAATACCTACAATTCTGGGGCTCCCATGGGAGCAGAGAGAGCACTCCAGCATCTGAGCAGCAGTCTGGGATGCTGAAACCTGCCCCAGCTGCCTGATCTGCTCTGTGCAAGTCAGGGAGAGCCTGAGCCTGCTGCATCCCCAGAGGACTTGCTGTTTTCATCCCAAGCTGTCTTGGGCTCCCTTCTTCCCACAACCCAAGAGTCCCACTTGATACTGGGGCAATTTTTAACTGAAGATGAAGTTCCTGATATCATGTAATCATGTATCAGGAAAATATGACGTAAACCAGATCTGATGATTTTACTCTCAACTTCCAAAAACTAACTGCCTTTGTCTGAAGCAAACTCCATCTCCCCGCAACATGAGAGAGAAAAATATTCAAGCAGTGCACCGGGAAGGAAATAACTACACTGCTTTAATTAAAGCAAAGGCTACCCATCCTCCAGATGGAGAGGCGGATAAAGACTCAAGTGACACTTCACTCACCTGACCCAAAGACGGTGCTGGACCAGACCTGTGCTCAGCTGAGTCCTGTTAGCACTTGTAGGACAACAAGTTGGTCCTGTGAGGATGAAATAACTTCAGATGCGATTGCTTTGCGGAGTTGGGGAGGGGCTCCTGAAACCAAGAAATGTATATAAGGCAGTTGGCTTATGGCGAGTGTGGCTGAGCTGAGGCACTGCTGGGAGGTGTCAGGGATAGAGCTTTCACATATATGAGGGTGCAGAGCAGATGCCCTTTGCTAGGGCAGCAGTATAGATCTGCTTCAGAAATGGCTACCGGCTGCTGAGATCAGGGGTTGAGACTTTGGTGGGGAAAAGGCAGTTTGAAGAGGCAGTGGTCTCTCTTTTCAACCTTCCTGTCTGTTTCAGTCTTCTCTGCTTCTTCTGTCTCTAGTCCAAACTAACTCATGCTGAAGACAAAACCAACTAGGTGCTCTGGGAAGGGCTTGAGTACCTGGGGAATGGCTCGTGAGCAGCTCCTCCACGTGTAAAGCATCACAGCATACTCGTGGCCTTCTTCCAGCATTTCATTCTGAAAGACAGAGAGGCGTTGCTGGGGCAGGGCACGCACTGACGGCTCAGCATTGCTGGGGCATCGCCCAGGGGACTCACCATGCTGGAGTGCACCGTTGCCTGCTCGATGTACCTGGCGATGCCGGTCACAAAGGCATTTCTATCTTCAAAGTTTGTGTCAAAATTAGCCTATGGGTGAAATGGAGAGATGGGCATTAACATACAGCTAGTTGTTTGCTCACCTCATACAGTCCAGCATGGGATGTGTTGACAAAAAGCAGAATTAGTAGGGCTCCTGGGGCATGGGAGCAGCTTATGAACAATTTGAGGTGCTGCACCTCTAGGTCTGAATTAGATTCATACAAGCAGCCTGAGATGCTTCTGAATCACACATGTTTATTAGAGGAAATCCTGCAGATTATATGTGTGCAAATATGGCAATCAAGACTGACAAACCCTTGTAAAATCAAGCCAAACTCAGGTGGGGATCAGCTACAGGGAACTGCAGCCACACCAGAGAGCAAACATACAGCAATTATTGTAAGGATTTTAGCTTGGTAACTCAAAGACAGATGCAGCCTCATTAATTTCTATTTGTGCCCTGGCTGCTAGGGAAAGACCACATCCTGTCAGCAGGAATTGCAAAGCATAAACACACAGAAAGGGCAGGGAATGAGATGTCTGGAAAACATAAATACAAAAGTCAGTGCTCATCCACCAGACACTATTATCAGTGCTAGTGTTGCTCTTGCAAGCAGATGCTTTGGGATGAACAGTTGTTTTGGAAGTTGAGCTTCTGCTTTGGGTTGGGACAGGGGGGCAAGAAAGTGCAGAGCAGGGCAGGAGATGAAAAAGCAGCTCCTCAGCCTCTCTGCACCGAGTGCCAGTTCACACGCCCTGTGCTTGTGTAATTTCCTCCGCAAAGGGTGGCTGATGAGATCTCCTGGAGGGCTGAGCAGACATAAGTCCCAGGCGCCCAGAGCTGCTCCTTGCAATGACATTAGCATTGCAGTGTCTGTGTTCACCTCAGTAACTTATTTCCTGAGTAGGAAAGCCAGGAGCACAGACCCATGGCCATAGGGCTACTCTTCTTCATGCCTCCGGGACATCACATGTGACATGAAAAGCTGAGGCTGTATATGCATTTCTGGTTAGCTGGGGAGAGGGCTACACACAAACCAACTATGATGAGGAGAAGGCTTGGTCAATACCTCTAGATTCAGTTTAGATGAGGGTTTTTTAGGCCCAGTGGTGTGCGCACACTTGTGACCCTGTGAAAGGAGGCTGTGCCATAAGGCTAGACCCTGAACCCCTCACAGGACACAAGCTAGCAAAGAGTAAAAATGATTTAAAGAAGAGATAAGCAAAAATGATATGAAGATTTTTCCATAGGGAGTTGAAATTTGAACAGCCCAGAACTGCCTTTGTGTGTGATAACCTATAGAGATACTAAAGCTACTCTGAACAAGCCCACAGTCTGACCTGCTGAAAGAGATACGGTAATTTCAGACCTCTGCGTACACGGCATGGCAATCACTGCACGGGTGTATTTATACGAATTCAGGAGTGGCAGGATGGAGAAAGTAACCCCATATTATATTTAACCCTGGGTGTGTGCTATAGGGCAGGGTGTGGTGTGGTGGCCAAGCAGCTGAGGCACCCCGCTGTGGATCCAAAAGCAGGAGTTTGAGCCTTGCCCTGGGATCATGCCAAGCTTTGCTTGGTCAGTGCAGCTGCAGCTAAATCTGTGGTTGTTCAAGGCAGAGAAGCGATTGTAGCGACTGCCCTCCCTTGCATGCCATCAGCTCCCCAGACCGGCAGCTCCAGCTGTTCTAGCAGCACAGGCCAGCCAAGTTCAGGCAGAACTTTGATTTTGACCTACTTAGATGCATGCACTACCATAAAAAGGAAGCACAGAAATATGTGCATAATAAAACATTGCTGAGAACTTTCTGCTGTTATCACAAATCTTATCTCTTGCTTCTTACCCGTTCATACACTCTGGTCCTCATTTTTTAACTTCCCTACATCTTGCTCAGCCTTCAAGATCCCTTTCACCAATCTCCAGCACTTTCCTTTCAAAGTCTTTGGGAACAGATTTATGGCTAGATCTGTTCTGAACATTTTCTTAAACATGGTGAACCCAGGAAGTTTTCAGCTAGTTCTCACAGCACCCCATGTGCCTCTGTGCTTTGCATGAGCGACCAGAACAACCCTCCCTGCCCCACCACCTCCGGGGGAGCCAAAGGTACCTGGTACATGATGGAGGACGGAGGCGGTTCGATGCATGGCTGCTGGTCTGGAAGAGGCAGCTCCTCCAGTAAGTCCACATTGGACAAAGCATCCTCTAGTGTGACGTGAGTGGTCATGGTTCCGGATGTTCAGTTTCCGTGCTAAATGCAAAGAAAAGAGAGGGTGATAACACAGACAGACAGCAGCTGGAAGACTGAGAGGGAAAGTGCCAAAGGACAAACGTGGAACCACGACTGGCTGGCACTGCAGGAGACATGATCCTGGTTTACCTTGTTTTCCTTCTCTTGTGTATTTAACCTACATGTCTATGTCATCTCTCCTTCCATGATTCAACAGCAGAGTAGGAATGCAGAATAAGAGGAACACAACTACCCACCCATGCCCTTCTCTGCTTAACTCTATGCAAAACTGCTAAAGATAGAGCACAGCTGGGTGCTGCAGTGCAGCTTTAGCAGCCCCAAGTGTGTGTTCTCCAAAATGCAAAGCGGCACCATCAAAAATATATCTCGAAACAGCTCAATTAGAAAAGAATGATGCTGACACTCACATGCTCTCCTTCTCAGACACATGAACAGCACTGCAAACTATAAACAACAAACTGCATTCTCAAAGATGAACCAGAAAGGATTGAGTGCTGTGCAGGCAGGCTGTGGCATAGCAAAATAAGGAGTTGCCATTAAAAATTTTCCCTGTTTTTTCTCCACACGTGGTGTTCCCTGCCCAGTCCCAGCCTGCCATGGAGCTGCCAACAGTGTCATTTGTACAGAAAATAAAATGCAAAGGGAAAGGTTTCTGAAAGCTCACTGGCACTTATCCTAATGGAAACCTCAGGACAAACCACTATGTCCCTTATCTCCTCTGCCATTCACCTTTGCTGTAAGTGCACAAGCATGGAGGGATGGCTGCTGTCACCTGGGCTGAGTGCTTGTATAATCACAGCCACAGGGGTTCCCCAGTTAATACCTAATCCATGTGCAATAGCTGTGGCTGACCTAGAGCTTGTGTCTCCTAGAAAAACACCCCGCTGCATTTAAACATTTGCAAAGAGAGAACGCACTTTAAATATTGACAAGTCATTCAGTTAGCAAAATGCCCCCCCAGTGCTTTTTTCCCCACTTGGAACCTGTCTAGTTTCAAGTATGAGCCATCTAAAAGAGAGTAGAGCTCTCCATTATCAAAGTTCCCATCAAGATACACATTTCAATGTGCATCTCTGCAACCTTTGCTTCAGCTCAGGCAAGCAGACTGAGCTCTTTGCCTGCCTTGTTACGGAACATATTTTCAAATCCTTTAATCATCTCTTTGGCTTTTCTCTAGCTTGATCCAATTTTGCAACTTTTTTTTGCTGAGTGCAGACACCATAGCAGGTCACAAGGCTCCAGCGGTGTCTGCACAAGTGCCGGATACAACAGCAACATAACCTCACTACTTGCGTACAATCAGACCAGTTGCTTTGGTCACCACAGCAGCTCCATAGGTTCTCATATTCAGCTGATTATCTGCTACAAATCCCTTAGGTCCTTTTTTCTTTTTTAATGGAGTCACTGTTTCCAAGAATGGAAGTATGCTTTTCATTTCCAGCACTGGGAGCATGGAAGGACAATGGCTTTGGGACGTTCATAGATAGACACACATGCACCTGGCAAGGACCATGGCCAAGGGGAATGCACGTGGTGTGCAGTTCTGGAGCAGCTTCATGTTGGGTTTCAAGAGGAACAAGTCTGCTGTTGTGCCTTTTATCACCGTTGCTGCCTGCATGCATGGGCTGCAGGAATATGTATGAGCTTGGTAAAACCCATTGCACCTCCACAAATGCCTCCCGAAGGTATCAAGCAGCTGAGAAACAGGCTTGGTTATACCTGCAGCCAAAGCACCATGAAATAAGTGTCTGGAGAAAAAAAAGTCTCAAGCAGCCCTTTCCCTACACACTTAAATTTCTGTTTCCTCCTTTACTCAGTTTTGCTAAAATGGTTTCCTGTTACAAATTGTAGCAACGGTCAAAACCAGACTTTACGTCCCAGCACACCGCAGGCAGAAGCAGCTTCCTCCCTGCCTGTGAGCATCCTGTGCTGCTCTGTGCCAGGTGTCTGGCTTCACTCACCCAGACCCATGGATGCCAACTTCCTCAGCTGCCCACTGCTCTTCACCACCATCCTCTAGTGCCTCAAGATTTGTCCCTGGGCTCTCAGAACAACACCACTGATACTCACACATGCTTCGTTACATACTTCAGGCCTGGAAAGACAAAAACCTTCCATTTTGTAGCTTTGAGGATTGTCGCTGTTTATTTGGGCTCATTTATCATTTTTCTCGTAAGTCAAACTCTGTGGCCATTCCTGCAAGGTGTTGTTAGTCTGCTGTAATCAAAGAAGCTTCCCCAATAACCCTGTGACATTCAAAAAGCTCAGCAACTCAGAAAGACACAAAATTATTGCTGCTGTTTGGGCCATACCAGGAGATACAGTCCCAAATACAGCATCTGGGTCCTGCTGTGCCGGGCAGTGCACAAACCTGCAAGACTAAGCCAGTCCCTGACCCAAAGACCTTGCACTCCAGTAGAAGAAGAGAGGCAGCCTGTAGAAAGGTACGAACAGAAAGGGAAGTGTAAAGCCATAGAGAGTGAGTGATGCAATCGTCTGCCAGCCCAGTCTGTGCTTTGCCACTGAGCAGAGTGCCAGAATCTGGATGCAGATGGAAAAACTACGCAGATTTTGTGCAGTTGAGTCTGCATGGGGACTCCCAATTTGTTCTACACTTTCTTAAGTCCAATAGCAAAACCAATGGAGGCTACGGGGAAAAGCGCAGTCTGCCAGGACTTCCCCTGGGTCTCATGCCTGTAGCACACTGTGATAGACAGCAACCTCACAGCCAGAGCGCATGATGGAGAGGTTACTGGTCCAGGGCTGGCAGACCTGGATCCTCACTCCAGACCATCCATGGAGGAGCTGCCTCAAGCAAATCCCCATCTGCCTGTGTCACGGCCCCTCGCCTGCTCCTTCGGGTGGCTGGTGGGGGCCCTGCTCTTGGTTGGGGTCCACTGCCCATCTAACAGTTAAAGGGCTTGTGCACTGATACAGAGGCTGGGGAAGGCTCTGAAGGCATCAGCGATTGCTTCGCCTGGTACATGGGGCAATGCATGGTGTCTCCCCACCACGGGGGCTGCCCAGAAGAGAAGAAAGGGGAAGTGCCACTGCTGCAGACCCACGCCATCCTCCCTCACCTTCCTGAAAAAGATTTCTAACACAAACATGCTGGGCCTGTCCCAGCAAATCCAGCTTCATGCCCTTGGTTCAGCAGCAAAGGGGGCGTCCATAAGATAACATGGCAGCAACCCAGTATCTCCAGCCCAGGGAAGATGGGAGTCCCTGGGGACACTCATCAAAAAGTCCTCCTTAAGCCTTAACCACCCTCCACTACCTGGGCCTCGAGGCAGGGGTGGCTATGCTGGGAACAGAAGTCAGCCTGTGTTGGTGGTTTGACTACGGCGTGTCGGCGCAGGTGACCGTGGGGCTGGGGACCCCGCTGCCCAGGGAGCACTGCAGCAGCCTGCCCAGGAATGGGGCTATTTTGCTGCCGTAACACGTACATGGCAGGGTGAGGCTTTCCCTCACACACAGGAAGCATATCCTGTCTGCGTGGACTCAAACACAGCCACGTAGGCTGCTGGGAGCTGTCTTGCAAAGCCACTTTATTTTCCATGTCCCGCTGCTGCTCAGAGAGACTGAGGTCCCTCTGGTCTTACACGTTATGGCAAAACTGAACGTGAGCCTTGCAGTAGCCAACCCACCCTAGTGAAACCCCAGCGAGGGATGCAGCTACCAGGCTGATTACCTCTTCTGCTAATGAGCGTTGGTGCAAACGAGCACAGTGCAGCCCACACTTTCTGCCCATCTGCTGCAGAAACTTCCTCTCCCCATCCCACATCTTAATCACAACTTCTCTGGCCATCTCCTACACCTTCTAAAGCCAAATGACCACAGAGAGGCACTGGGACTTCTGGAGACAGCAGCGAGCCAGCCACGCAGTGTCCATGCACATGGCCCCACCACCCCAAAATGGAAATGGAGAGTTCCTGACTTGGTGACTCTATTGTGGCAGCAGTCTGGGGGCCAGGTTTAACAGAGAGCACAGGAAGGCTTTAAGAAGTGAAGATGGGCATCCCAGATGTCTGAACTTGCAGGGCAGGTCCTACCTTCCCCACCAAAATGCTTGCCCAGAAGTATCGGTGCAATATCATACTCTCTGCAGTGAGAGGAACAAAGACGACTTTATTGTTAGAGCAGCTTGGGGGAACAAAGAAAGACTTAAAAGCTGGGCCATAATGAGCGTGTCGCATGCGTGTGCGCTTGGCTTCGAGACTGCACAGCTGAGAGCTCTGGAGAAACGGCATGGGCTGCTTCGGTTTTTCAGCTCATCCGCTCCTACAGCAGACATTCATGCTGGAGCTGCAGTAGCTACCAAGAGCAGGAAAAGAGGCAAGAAAAAGTGGGAACTGCCCAGGAGATTGGCAGTAAGACAGGGGCCAAGCCCTGCAAGCCTGGGGTGAGATGAGCAACAAAATGACTTTTGATGGGGAGATGGCAATGTAGAGAAGGACGACAAACTTCTGGTGACCTCCTGAGGATCCAGGATTCTTATCCAGCTCTGACGCCCAGTCCCTGGGCAATCTGGGAAAGTCACTTACATTTATTTTTGCCCCTGTGATAAAGCTTCTCCCTCTTACTTCAAAATAGCCAGGAACCATTCTGGCCCAGCAAGTACCCCAGCAGGCTGATGTCTCAGGTGCCCAAGAGCAGAGTGTTTCCGGTACCAGTTGCCTCTTAGGAAGAGGAGGATAAATGCTCCCTGCCACCAATGTATTTTCAGTCAGGAAGAATGCCTTTAGGGAGCAAAAGTTTAGTTTGACCCTTGCCTAATATGCACAGGATTAAAGTCCCCTGTGTCTATAGGATGTGTGTGATTAACCCCTTGCCTCATGCTCTAAGAACTACTTGTAACTGCAACCACCACCACAGTCAGGAGGTTCTTTGCAGGAGCAAACACACACAGCCAGGATGAGCAAGGCTGGCAGAGCTGGGCTCCTGCCCTACACAGACACAGATGTTAATAGCCATTAAATTACCCTTCCCGTTAAAAAGGAAGCCAAACTGCAAGACTCCTGAAGCTGTTTTACTCTATCTCCACTCTACGTTTTCTGCTGTTCCATTAGGGCTGAGTTCCAGGCATTTACACCATCCTTGTCTCTCAGCAACACATTTATTTTGGAATTTATTTCTTTCAGAGTAACTTCATAATTTTTTTTCTGGTGCCAAAGAAAGAGGGCCAGGGAAGGAGGCAGGTACAGGAAGCTACATTTCCAATACAGTTGAGAAATTTAGAGCAAGTTACAAGCAACCCCACAGCCAACAGTTAAAAGTGCTTCTTGGGAAATTAAGTCACATAGGACGGCATTTTTAATAGTTTACCAATTACTGATCTTCCAAAACCAATCTTCCTACTTTTCATGCAAAGATGCCAATTGTTTCTTAATAAAATTATTATAGGGAAATCAGCATAGTCTGCTTTGCTCAAGAGACTCTGCATACAAAATGGAATACGTTTCCATATTCCTCGGGCTTCATTAGCAACAATTAACTGTACATAGAAAAGGAGAAAAGAATTATCCTTTGCACGGAATTACCCTAAAATTATACGGCTGTCACAGACACAAAAATACTGGGCAAGTCACTCATCTCAGGGACCAACCCCAGACAACTGTCATCATGCAAAACATGAGGGTGCTTTTTCTTTCGGTATCAGTGCAGGGCAGGAGGGGTGCAGAGGGTTCAGCGCCTCGGTCTAATTCTTTGAGACCTTTGTGATCCAAACCCCGCAGTCAGAAACCCCCCGTAGAAAGCGGCAGATGGCGAAGGGGGACAAGCTCTGCTGCTGGCAGTGTCCACTGACGGCACACGCAACCCTCACCCTTCCCCCTTCTCCATAACAACCCCGAGCATGCAGGGAGCTTTTAGTATGTGCCTTTTTTTTCTTCTCCTCATTCCTTCCCGGTCCTTCCAACCCAGGGAAATTTCCTGCAGAATCCCTCCATCCCTCCCCAGGTGGGATGCGGCTGGCACCACGCACTGCCAGCGGCCTCGGGTGGGAAACTCAATACAAAGGAACGCTGCCCGGGGCGCACCTTGCTCCCGAGCGGCCCCACGCACGGCAAACCCGGCGGCTTCGGAAGGGAAGGTTCTGCCGGCTCCAAACGCCAAGGCACGAAGCTGCGGCCGCAGCTCCAGCCCACGGCTCCCACCTCCGGCTCAGACCCGGCGCTTCCTCCTTCCCCCTCCTCCCCCAGAGACACCATCGCTGTCGCGACACGGCGGATCCGGGAGCCGCCGCCGGGGCCCCCCTGGGCCGCCGGCCCGGCGCTGCCGCTCCTC